>JAYESA010000002.1:160574044-161121544 GCA_036927795.1 Iris macrosiphon | reverse complement strand
ACAAATTGTCCAAATAAACCAAAAAACCTTTCCATTACAGCAACAAGAGTTGCAACAAAGCATCCTAATTGCACCATTCGGACCACTGGATTTGTAAATCCCGCAACATCGTTTATGTGCAATACTACCTATGGCCAAAGAAATGTTGCATGCGTAATCCATTTACGCGTATCCCAACAAAACCCTAATTATTAAACATACAATCGCTGTAACAAAAAAACATACAATCGCCAAAATCTCAAAATTACAGAGGGGAAAAATGAGAGCGAAATTATGAAAACTAAGAGGTGCCCAGATGAGCAAACATGAAAAAGACGAAACCTGAATCGAGCTATGTAACAAAAATCGAGCATGGAGATGATGGATTTAGGGTGGGTGGGTTTGGTTACCAGTTCCATGGAGGCCATAGCAAGTGGAGTTTGGGAGATGGATGAAGTGGCCGGAGATTGAGCCGGACGGAAGGAGAGCGATTGAAGCCATCCCCTCCATCTTATACTTTCCCCCTTCCTCCTGAGAACCCATTGATAGCTTCTCCTCTTCCTCTCTCAACACTAGTGTAATTTCTTACGGTTTGCTTGGGTATTTTTTATCAATAATGCTAAGTTTACTACCAAATGCTTACAACCTTCTTACAACCCTCTCAACATCCCTGCTATGTGGGCCACCCCCGCTCCACCTTTCCTCTAACGAACAACCGTCACGTAGCGTTACGGCAAAGTGGTAACCACCCGGGCAGCCACCGGGTCCCACCTCTTCCCTCTCCTCCAATAGATGGCCGCCACGTGGACGCCACTTTGCGGTTGTAAGAGGGTTGTAGGCATTTGGTTGTAGTCATAGCATAGTCCATTTTTTATTGGTTTGGGTGTATTTTTGAACCGAATGTAAGGGTGTGCTTGGTAACGGTGTTATCACCGATTTTGGAGTATTTTTAAACCGGTCATTTTTGAAAACTTCTGTTTGTTAATTTTTTTAAGACATCGATTTTGGTCGGCTCAAAAACCTCCCAAAAGTAGTGTAATGTAATTTTTGGTAGCTTTATAAATACTTCAAATCGGTAGATTTTGAACGATTTTATTATTTATTCTATTTATATTCTCATCAAAAATATATAATTATAACTATTAATATCATATCCTATATTTTCTTTCTCATTAGTGTTTTTTTTCTATTTCTTCGAAACTATGGCTACTTTTTCGGTAAGTTTTTAAAATCATTCTCTCCTACTTTTATCCAGACGTTTCTATTATTTCATGTATTTTTATTATTTTGATCAAATATGAATTTTATCCTGATCGAGAAGTGGATTGGATGGAAGTTTCCGTACTCCAGACCATTATGTTTATATACGGACATACATGTAATTTAATTCGTGTAAAAAAAATTCATAACCGTTCGTTAATGAATTGTCAAGCATAAGTTAGACTGGTTTAAAAGTCGCTACTTAAAACCTCCCAAAATTGGACCCCTCATAACCGGTAATCTAAAAATATATCATAACCGCTACCTCTACAATTGCCAAGCAGGTCCTAAGTGTTTACAAAATTCTACTTGGTAATTTTTTTAAGTAACCCTAAAAAATCGGTGTAGTATAATTTTATGTGTCTTTATAAACACTTAAAATTGATATATTTTAAAAGATTTTATTATTTTATTTTATTTCATTTATAGCATTACGAAAAAATATATAATTATAATTACTAATACTCTATTCTATTTCTTCTCTCTTTCTCAACTTTGTTTCTCTTCTACTTCATCCAAATTACGGCTACTTTTTCAGATGAGTTTTTGAAATATTGTTTTTTAAAGTCTCTCCTATCTCATCCAGGTTTGGGGACGCCTCCTATTAGGGGGTGAGCAATCTGTCATTTAGCTACAACCGAACCCGAAATTTGTATAACCGAACCTTGATCGAAATGTTTTATGAAGACCGAATGGAACCGTAATTCTTTAAAATCGAGTCGAACAGAACCGACCAGTTCGATCAATTTGATTATTTTGGCCCATTTGGTTTAACTGGGCCGATTGGGTAATCGGCCATGGGCTCAGAAAATTATAATCAAAAATCAGATTTTACACATCAAAATGTTCAGTAAAAATTTTCAGTAAAAAATTGACCATTTCCACATAAAAAATTGTAATAAATGTTTACAAATGTACCAATCTTCAAGTATACAAGAAGAATTGATATGTGATTAAGATTTAAGTCTCCCTCAAAAATAATACTACAACAATCAAATATCACAACAATCAGTGCCGTACTTTAGAATATGAGACACTTTAAAAATGGTGCCCTCAAAGTTTAATATTCATATTATATTATTTTTTTCATCAATAATAATACAACAGTATTTTCAACCAAAAATTCAAGAAATAAACACAATAAACAAATTTAAATATCCAAAAGAATATATCTTATAACGAGATAATAATAAAAATGAAGTGTTCCAAACCGGAAAAAATAAAACTGATGTTCCATAAACAAAACAAAAAAAACTAACAATGTTTGGGATAGTTCATAATGGTAATAATAATAAAAGTAACTTTGGCCATCAAATGCTTCATCAGTGCATCACATAGTCACTTAAATACTAATTCAATCAAACTAGTCATGCAACAAATATGCTTTTTACTAGTTTCATGAAGTGTGAGATTCCGACTAAATTTTTTTCAATCTTTGGATCCTTCTTGTCACGTCCCAATCCCAAAATATCGAGGGACTAGCCACGTGGCAATGGCCAGCAGTACAACTCAAATTGGCAAACCCAATTTAATAGACTCGTTAGAGTGCACTTAAGCTGTAATAAATATAAATGCAGTCTACAACATCTATCACAGTATAATTCTAATCTCATCAACAGAAAGTAAACACAAGTCAATATGATAAATCAGTCAAGATAATAGATAAAGGAAAAAGTCCATCAACAAGTCCAAATAAATAGTGTCTCGGGGAACAACCCGACACAATAAAAGAAAGAGAATATCACCAATACATATGTCCATAAGTCAAGATATGAAATAACAACAAGCATAAATAACTGGGTATGAAACTGAAATACTCAGGAGAAATCCTCCGGCACAACCTCGTCCTCTGGTGTTAGTACTGGTCCAACGTCAGCTCATGTCCTGTAAACCTCGGGATAAATCTCCTCTGTTGTACCTGGGGACATAATCCGGATCCAGGTCCTCAGGAAACATAACAAGGTACAAGAAACACTCAAGCAAAATAAAATGTAGTAAATAAAAATAGATACTCAGGACAAGCTATATAACCAGCTATGTGAAATACAAATGAGAGCATCACTGGTACTCAGGCTGAGACCACTACAAGCTCTGTGTCGGGGAGCCCGTAGCACCAAGAATATCACGTAATGGGCCAAGCTCTGGTACAAAGACTAAAGCACCTCAAAAATAAAGTATATATATATAATCAACCAGTAGTCAGTATGTCTCTCCCCACCCAATGTAACCTCACGTCTCATGTCCATAACACGCAAGATCATGACATCTAGCTAGTACAACGAGTCATAATGATATCTATGTATATGTAAGTCTCATGTCAAGAATCATGTAAGCCTATACAAAATCACCATGAATAACTCAGAAAAGATTATGTCACATGAATAGTATCAAGTGTCATATGGTATGACGTACTTGGTAAATCAAGCACGTAAAGATAGGATCGTGGAATTAATTCTTTAAATGACGTTACACGACTCCGCGTACAGCGTCGACACCCGAATCTTGTTCGGACGTTAAGCAACGTCTCACGGTCCTAAGTTGAACAGGTACATCACAAAAGTATATAGAAAGAATACAATCAAATAATATCACAGGATCTACTGCAAGTTGGCAAGCTACACTTGCCTAGGTTCTGAGCTCCGTCAATTGCTCCTGTAACAGTGGAATCTTCAAGTACACATCCGGATGCTGAAACAAACATCACCATTGTTCTCAGAATACTTGAAATAGCTAGAATTGACTACCCATAAATTTAATTTTTACACAGGGGCAGAAGACAGTTTTTGGTCAAAGCGGGGTCCATATGTGGCCCACTTCGCACCGAAAAATGTGTCAAAGACAAAGTTTTCCAAATTCGTCAAACTTAGTGTCTACGAGTCCAAAACGATGATACAAATCCAACGGAACATCCATAACTGGATTCCGATGAGCCGGTCATGAAATCGCCCGTCAAATAAAATCGTGGGACCCGCGAAACAGTGTTTCGTCAACGTTCTCGGAATTGAACCAAACTTTGGTCACAGGACCAGCGTAACACTGTGAATTTGATGGCGCAAGTTTCGTTACAAAACGACATGCACACACAAAATTATGACGAGTGTCAGAACAGGCCGATACGAGATTTTTCGACGGATACGTGTTGATTCTGTTGTGCACGCACATCCAAATCAACTTTCACCAAATCCCACATGTCCGCGTTGACGATACGCGCCTTTCGGTGCAATTCACACACGACGAAGTTGCCTTATTTAGCGGGACGCACACTGTTTCGAAAAAATTCGGGTTTAAGAAACCAAATTTTCGGTCAATTTTAACAGCAAATAAATCACAGCATATATCGAATTAAAATAAACTAATTGATGAGATTAAAACTTGTTTATGTTGTCTAATTTACTGTTGAAGCAGAATTTAAAAATCGCGTGTAGTTATGAAGATAACGGGACTCAAACACGCGCACCTGGGACATTTTATGTTCGTATAAATAAGTCAATTTTTCCTGTATTGCGTCGCGATTTGTGACCGACACAGGACACGATACACTAAACCAATTATACAGGGTTCAAGGGGGTCATGTGGTCTTCGCATAGGACTCAACGGGTCATTATTTGGATTACTGTGCAGAGAGATACAAGGACGAGAAGATGGGTACCTCGCTGTGTGCTACTGATTGTAAAGTCGGAGCGGCTGTTCGCGCGGTGGCTTGCGGCGGCGGTCGACATTTGACGGCTGCTACGATGGTCGGGAATGGAAGGGGAGATGATGGTGGTGGGGGTCGGCTAGGCTGGGGTTTATATAGGGTGGGGGGAAAGTTACAGAAGGGGAAAGGAAGGGTCGTCGGCCGTTGTCGGGAGGGGAAGAGGTCGGGCTGGGGGGTTACAGTCAGTTACTGTAGTGGGTTCGGGTTATTGGGTACGAGTTATCGGGTTTGGGTATGGGTCAGATCCGGTTGGTTTAGTTTGGGTTGGGTTGGTTTGGTTTGGGTTGGTTTATTAGTAAATCAATATATATGCATATATGACCATCTAAAAATAGTTTTGGACCTCAATAAATTCCAGAAAAATTCTACAGTACTCTATTAATAGTTTTACACCAAAAAATATATTTTCTGCACTATATTAATAATTAATTAAATACACATAATTATAAATTTATGAATATTATATATTATAAATGGCTAAAAATTACAGAAAATTCTTCCTTAAACTCAGTAATTACAAATATTAAAATTAAAATTTAATTTCTAAAAATCAGGGTGTTTACACTTCTTTAGCCAAATGATTAGTCATGGTCCTCTGAGTCTTGAACAACTTGCAAAAAAAAAAAAAAAAAAATTCTTCCATAGAAATAGAATATACTAGCCATCTTCTTTCATTCATCTCACCATTTGACAACTGTCGCATAAAATGTCTTCCAGAATTATCATGGAAAAATAAGACACCATCATCTCTTCTAGGACCTCTTTCAACTAAAAAGTGCCTGATATTTTGTCCAATTTTGTAAACATGGTCTCTTGATTTAAATCTTCATCAACATTTGCATTCATATTAGCATCAGCTTCCTCATTCTCATGCAGCTTTGGATCTTCATTATGACTCTCAGTCAATTCAACATCGACAAGTTGATCCAACTTTCCATTAACATTATCATTCATAGGATGATCATGCATTTCATTGTCACTGTCATTCTAATTTTGTTGTTTCTCATTCACCAAAAATTTAACTGGTTCTGTGACTTCTGTCCTCTCTTCCCCCTTGGTCGCTAATAAAGTACATATTAAGACTCCATGCTTAACTTTGAATTAATACTTCTTCTTTTTTGCTTCTTTTCTCGCTCCAGATAATTGTTTTCTTATAAGAGGCATGCTTGTCTTTCTATTGTAGTAGTGCTCTGCAAATGAAATTTTTTACCAAATTGTTTTCTTATTGAGGCATGTTTGCTTATCTAGATACGAACAATAATGCAATCAAATGACATTATCTTAATTTTTCAACAACAAATAATAATTAACAACAAATAAACAAAAAAAAAATATATATATATTTTATTTATCAGATTCTCTATTAGTTGATTTCAATCTTAATAAGAATAACTATGCAATCAAATGACAAAATATTTTTTTTCTCAATAAATTGGTCTACACATATAAAGATAATCAACAACAATTTAATAAAAATATATATTAATAAATTGTAAAACTCACCTAATATAAAGTGACTGATTCCAAACTTCCAATAGGTCTTTTAATTGCCGGCCACAAGAATTCTTTTTCTAAAAAATCTACAAAAAATATACAAGGAGGAAAAAAATTTAGGTCTTAGGAGGTTGTAGCAAATTTCTATAATAATAATAAAAATTTAATATCAAAATCTTACATGTGGAGAGTGGAGGAGGAAAGATAGCGATTCTTCCTACTTTCCTTCCAGGAGCCGGCAATGTGCCAATGTTTTTTAATATAAAAAAGAGAGTTAAAACTTAGAACTTATTGCTCTGGCTACAGCCTGCCAACAATTCATTTACTTAAAATTCATAACAAGCAAGTTGACAACCCTAATAAATTCTATTCCATCCATGGACCATTCCTTTCCGTCAGTGACGTAGCCATAATTTTATCTAAGAGGTGCGACGTTTGATTGCATGACGAAGATGATCACCGCACACGAAAAGTTAACCACATGAAACTAATTCTAAACTATTCCGTTAAAGAAAGAAATAAAGAAAGAAAGTTGTACAAAGTGTGAATTGCTTCCACTAATTATCTAATCATTCTTCAACGTCTAACTATTAAGTTGTCTTGAAATAGAAACAAAAACGTTCACTTAGCTTAACATTAATGTTCATACAGCTCTTAATTTATTTATAAGAACTTTCTTTAGTTTTATTAAGCTTTTACTTCTCAGAAACATAGACTTTTAGCATAACATAGCAAGCTGGAATTTCTGATATATACTGTCTAGAATTCGAAGAATATAGAACAAATGTATGTACTTGTTAAGAAAGTTTAGTTTATATATATATATATATATATATATATATATAGAGAGAGAGAGAGAGAGAGAGAGAGAGAGAGCCTGCACCATAGAATTATTAGAAATTAATTAAGCAAAAATTGTCATGTCTTCTCTATCTATCCTTTCTCTCCTTTCACAGTCATCACAAAGACAAGAAGAATAATAAGAGAAGAGTAGTAGTCACATTCTTCTTGTTGTTGTTCATTATTTTGTAAAGCAAGCAAAGGAGCAAAGAGGATGGGTGAGTGAGTGAGGAAGAACTAAATCATTAGCAATAAGCAAACACTTAAGAGAATGAAAAAGTGGATAGTATATATATATATATATATATATATATATATATATATATATATATAAATTCTAGGGGCGCACTAGCTACGGCAAGTCATACAAATAACAATGAGCTATTATATATACATATATATAGTAAATAAAATAAAAAAAATTGGTCTCTCTAAAATTTTTGGACATGAGACATGTGTCTCATTGTCCTCATGCAAAGTCCGGCCCGGCCCGGACAACAATAGTAGGCTGGTTATGTCCTAATGGTATTACAAGTATACATTGTCTCCCTCATCAATCATGTGATCAAGATTCAAGGGCCAACATTTTATCACAAAATACACAAATCTACGCTAGAAGAAGAAAATAAAAGATACAGGTGAACACAATCAAACATGAGCAGCTGATGGCAGCGAATAGAACAATGCTATATATCCTTTCGGACTATGCTAGGATTACAACCAAATGCCTACAGCTCTCTTACAACCGTCACATGGCATCCATGTGACGGTCGTTTATTATAGGAGAGGGAAGAGATGGAATCCGGTGGCTGTCCGGATGATCACCACGTGACCGGAATGTCACGTGACAGTCGTTCGTTGGAGAAAATGTGGGGCCATAGGATAGCCTACATAGCAGGAGGTGAGAGAGTCATAAGAAGGTTGTAAGCATTTGCTAGTAAACTTAGCATTATTGCATTCTTTCTTCTGACTCTCCGTAGAAGTCACTCGCAAGCCAAGCCATTGCCAGCACGGCAAAGGCAACAAACAACCAGCAAGGTAGACGTGTAAATAGGGGTGTGCAAATCTCGATTTTAGAATCGAAATCGACCCGAACCGATTCGAATTAACAATTCGGGTCGGTTTTGGATATTACGGGTCGGAGTTCGGTTTAAAGGTAAGAAAAACTAATTTTTTGGTTCGGATTGCGGATTTTGGATTAGATTTTCGACCCGAACCGAAAATCGAAATACATATTTACAATTTTAGCCCTAACTATGTATATATACAAAAAAAAACTAAACCTAAAAATTCTCTCTCCTCCGTTCTTTCTTTTCTGCGCCGCTCCCTTCCTCTCCTCTCCGAGTCCCCATCTTCAGATCTAAGTTCTCTCTCTCTCTCTCTCTCTCTCTCTCTCTCTATCCGTATCTCTTTTTTGAGACGTGGAGGATGTGAGCAATAATCAGGACTTGGTCATGTTCTTTTTTGAGTATTTCCTAGTCTTTAACATAGCTTTGTGGTTAGCTTGTATTGATGAGTCATTTGCTCCTGGTTTTTAGCTTGCTAACAACTGATTGTAAACCTATTTAAAGGCTCCTTTCATAAACGTAAAGTAAGCGAGAGCAAGTAGTTTCCTTCCTCCACATCAGTGCTTGCATTTTTCTGTGCTTGCATTTTTCATTCTCTAAGAACTAACAAGTGGACGACACGGCGAGGGTCGGCGGGACAAAGTGCAGGAGGGGGCCGGGGCAAGGGACCATGTCGGGGGTGGCACAACGATGTGCAGGAGGGGGGCGGGGGTGGGTAGAGTGGGTGAGTGTCGCGCGGGAGGAAGGGGGGGGGGGGGGAGAAGGAGGAGGGGATAGTTTAGTCTTTTTTAAACTTATGGATATCAATATAAAAATTATTATATAGTTGAGAATATTAAGTTAGCACATATCAAAGTTGAGAGTACAAAGTTAAATATTTTGAATAGTTAAAGATATCAACTTGTAATTTAGCCTTAAATTTATTATAAATTTAAATTTTGAATTTAACATCAACAACTATATTTTAACGATCATATTATAATGCCTATACTGCAGTATCTATAATCTCAAATCATTTATGATCTTCATTTATTTCGTAGAAGATTTCAAATAGCTCGAGTTCTTTTTTGTCGAATTCGTGGAGTTGTTCGTTAGTGTTAAAAAAATAACAGCAACAATGCGAAGGCTTAAGGTGTACTCGATGATTTTGTTGATGATTACATGATAATAACTATTATTGAGTCTAAGAAATTTTGGTAGAGCAGTTGTTACAATATTTGATAATGAATACAAGTCACCAAAAAACCATGACATCGCGAGATTGTTATTTAAACAATTTAAATTTACATGCAAAAAGAACACATGATTAGAGATAATAAAAAAGTTAAAAATAAATCAGGTTATGAAAAACTAAAAGAATTAGATGAAGAAAAGTTCTTAATAACAAGAAAACATTAGCTATGTAGCCTTCCTTCATATAAGTGAGAAATAAGATGAAATGAAATGAGGTGATGAGGAGAATGGTTAATAAGCTTCGGTTTAGAAAGCTTGAAAATTTACTGTTCATTTGTGTCTATATTGTAAGAAATAATTGAGAAATCAGCTTTTACAGAATTCCCGTCTCTGTGGAATGGACAAGACAAGTAAATGTTTGATACCAAGACAGAAAAAAAAGAAAAGAAAAGAAAAAGATATTCATCATCCACGTGTATATAGAAGAAAAAAAAAATACAAAAAATTACATATAGAGCATAGCAAGTTCAAAAAATTACGTTCAGAACATAAAAGTTTTAAAAATTGCATACTGAGCATAGAAACGTCCTTTTTAAGGACGTTTTTGGAACAAATTGTGTATTATAAAGTGCTCCATTGTGCCAACGCCCTTTAATCCATCTTTAATCCGTCTTTTAATCCGTCTGTTAGAATTGAGAAGTAATTAATAATAATATTTGCATCAAAACGTTCTTTAAAATAGCGTGTTTGGACAATTGTTCAAAAATGTCCTTTTAAAGACGTTTCATTGCTCTCCTCGAAAATTTTGAAACTCTATTGCTCTGGACGCAATAAAATGAAACTTCCAAACTCTATACGCAATTTTCTGAAGAAAAAAAAAATGTTTGAAAATGTTATTGTACTGAAATGAAGTGTTGGAGTGGGTGGGATTTCCAACCTATGTGAAAAATATCTCGGAGTAGGATTGAGTATTTCTACATATAATAAAAATATCTCAATTTATTTGGATTGGATATTCCTAAATATAATAGGAATAATGGATTTGGATTGGATATTCCTACATATAATAGGAATATGTCAATGGATTTGGATTTGGATTTGGATTGGATTTGATTGGATATTCCTATCTATAATAGGAATGCTAGTTGTGGGTTTGAGGCTATATATAGGTGTCTCTTAGCCCAAAAATATACCTCTCTCTAAAATAAAAACAAAAACATAGTAACAAGGAGAGAAAAGGAGGCAAGAGTGCCATTGCAATATTGGAGAGGAGAAAGAAGGATTTGAGGCCGTTTCGAAGAAGAATATCAGTTTCGGGTATTTCTTGTTGTCTTTCTTCTTTGTGGTTATAATCTATTTTCTGTTCCAAAAGAGTTGTGGTGATCCGTTTGGATCGGTGAGAAGTTTGTAAGAAGTCGGTATATTTCTTATTCCATTAGTGGAGGCTTTTCAGGGTTGGACTTCGATCGTCCCGTAATTTATTTGCAAGGGTTTTTCACGTCAAAAATTTATGTGTCTGCGATTTGTGTTTGGCATTTTTGTTTTGTGCGTTTTGCTCGGTTCTCTCGCAGGTACTCTCTGGTTTGGAGAACGGTTTTCGCACTTTCGTTCCCAACAAAGTGGTATCAGAGCCAGGTTCTGAAATTTCAGAATGGTGTCAGGAGCTGACAGGCAAACCAGGGAGGAGAGATGGACGCGAAGCCGGTGCGCAACCTGAACGATACCAACTATCATTACTAGAGAAGCAAGATGAAGGATCTGCTATTTGTCAAGAAGCTGCATCTGCTGGTATTTGCTTCCGAGAGACCCAGTGACAAATCCGAAGAGGACTAAAATTTCGAGCATATACAGGCGTGTGGGTACATCAGGAAGTTTGTTGACGAGAATATGTACAACTATGTTGCCAGTATTGAGCACGCGAGGACACTGTGGGATAAGCTGGAATCTTTGTATGCGAAGAAGACCGGAGTAAATAAATTGTTCTTGATCCGGTTAAGAATCACTTGAGTGAGTTCCAGGGCGTGATTAACCAGCTATCCTCGATGGGAGTCAAGTTCGACGACGAGGTTCATGGACTATGGCTGTTGTGTACATTGCCATACTCGTGGGAGACCATACGAGTGTCTATGATCGTTTCTGCTCCGGAAGGCGTGGTCAGTCTGGAATTTGCCAAGAGCGGGATACTGAATGAAGAGATGCGAAGACGTTCGCAGGGTACTTCATCCACATCCCACCCAGAGGCGCTTGTTTCAGAGAGCCGCGGAAGGGATAAAAATAGGGGTCCATGCTGTGGCAGAGTTAAAAGCATCGGAAGATCCAAGGTCGGTACGAGGACTCAGAGTGTTACCATTGTGGCAAGAAGGGCCACATCAAGCGAAACTGTTTCGCATGGAAGAGAGAGAGAAGAAGGGTGACAAAGAAAAGCAAAGTGAGAACACTACAGCGGCGGCCTCGACACATGGAGGTGACGTGATCATTGTAGGTGATGAGGTAGTTATGAACCTCGCATGCGATGACAACTCTTGGCTGGTGGACTCAGGTGCTTCAGCGCACGTATCTCACAACAAGGCACTATTTGCTACATACACAACAGGCGACTGCGGAGTGTTGAAGATGGGTAATGGAGATGTGTCGAAGGCGGTTGCCATTGGAGATGTGCATTTGAGGACAAAGACAGGTGCAGTTCTTATTCTCAAAGATGTTTGTCATGTCCCTGATATCCGTTTTAACCTGTTGTCGGTTGAAAGGTTGGATGACGAGGGTTTCTTCAGTCTCTTCGGGAATAATCATTGGAAGCTTTCCAGGGGTTCGATGGTGATTGCCAGAGGAAGCAAGAGGTCCGGACTCTACTATATAGAAGGGAGCGCACAAGGGGTACATGAGGTTAACGCAACTACTAATGCATCTACTGAATTATGGCACAGGTGGCTCAGCCATATCAGCGAGAAGGGAATGAGCTACTTGGTGAACAAGAAGGTGATTTCAGGACTAAAGTCTACAAATTTGGAGAAGTGCACGCACTTTTGCGGAAAAGCAAAATATGGTGTCTTTCCAAAGTCACCCAAGTTCAAGGAAGCCGACGTTACTCGAGTTGATTCACTCGGATATATGCGGTCCTATGAAGGTAAAATTCATTGGTGGTGCTTCTTATTTAGTAACATTTATTGATTGTTGTTCCAGAAAGGTTTGGGTCTATGCCTTAAAGACTAACGATCAGGTGTTGCCCACTTTCAAGGAGTTTCAGGCCTTTGTTGAAAGGAAGACGGGCAAGAAGCTGCTATGTGTTTGGTCGGACAATGGCGACAAGTATATCGGTCCCTTTGATGCTTATTGCAGAGAGCAAGGGATACGACACCAGAAGACTCCACCAAAGACACCGCAGCTCAACGGTGTAGCGGAGCGGATGAACAGGATGCTAATGGAGAGGGTGCGGTGTTTGCTATCAGAAGCAAACTTGCCAGGCAGCTATTGGGGTGAGGCACTTTACACAGCTGCTTATGTTATTAATTTATCTTCTAGTGCTCCTTTGCAGGGTGATGTGCCTGACAAAGTATGGTACGACAAAGAGCCGTCATACAATCACCTGCGAGTGTTTGGTTGTAAGGCCTTCGTGCATGTACCGAAGGATGAGAGATCCAAACTTGAGCCAAAGACGAGGCGGTGCGTCTTTGTCGGCTACGGTCGGGATGAGTTTGGCTATAGACTCTACGATCCAGTAGAAAGAAAGCTCTATAGAAGCAGGGACGTGGTATTCGTCGAGGATCAGACCATGACCAACACTCAGGATTTCGAGATGCTTTCTGAGGCTGAGGAATTGCCTGAGTTAGAGTTATTTCACTTCGAGCAGTTTCCAGAGGATATCGCAGAGGATCCAGTTATGGGGGAGCCAGTACATGGAGTTGCTCCCAACCTTGATCATCAGCCTGCTGATGGTGGTCAGGGTGACCCTCAGGAGAATGAGCATGCCGAGGAGGCAGTTCCTAGAGGGAAGGAGGGTATAGATATACATCCAACATCAGTGGTTCCATTGAGGAGGAGCGATAGAGAACATCGACCATCTACGAGATACTCACCGGGTGAGTATGTGCTACTGACTGAGGGAGAACTCGAAAGTTTCGCAGAGGCTAAGGAAGACGAACATAGGCAGGAGTGGATGGAGGCCATACAGGAGGAGATGAGTTCCTTGGAGGCCAACTCTACTTATAATCCGGTGCAGTTGCCAAAGGGCAATAAGGCTTTGAAGAATCGATGGGTGTTCAGAGTGAAGCAGGTAGATGATGCTACTCGCCCTCGATACAAAGTGAGGCTGGTAGTTAAAGGCTACGGTCAACGGAAAGACGTAGATTATGATGAGATCTTTTCGCCAGTGGTCAAGCAGTCGTCTATACGGGTGTTGCTAGCATTGGCAGCCAGTTTTGACTTGGAGGTCGAGCAAATGGACGTGAAGACGACATTCCTCTACGGTGATCTTGAGGAGGAGTTGTACATGGAGCAGCCAGAGGGATTCTGTGAGAAGGGCAAGTCACATTTGGTCTGCCGGTTGAGGAAGAGCTTGTATAGTTGTCACGCCCCAATCCCAAAATATCGTGGGACTGGAAACGTGGCAATGGCCAGCAGTACACACCGATGGACAAACCCAATTTAATGGATCCATCGGGGCATACTTAAGCTGTATTACATCAGTCAGGGTTTACTAATCTCATCCACAGAATAAAGACAGAAATATCAGCAAAAGAAATAATAAACAACAACAGTCAAAGTAAATAAAATCGGAGAACAATCCGATATTAAGTCTGTTACAAAGTTCTCAGAATCAGGAAATAAAGAGTTCAAATAACAGGAAAATAAAGTCTATTTGCCATAAGACTGAGCATGGCAAAGCAATTGTTCAGGAGAAGTCCTCAGCTATCACCTCGTCTTCAGGTTCATGTACTGCTTCGAGTAGTGCCCCTGTTCCGTACACCTCTGGGTAGATCTCGTCTGCTAAATCTGGGGACATAATCCATTCCAGGTCCTCAGGGGGCATAGCAAGGTACAGGAAAAACACAAGCCAAATATAATGCAGTGCAGAATTAAAGAAATAACAGGGTAAGTAACTAACCAGCTAAGTGATCATGCAAGATGAGAGTTATTATTCATACTTCAGGCTGAGACTACTACAGGATCAGTGACAAGAAACCATAGCAGTGTTTTCTCGAAGGGCCAGTACAGGTGCCAAAGCTCTGTGTCAGAGACTAGGACACTCCCAGATAACCATATATATATAATATAATCAGCCTTGATATGGTAATACTCTCCCCACCCAATGTAATCATGCATCTCATGTCCACAACGTCTCATGTCCATGCCATACAGGATCATAACTAATGCAACTAGTCAGGATAAAAACTAAACTCAAGTCATGAAATCTATATCCTATTCAAAACCTCTTTGAATAATCAGGAAGATTCTATATCATGCTTTGTGTCAGGTGTCCTGGGTATAAATTACTTGATAGGGAAAGTACAACAATCACAGAAATTAAAGCAAGAGAATTAAACTGAATCAATCACTGCATTTTATGGCAAGGTACACTTGCCTGGGTTTCCTGTTCCAATTGTAGCTCGAGCTTCAGCTGGATTTCCAAGCAGTACTCCGGTTGCTGAAATAGACATCACCAACAGATCCAGAAAATATTAATCAGCTAGGATCGCCTGTCCTTGAGTCCAATTTGGAGACAAGGGCAAAAACGTCATTTTCGGGTCAAGGCCGGGTCCAAATGTGGGCCGCTTTGCACCGAAAAATGCGTCAGGGTCAAAGGTCTCAAAAATAGTCCAACTTAGTGTCAACAGGTCAGGAACGATGATACGAACCCAACGGAACTTCCAGAATTGGATTCCGATGAGCCGTTCTCAAAATCGCCCGTCGGGTGGAGCCTGTGGGGCCCACGACACACGATTTTGTCAACGTTCTCAGAATCGATCCAAACTTGGCTCACAGGACCAGCGTATTGCTACGAGTCCGATGGCGCAAGTTTCGTCTCGATCCGACTTGTGTACACTAAGTTACAGCAAGATTCAGAAAAGTCGGATACAGGGCGATGTCCGCGGATACGCGTTGATTCCGGTGTGCACGCACACCCGAATCGACTTCCGCGAAATCCCACACGTCCGTATCGACGACGCGCACGTATCGGTAAAGACCGCACGCGACCAAGTCGTCCCGTTTGGCGGGGCGTACTCGATTCCGGGGTGAAACAGGGTCTAGTTTTTTCCTGTTTTTGGATCGCGGTGTGCGATCACCACAGGACGCGATGCCCCGAGCGGTTTGTCCGGGCACCGAGAGGGTCATATAGGCTACGCGATACAATTTACGGAATTGAATTCCGAGCTACGAACAGAAAGTTGTGAATACCTGAAGTGGGTCTGAAAAACCCGAGTCCTTCGTGTCCAAATCGTGTCTCGAGCCGTGTCCTGCGTCGTGTCCAGGTTGCCTAGGGTTAGGGTTTACTGTGGCCGACGACGGTGGTTCTAGCCGGAGGGAGGCCGGGCAGCGGAGGAGGCTGGGGGCGCTGAGGTGCGGCGGATCTGCTGGACGGTTGAGGGGTCGGTCTCGTCGACGGAGCGGGGAGATGTCTGGGCGGAGTTCGGGCTGCTCAGCTCTGTCGAAGTCGAGGTCGAGGCGCCGGAGTTGGGCTCTGTGAGGTGACGAAGTCGAGGGCGAGGGTGGAGCTGCTGGAAGCTCGCGGCGGAGGACAGGCTGAGGCTGACGGCGAGGCTCGAGGAACTACGGCAGGGTCGGCTCTCGGGGAAGACGGAGGAGGGGAAGGAAACCGGTGACCGGAGGGGTTTTTATAGAAGAGTTAGGGAGAGGGAGAGGCGGTCCGGTGAGGGAGGTGGAGAGGTCGGAGTCGAAGCGGCGGGGGCGGTTAGGAGGGAGGCGAAGGGGAGGCGACCGGTGCGTAACGGCCGGCGAGGGAGGCGGGCAGTCGGGGCTGCAGGCGATTGGGGGAGAAGAGATGCGGGTCGGGTGGTGGACGGGTTCGGGTCTGACGGACCCGCCCGACCCGCTAAGCTAGGGCTGGGCTTCGGCCCACTGGGCCGGGCCGGAAGATAAAAAAAAAACAATAATAATAATAATAATAATAATAATAATAATAATAATAATAATAATAATAATAATTAGTTAAATTTAATCAATAGTATTTAGGGCTTTAAAATTCATCCGGGGTCCAATAAATTCCCAGAAAAATACCCTATGTCTGGTTTTCTATTTTACACCATAAAATATTATTTTCATAATATTTTAATACTATTTATTAATAATTAAAAATCCTTTAATAATTAAAGAACCTGAATTTAATTAGGGAAAAATTCCCAGAAAATTCCAGAAATTCCAGAAAATGTAAAAGTCCAATAATTAAAATTTTCTTGAAAATCAGGGGGATTACAATAGTCTAAAACAGGCTCCGAGGCAGAGGTACAGGAAGTTTGAGTCATTTATGGGGGAGCATGGCTACGCACGGACGACGTCGGATTATTATATTTTTGTGAGGTACTTCGTCGAGGATGATTTCATCATTTTGTTGCTTTATGTTGATGACATGTTGTCACGCCCCAGTCCCAAAAATACGTAGGACTAGGACATGTAAGCATGCCAGCCGCATGGATATGGCAACTCCAATATATGAAAACCAAATCCATACGTACGCTGTAATATGAATAACAAATCCACAAGTGGTATAAATCTATCACAAGTCACAGGGTATAATCTAAATCTCATCCACGAAATTCAAATATAAATAAATAACCAATATCTATGAAACTAGATCTCACTACAAAGTATCTAAAGATGATAGTTGGATAAAAACAAATCCACTACCAACTCGAATGTAAAAGTACAACACAACAACACAATATAAGAATATCAGCTACAATCACGGGGCTCGAAGAGAAGACATCCTCGAAATATAAGCAACCAGTCCGGATCTGCGCTCCTGCGAATACTCAAGAACAACTACACTTGGAAGGGGCCAGGTCCTCAGAGGAACATAACAAGATACATAAAAGTATGCCAATAAAGTACTGAAATAAATATCCAATGGGTCGCCTAACCGTCTAAGTGAATGCAGTTTGAGAACAACTTTCCACCAAGTGGGCTATCTGGCTAAAAATGGGATTGGCGTGACTCTCTCGGAGAATCAGGGGCCTCAAAGCATGTCGTCTTTTGAACGGCAGAGGCCGCCTGTAATAAATGGGGTCATCACCGCCCGTATCTCCGGCGGAGCTTCCAGGTTACAGAAGAAAAAAGTGCAAAGGAGCCCAAATGCCTTACTTGTTGTTCTCCCCACCCCATGCTCTAAGCATGTCACATCCATGACACGATTTGGTTCATAGCCTATCCTTAGTACAATAGCCCAATCCTTCAACCAAACAAGGACAAGGATTGGACCACCGTACAATAATATGCTATGTCCATGGACCACTAATAACTGCTAAGTCTTCTAGCATACAAAGTTTCTATCAGCAGTTATCCCTAACGCACGGCCCATACGTACAGGAGGCCAGACCTGTCACACAGTCCATGATCTATATGAGACTCACACTCGTGTAATAACTGTGTCATGGCTAATGAACCTAATGATGCTACATGATAATGGGATAGTCTCATAAAAAAGGTCAATGCAAATACATAAATAAAAACATATCGCGACGACACTGTCGCGCGCATTTTATATAACAGTTAAAATATATGAGCTAAAGACAGAAAATAAAGATGCATGCAACATATGAAATATAAATAACAGTACAATGGCAAGGTATACTTGTCTGGCAAGAAGCTGCAAAATGTAACGTCCAGATGTCAAACACACAGGATCAGAAGCTATGGCCTCAGAACAAATATCTCCGGATGCTGAAATAGACATCACCAACGTTCCCAGAATAAGCAAAATAGCTAGAAAGTACTTCCCTTTCGTCCAATTTGGACACAAGAGCAAAACGGTAATTTCGGATCAAAACGGGGTCCACATGTGACCCACTTTGCACCGAAAAGTGTGCCAGGGGTAACGGTCTCTAAAGAGGACAAATTATAGGTCAAACAAACTCTAAATGTCAGCACGAACTCAATGATATGTCCAAATATGAATTCCGGTGAGCCGAACATAATTTTGCCCAAAAATCAACCATGGGGCCCGCCAATTGGCGACTTGGTCAACTGTCTCAGAATTGCGTGAAAATTAGGTCACATGACCGGCACGTTACCACGAGTCCAGTGGCGCAAATTTTGTCGCATTCTGATGAGCGTGCACAAAATGTGCAGGACTTTTACAAAAGTTGTGACACAAGAAATTTTTACGGATACGGGCTGATTCTGACGCGCACACGCGTCCAAATCAGTTTTCGTGAAAGCCCATACGTCTGGGTATACCGCGCGCACATTTTGGTGCACTTGGTACATGACGGGGCGGTCCCGTTTGACGGGGCGCGCTCCGTTTCACAATTTCTGGAATTTGGGAAAAAGTAGGTTTTCGGGATTTTCCAACTAATTTAATTCTACAAACAGCAACTAATAAATTATTATATTTGACAGAAAATAAACTAGGTTAGGTGGTCTTCGCATACCAACAAAAAAAAATCGAATTCGGATCCCTGTGGTGGGAGATACGAATCCGGGAACATGGGTCATCGCAACGAATTTTTTGGAATTTAAAAGTGGTTATTTTTCTTCGACTTGGCGTCAATTTTTGTCTAGGTTTACGCGTTGTTCGAGATAAACTAACATGCAGATATGGAAGGGGGATAGGTGAGGATCATACCGGTGAAGACGGGGTCGAGTTTGGTCAAGCGAGGGCGCGAGAAACAGAGCCTGAACAGGGCTTCGCTGCAGTTAAATTCTGCTGCGCGCGGAGGAGGCGGCGGGGCGCGGTCGAGGGGAAGGAGGAGATGAGAGTTTAGGTTTAGGGTTTGAGATTAACATATGATATATAAATAGAGAAGGGAGAGAGATGTCGAGAGAGCCGGGGGGGATTCGTCCGCGGGGGGGAGGGGGGGGGGATTCTGAGTTGTAACGGCTGCTGCTATTATATATACAATGGGTGGGTGCGGGTAGAGTTTGGTTTAAATGGGCTAGGGTAGTTAGGCTAACGGGTAGACTAAGGTTTAGGGTTTAAGATCCATTAGGATTTAAAAAAAAAAATTCTTTTCTTTTCTTTATTGCTTTTTTTCATTTCTTTTTCTTTCTTTTCCTATATATATATATATATATATATATATATATATATATATATAGAAAATTCTAGAATTATATTATTGCATATCATTAAGCTAGCAATTGTCCAATGGGTCTCCTACATAAAATAAATTAGAAAAAATTTATAATTGCTCCATAAATCCCCTAAATACATAAACACCTCAAATAAAAATTAAAAAAAAATCTATTTCTCCTAATTAGCTCATAATTACTATAATTAAATTAATAATTAATTAAAAAGGTAAATACGATTTTTAGGATTAGGGATTTTACACATACTGTTGGTGGGTTGGAATGCCACAAGGATAGCAGAGTTGAAGCGCCAACTGGGCGCGACCTTCTCTATAAAGGATTTGGGCGCAGCGAAGACTATTATTGGGATGGAGATCAGCCGAGAGAGAGAGTCCAAGCTGCTACACTTGTCCCAAAAGAAGTACATTCACCGGGTACTTCAGCGTTTTGGGATGGACGGGTCGAAGAAAGTGAGTAACCCCCTTGTGACTCACTTTAAGTTCACTGAGGAGCAGTGTCTATCTATCGAGGACGAGAAGGAAGATATGGAAGTGAGTTCCATATGCCTCGGCTGTGGGAAGTCTTATGTATGCTATGGTATGTACGAGGCCAGACATTGCTCATGCAGTCGGCACAATTAGCAGGTACACTTCCAATCCTGCAAGGGTACATTGGAGTGGGGGCAAGTGGATTCTAGGATATCTTCAGGGTACTGTCGATTGGAAACTTTTATTTGGTGGTGACGAGCCGAAACTGGTTGGATATATCGACGCTGATATGGCTGGAGATGTAGAGACGAGGCAATCGACTTTGGACTATGTGATGATGTTTGCTGGTGGAGCAGTATCATTGCAGTCGCATTTACAGAAGTGTGTTGCCTTGTCGACGACAGAGGCAGAATACATTGCGGCGACGGAGGCTTGCAAGGAGTTGTTGTGGATGAAGAAGCTGGTGCAGGAAATTGGGCTAAAGCAGGAGCAGTATCATTTGCTTTGCGATAGTCAGAGTGCTATTCACCTTGTGAAGAACCAGACATTTCATAGACGGCCCAAGCACATTGATACCCGGTATCATTGGATACGGGATGTGGTTGACAAGAAGGAAACGACGCTTGAAAAGGTTCATACAGATGACAATGGAGCAGATATGTTCACAAAGGTTCTACCAAGGAGAAAGTTTGAGTACTGCAAGCGGATCGTCGGGATGACGACCCCCTCCACATAGTTGTGAAGGGAGAGATTTGTTGGAGTGTGTGGGATTCTCAACCTATGTGAAAAATATTCCGGAGTAGGATTGAGTATTTCTACATATAATATGAATACCTCAATTTATTTGGATTGGATATTCCTAAATATAATAGAAATATCTCAATGGATTTGGATTTGATATTCCTACATATAATAGGAATATGTCAATGGATTTGAATTTGGATTTGGATTGGATATTCCTATCTATAATAGGAATGCTAGTTGTGGGTTTGAGACTATATATATGTGTCTCCTGGCCCTAAAATATACCTCTCTAAAATAAAAATAAAAATATAGCAACAAAGAGAGAAAAGGAGGCAAGGATGCTATTACAACATTGGAGAGGAGAAAGAATCATTGGAGGCCGTTTCGAAGAAAGAGATCAGTTTCGGATATTTTTCGTTGTCTTTCTTCTTCGTGGTTATAATCTATTTTCTATTCCAAAAGAGTTGTGGTGATCCGTTTGAATCGGTGAGAAGTTTATAAGGAGTCGGTGTATTTCTTATTCCATTAGTGGAGGCTTTTCATGGTTGGACTCCGATCGTCCCGTGGTTTTTCTCGCAAGAATTTTTTACGTCAAAATCTCTGATTGGGGGAACGATTTCCGCACTTTCGTTCCCAACATGAAGTTGTATTGATATTGAAATTTAAGAGATATACAAGGTAGAGCAAGTACAATACCCTATTTATTGAGTATCTGAAATAAGTAGTCACTTATTTTGCACAAGTACGTACGAATACACACACGGACACGGGTATGGGTACAATACGTATATGGACACAAATATCTCATGTCGTGCAACATAGGTTCGTATTATCTGGTTCTGTTCTATTTGTGCATCCCTCCATGAGCAATTTGACATGTATGTCTTGTACATAAAATATTAAATAGTACAAATGAAGTAACATTCTGTGGGAGGACTGACTGGCTCAGCGATATTGCCTCTGTTTCAGAAGCAGCGACAGCATGTATGGGGAATTTTCCCTGTTAGTCTTAGCTGCTTTGCCTTCTCCCTTGTTTTAGCTTCATCATTTATTTTCCTCTCCTCCGCCGTCCTTCTTGCTTCACCAGCAACTTTATCAATCCTTGATATCTCTTCACCACACTTCTGCAAGGCCCTTCCTCGTTTCTGCTCTGACTCATTCTGTAAACCCCATAGGAAAGTTAATCTAAAAGTACTTCAAAATTATTGAGGCTGCCAATTTCTCTATTACCTCAATGATTGATATCATGTTTGGCACTACATTGTTGTAATCTCAACCATCCTTTTAACGATTTTTGAGTTTTGACAGAATCTTATGCACCGCGTCGTCCTTGTAGAAATGTAATTGGGAGCATAAGGGTATATTGAAAGCAAGGTTCGCATTATCAGTATCGGATCAGAGTATTGTATTTTTTGGTATCAGAAAGCAAATTAGTATTAAAAAAAGTCTTAATAAATCATTAAAATTAGAAAAATATTCTATATATTTAGGCATAATTTTAAGTATTTTGTTGTTTCTTAGTAGTTTTAAAATTGAATGAAATAGTAGTCACCCTTGTCAATTGGTTTACCTGCGATTGATAAGTTTTTTTTTTCTTTTACGTTCTTTTACATCCTTGCTTATTGGACTTTTTCGTTCAATTTTCTTTGTCGGATTTACTGAAAAAGAGATCATCAATGTTGGTATCGGTCCGTATCGTATTGGTAGGTATCGAATGGAGATATGTCATACCGATACTCCAAACTATGATTGAAAGCTGCTGTAATATAGGGGAAAACAGTGATTCCTAGGTCTCCAGCTATATTGAAAGGTGTTTAACTTCCTTAAGATTGCTTTAGAGGAGCATAGCAATGGCAAAAGATCTTGTGTTTTGTTGAAGAATCTACGAGCAAGTGATTTTGATTATATATTTGCCTTTCGTACTTCTTTCAATTGGTTTAAATTGGTATTTTTTTATCGCACTTCTCTAAATTGGTTTAAATTGTATTATCATAGACTTAAAAGGGTTGTTTCTGATAAAAATGAGGGCTAGGAAAGGGATATAGCTAGGGAAAATGGATATGGAATTATATTCTTAACCTAGCGTATCAAAAGAAAGAATTACAAAGGGAATGCTTAGACTAATGGTCCAGAGAGAATTGGTAGATATTAAGTTATTGACTTAGTCTTTCTCTGATTTTGTCTTTGTAATTATCTCTAACCATGATTGTAGGATTCAGTTGTAACCTCATGAGTTAGTAATTATCTCTAACCATGATTGTAGGATTCAGTTTTAACCTCTTTGTACTTATCTCTTGATGTAAACTCTGCTATATAAAGGCTCACGCATCAAAATAATAAAGAGTAACCTTTTTCCATATTTATCATTTCTTCACATGGTATCAGAATAGCCTAAACCGATCCTACGCTATGTCTTCCGAAAACAACCAGATTACTCCTTCCGCTACTCAAATCTTGTTCACTACTTCTGGTGGCGCCGCGGCCAACCTTCAATTCCCGGCGCTAGCAGTCCGTCTCGATCGCTCCAATTACTCTCTATGGCGCGGCACTATTCGCTCGACTCTTGAGGCTTATGAGCTTGAGGGATTTCTTGTCGCTGGTGGTGCTCCTCCGCCGACTGTTTCATCGGCCGCAGATCCATCAACCACCACCAGACCGAATCCTGACTTTGTTGCTTGGAAGCGCAAGGACCCGACTGGTTCTTTTATGGCTGCGATCCACTCTCTCCACTCCTATGCTTGGTCACGTTGTTCGGGCTGCCACAACCGCGAAACTTTGGTCCATGTTAGAGCAGATGTTTCACTCCCAAACTCGTGCCAGGCAGATGCATTTGAAACAACAACTTCAATTGCTCTCCAAGGGAAACCTGTCTATCTTGGAATATGTTGAGAAGAAAAGGACAATTTCTGATTCCCTCGCTGAATGTCTCACCTCTGTATCGGATGAGGATTTTGTCTCTTTTGTGCTATTTGGCTTAGGGGCTGAATATAGTGCGTTCATAACAGCACTGAGTATGCGGCTGGAACCGATTTCGTCGAATGAGCTGCTCGGCCTCCTTCTTCAGGAAGAACAGCGCATACTTGACTCTTACGCCGAATCCAATTTTCCGGTGGCCCATGTTGCTCATCGTAGAGGCGCGGCTGCAAGTCGACATTCCCCGTTGGACTCTGCCACGTCTGGCGACCGCTCCCGCCCGGTGTGTCAACTCTGCGACAAGCAGGGTCATGAAGCACGGAATTGCCATCAACGACTTAACCTGTCTGCCTTCCCTGCCACCAATTGCCGCGCCGCTGATCGCCTCCGCCAATCCGCCAGCAAGCAGGCTCATGTGGCGCCGCCAGCCCGTCCGCCGTCACCGACCCATGGGTGGTCGACTCTGGAGCGACGAATCACGTCACAGCTGACCTGTCCGGTCTCAACCTCCAGTCCGAGTACACTGGCAGTGACAGCCTTGTCGTCGCAAACGGTCAGTCCCTTCCCATTACGCATACAGGCAATCTTTCTCTCTCTGCTAAACATGTTGCTAAATCCCTTACCCTTAAAGATATTCTTGTTGTGCCTAAAGTATCTAAAAATCTTCTTAGTGTTCGTCAATTATGCCTCGATAACAATGTTTTTGTGGAACTTCATGCTAATCATTGTTATGTTAAGGACCTTCAGGGCACGAGAATACTCAAGGGAATCGTTGAGAATGGCTTGTACCGGCTTCATGTTCGCTCACACGCTCCCAGAGTTTTTGTTGGTGAACGCGCCTCTGTCTCTTGTTGGCAACATCGCTTTGCTCATCCGCATGAGTCCATCTTGCGTCGTCAATTAGTTACTTTTAATTTGCCTGTTTCTGCAAATAAATCATTGTCTTTGTGTAGTGCTTGTCAGTTAGACAAGAGTCAAAGACATCATCTACCCTCTTGTCATGTTCCCTCTCATGTTCCCTCTAAAAATCCTTTTGATTTAATTTATTCGGATGTTGGGGCCCTGCCCCTGTGTCTTCTTTAAATGGTAATCGCTATTTTGTCCTTTTTATTGACGATTCAAATTTATTTGGGTTTATTTCTTTGCGGCTAAGTCTCAGGTTTTGTCTGCCTTTACATCTTTCAAAACTATGGTTGAGACACAGTTTTCCACTAAACTCAAAGCTTTTCAATCTGATTGGGGTGGCGAGTACCGAACTGTATCAACGTTTCTTGAAACTAATGGCATACTTCATCGTGTTTCTTACCCTCATACTCCTGAACAAAATGGTGCTTCTGAAAGAAGGAATATGATTATCATTGAAAAAGGGTTGGCTCTTTTGGCACATTCTCATCTTCCTATGAAATTTTGGGAACATGCCTTTCATACCGCCATTTACTTGAATAATAGAACTATAACTCCTATTCTTCAGAACAAGTCCCCGTATGCATGCATATATCAGCGTCAACCTGATTATCATTTTCTGAAATCCTTTGGTTGCTTGTGTTTTTCTTATCTTCGCCCTTACAACAGTAGCAAGTTGGAATTCCGTTCTGTGGCGTGCATCTTCTTAGGGTATAGTGCTAAACATAAAGGATATCTGTGCTATCACATTTCTTCCTCTCGAACGTACATTGCTCGTCATGTTGTCTTTGATGAGTCTTCTTTTCCTTTTCCGGAGCACAATTCTCAGTCCGGACAGCTAGATTCGCCTCGTCCTGACCTTTCTCTTTTTCCGCTTCAAGAAGCTGCATTAACACCACTCTCGGTTGCATCTTCTCCTTCGGATTCTTCTCGACCGACTCCTATTCAGCCGTCGTCTTCGTCTCCTTCCGACCTCACGCCACATTCCCCCACGGTGGTGCCACCTTCCCCACCACCGATCCCTTCGCCGGTTATGCCATATCAACATGCTCCCTCGTATTTCCGCCCCTCCAACACTTCGACCCACGGTATGGTCACTCGAGCCTCCACTAATTCCCTTAAACCTAAAGCCCACACTGCTACCAAACACCCCATTCCCTGTGATTCCTCTGATTTTGAACCCAAAACTTTCTTACAAGCCAAAAAGAACCCCAATTGGCAACATGCTATGCAACTAGAGTTTGATGCCTTAATTGCTAATGGGACTTGGGACCTGGTTCCTAGGTCCTCATCTTCTAATATTGTTGGTTGTAAGTGGGTTTTCAGGATCAAGAAGAAACCAGATGGCTCCATTGACCGGTACAAGGCCCGTTTGGTTGCCAAAGGATACAATCAAGAAGAGGGAGTTGACTACTTCGACACATTCAGCCCGGTCATCAAGCCTACCACGATTCGGGTGGTATTGAGCATTGCTGTCACTCGTCATTGGCCTCTCCGTCAGGTTGACATTAATAATGCCTTCCTCAATGGTGATCTAGCAGAAACTGTCTATATGGAGCAAGCACCGGGTTTCACTTCCCCTGATCGGCCGTCCTATGTCTGTCGCCTCAAAAAGGCACTTTATGGCCTCAAGCAAGCCTCGCGAGCATGGTTTCAGAAGCTCAACCAGGCTTTGCTTCATCACGGGTTCCGGCAATGCATCTCCGATACCTCTCTTTTCCTCAAACGTCATGGCTCCGATGTTGCCTATGTGCTTGTTTATGTGGATGACCTCATTATCACCGGTTCCAACTCTTCCTTCATTGATGAGTTTGTCAAGTATCTCAACTCGGTTTTCTCTCTGAAGGATTTGGGTGATCTCAACTTTTTCTTGGGAATTGAAGTCCATCGTAATTCAGCTGGTCTTCTACTCTCCCAAAGAAAGTACATTTTGGACCTCCTTGATCGCAGCAAAATGATGGGCGCTAAACCCATAGCCTCGTCGGCTGTTCCAGGTTCTCGGCTCGTTTCGGGCGGTGATCCGTTCTCCGACGTCCATCTCTACCGCAGCATCGTAGGAGCTCTCCAATATGCCACCATCACCCGGCCTGAGATTTCCTACTCAGTCAATCGGGTCTGCCAGTTCATGCACCAGCCGTCGGAACATCATTGGGCTGCGGTCAAACGAATCCTCCGCTACCTCAAGGGTTCACTCGATTCCGGCCTCTTCTTCCGTCCTCGTGACACTCGGCTTGTTTGCTTTACTGATGCTGGCTGGGCTTCTGATCCCGAGGACTGCCGCTCTCAACATGGGTTCTCGGTTTACTTTGGAGGCAACCTTGTGAGCTGGTCTTCTCGCAAACAGAATGTGGTTGCTCGCTCTAGCACTGAGGCTGAGTACAGGACTATTGCCTTTGCCTCGGCTGAACTTATTTGGCTTCAACAGCTTCTCAAGGAAATGGCGGCACCATCTCCTGGTCCTCCCATTCTTCTTTGTGATAATCTCAGTGTCACTTTTCTTACTGCAAACCCGGTCTTTCACCAACGGTCCAAGCACATCAAAATCGACTATCACTTTGTCCGGGAACAAGTTCAGGCAGGTGCTCTGATTGTTAGGCATGTCAAATCTGCTGATCAGATAGCGGACATTTTTACCAAAGCTGTTGGCTCCTCACGGTTTCAAAACTTACGGTCCAAGCTTCTCGTTCGTACTCGATCGTGAGCTTGCGGGAGGGTATTAAGTTATTGACTTAGTCTTTCTCTGATTTTGTCTTTGTAATTCTCTAACCATGATTGTAGGATTCAGTTGTAACCTCATGAGTTAGTAATTATCTCTAACCATGATTGTAGGATTCAGTTTTAACCTCTTTGTACTTATCTCTTGATGTAAACTCTGCTATATAAAGGCTCACGCATCAAAATAATAAAAAGTAACATTTTTCCATATTTATCATTTCTTCACAGTAGATGAACGAATGTTGTCAAAATATGTGTTGTGTCTATGTCGTCATGTTGGGGACATATTGAGGATGCAGACACTTCATAATACATTATGGCATGCCAAATCAATGTATATATTTCATCGTGTTTGTATCGTGTTGTGTTCAATGTACCATGTCATATACCTCATCAATCATCGTACTTGTGGGCTTTGGTTTCCTTTAGATTTGTCATGTACATTAAGGGAAGTTAGAAAATAATAAATGGTGATGAATATAACGTAAGTGTTAGTGACATCTCCGCAACGGCTTAAAAACGACTTAAAAATAAGCCGTCTAAACCGTATGTATATCATCAATTATATAAATAAATAAATAAAATTAACCATCGTATATGTTTTTTTCTTGTGTAGTTGAGAACAAAAATTAAAAGCCATCTGAAGATATAAAAAAATCCTCAAATATATTCAAATTTTAAATTATATTTAAACTAACAATGTGTTATTATCTAATTGAACACATATCCAAAATTTAAAAATATAATTATAACAAATCATAATTAAAATATATTCAAATCATATTTAAGATATTCTAACATAATTTAAATTTTTATTTAATTTTTTAATAATATTATAGATTTTTTTTGTATTTGCAACGCAAGTGAACATGACTAGTCCTATGTAATAAGATCTATGAAAGCAATAACAGTCATTAGGGGTGAGCATTCGATTAATTCAGTTCAAACAGAACCGAATAATCGAAATCAAATTGGACCGAAAATCGAATAAATAAAACTGAAACCGAACCGAAATTGCCCATAACCGAACCAAACCGAACCGAATTAAATCGGTTCGATTTTCGGTTTATACGATTTTTTTGATTTATTTGCACTTTTTTTTGTTAATATATATATATATATATATATATATATATATATATATATATATATATATATATATATATAAACTAAATTTTCTTGTTCGATTTTCGGTTTTTGATGAAACCGAAATCCAAAATCGAATATAAAAATTTAGTATTCAAAATCGAAATTGAACCAAATTTTTTTTTTAAATCGAACTGAATCTATCATCCGGTACGGTTGATTTTTGGTCCAAAACCATTAGTAGACATACCTCTTTAAGCTCCAAACGGTCTTTAGCTTTTGCCTTCTTTTCTTTCTCCCATTCCACAATCGTGGAAATCGTTTCATCGTACCTGAGTTTAATGGAAGAATCACATGGCCAGGGACTTAGAATACAATGTTATGCAACAGTCTGAAGGTGACGTAGCTTTACCGATTTTTTATTTTTATCATCTCAGCTTTCTCCCAAGCATCTGCTTCTGCTTCTGCGATGCTCTTCCCACCCAAGTTGCCATCCTCAATCTTATTGTCAAATGACGTCATTGCCGGATTTCTAGTGGATGGAGCTCTTGAGCCTGATCTCATCTCCTTTCCACTCTCAACCATCTTACTACCTGTGTCATTGAGATGATTATCAGTCAAAGTTGGTTTTGTGTGATCTTCGATGGTCGGTTCTGAAGCGGGAGCAAGAAAGCATAATTACTTAGAAGAGTCTAAAGCTAAGCGTGATGAAAACGTACACTAATAAATTCTTTTATGTTTATTAATTATTATTATCAAACTTTATAGATATTTTAATATTTATTAGAATTTATAAAGTTTAATTCAAAGTTACAGAGAGATCATTCGCGTGGTGATTTTTATGATGTCAAGATAGGTAATCCTTAGTTTCTTGATACTTTGAAGAACGTGTATTAAAAATTCTAACTTTTTTTTTCAAAATTTATATCCTCTTTTAAAATTCTGGTCCTGATATGAAAAGTGTTTCTATCATCGGGAAAACGTGCTCCCGCCGCCGGAGAAATAATCTTTAAAGTAAGAACTACCGAATCATGGTTCTTACTAAAATTCGTTGGCCTTCTAGAAGTTTCTGGCTTCTAAGGATCGGTTGGTCTGCTGTTGCTGGTTTCCTTGTGGAACTGTCACCTGAAACTGTATATGACTATACTTTAAGAGAAATATCTGTTTTTTTTTTCTTTGTTGTTGAATAACCAAGTTAGCAAAACGCTATTGTTCATATGTAAGACCTTCTTAATACGCATAGGAATGACAACTTACCAGCTGATTCTTCACCTTCTTTTGTTTCCTTATCAGTAAACCAACGTTTAAAAGACCCGCTGAAATTAGTTTGCTTGATCTTGTTGTCTTCTCTTCTGGTTTTGGTTCTGGGAAGAGATGTTTTTGGCCCTTTTAATGATACTCTCTTCTTCTGTGTGCTGCCTCCTTCCTGCAAGGAGATCGCATATGCAGCTGCTGCAATTGCCATCCCATACTCACCATCACTGGAGTACTCTCCTTGACTCATTTGTCTGACTGCCACCTACGGAACCACTTTGCGCTTCTTTATCTGCCAATGCCAGACTATTATCACCAATTTCTTCCTATTTTCCTTGGAACAACTTGCTGGTTTCCACCAAATAAACTAGATTGCATTACACACTTGATTAGGTTGGATTTCATACAAGGTTTGGACAATTCCTATGAGTATCTGGATCGGAGGTATCGACAGTATCGACGATTACGAATAGAAGTATCGGATTTTTTTGGTATAGGAAAACAAATAGTTATTAATAAACTATTAATATTTTAGAAAATATTTGTATACATTTAGGTATAATTTTAAGTATTTTCAATGTTTCTTAATAGTTTTGAATTGAATAAAGCACATTTGCCGATTGGTTTACATGCGATAGATAAATTTTTTTCTTTTACATATTTTTACAATCTTATTAAGCTTTTACACCCTTGTTGATTGGTCTTTTTCGTTTAATTTTTTTGCCGAATTGATCGAAAAAGTGACCCCCAATGTTGGTATCGGTCAGTATCGGATATCGGTCGGCATCGGATCGGGATATGCCAAACTGTATCGATATCGGCCGTATCGAATCAGCATCGGACGATAGTCAGGGCCGGCCCATTGGATTGGCTTGTCCTAGTCGGAGCTAAATTTGGTTGTCCCTTGCACTTAATTCTAAAAGAAGATATCAAAAAAATTAATGCCGAGTGGGATTGGCAGCGGCATGAAGTGTCTGGTTCTGACGGCATCATGAAGCTCGGATCTCGAATTCCTCTACTTGAGCTACTCGAGACCTTCCTGGAGGAAACTCAAAATACGGCATGCTGGATTATTCGTTCAATTGACAAAGAGGAGATGGAGTGGATTGCGGAGGCTATTGACGGAGAGGTGGAACTTAGGGGTCCGGGGGTTTTACCCGATGGCTTTCCAGCTTCCCCAGGGTCGGCCCTGCCGATAGTACAAACTATGATTTTATATGCATTAGTATTATTTTCTTGGTTGAGCTTGATGGGTACCAATCATTTTTTTTTTTTACTAGTCATCACCGAATTGTACCTAAACCTCAAAAATACTCCTTTTACATCTGGCTGTAATTGTTGTTAAATAACCTTACAAATCCTAATTTCTTTCCTGAATTAGGATTATCTCAGATCATTGGCCTGGTTATCCTACATCAGAACTCGAATTGTCCTCTAATTTGCGTGACTAATGTCTACATACAGATACAATGTGTATGTGTGTTGTCAAGTGAATAATTTTCAAATGAGCAGATCTTAAAGGCCATAATATATCCTTACGTGTTATAACTCCCATTTCCCGGTTTATAGGTACTTTGAGTGTATGGTCTATTTTCACATTCTAGTATTGCGTTTTTCTGTTCCTGTATCATGTATCCTTGTGTTCCTGTATATCATGTACCATGTATTCCAGTATTACGTGCTCATGTTCCTGATTTTGTCTAATACTGTTATCCCTGGATTTTTTGCAGTGATATGGTTTTAAACCGCTTTTCTGTTTTCGTGTCTCGATTTTCGCACGAGCGTATGGCTGGCGTGATAGTTGGAGGAAATTAAATCAGATTAAGTGACTTATCCAACAATTGATATTTTGTGGATTTTTTGATGTATAGAATCCATCTCTACCCTGGACTTGTAGAGATACATGGCAATGCCATAGATTAGGACCACACGTAGAACGAGGAATCCTGGATTTAGGTTTTCTGACTGTTTCAGTTGCAAAAAACACAAAAATAAAAATAAAAAATAAAAAATAAAAAATCTACCGACGGTATACTTCCAGTATAGTGCTACTATATTGACAGTATAGTGCCACTGTACTGCATGGGTTGTTTGGCCTAAAAGTCAGCATGCTTTCTTGGCTGCTTGTTTGGTTATCTATGTGTGTGTTTTCTCCCAAAGTTTGGGATTGGCTTGGTGTTCTCCCAAGGATCTACCACTTATCGCCCAACGATGGCGGACTCATGAGCTTGCGAACCAGATTAGCTGTCCGAAAATGTCTGTTCGGTATTCTGTTCCCCCTCCTATTTGTCTCATGGGATCCACCGTAAAAAAAAAAAAAATCCAAAAAATAGAGAGGCAGAATACCATACAGGAATTTTCGGACAGCATATCAGCTCTCATGAACTTGAGTGGGTTACCTATCTCTATGTATATCTTTTGTCATGTTTAGTCATGTCATATCTTAGTCCTTGTATCTGGAGCATGTTCTCTTTTGTCTTTGCACTCCATAATCATAGATGTACTAGTGTGAATTAGTTTTTGTGATAATGTATGATTGACTATTCTGCTTAGTATCTCATTTTGTAATACTAGCTTCATGATCATGATCATGTTTATGTTATAAAATTTAAGATGTCTTTAATGCTTCTTTTTTATAGGATTGAGATATACGATTTCTAGTAGGCCACGGGACCGACTTAGGATTGACTTGATTGCTAGATAACCCTTTTGTCATTATACAGTAGTGAACCGCATTTGGGGTACTGGTGTACTACGTATTGCGTAGCTGGCCAAGTTATGCCTCCGCCCACGTATTCCGGTATTGACATGCCATGTGCCTTGCTTAAGAAGAAGAGTAGGGGGATGAAGGGTCTCTTTTAACATTTTGGATAATAATTAAGACCGTTAATCTCGGTAGTATCATCGAAAATCTTTTACTTTGGATTATTAAAGCACATTGACTGCATAACTTTCTGCACATAGTTTTGTTAAACTAGAAGTTGATCTCTCCATCTAAAGCCTGATTTTGTTTTGTTTTGATGATAGCAGATTGTTGGGAGTTGTTCCTCATTCAATTGTGGCAACTCACCATCTTGAAAATTGGAGAACCCATTGGAACAATGGAAGTCAAATTTTGGTATTGCCAAAGGTATGTGTTGGAATTAAGAAAGAGTGTATTGGAACTCTTGAAGCATTATTCACTCACCATCAATTTCCATGCTCTATCCTACTATAAATAGAGGACCTTGGCTGCCATTTGAGAAGGAGAGTGTGACAAAAAGAACACAAGAATTCTACTTCATAGTGAGAGAAATCCGTAGGGAAGAAAGCTGGAAATTGAGTAATCTCTCTGCGGCAGTAATTTTTGTTACCCTTGATCGGATGGTCAAATCAAGCCCGATTGAGATAAAATTCTAGAGTGTTGTTCCTGACTCGTTGAAGTTCAGATCCAACGGTGGGATTGCAGTTCCGACGGTCAGAAGTCGAGATATTATTTTCAAAACAGACCCGGTGAGTTTGTTCTGATTTTTTTGTGTTTTCCAACTTTGGTTGATGATTGTATGCCTCTAGTTTAGTATAGAGAAGACCTCTTGTAACCCCATTATTATCGGTGATAGTGGAAGTATCTGGACATCTCGGTCCCGTGGTTTTTTCCTTTTGATTTGAAGAATTTTTTACGTAAATATCGTGTGTCATTTACATTGCTTATTTTTACTAGCTTGCCTATTTTTTATCACACAAGGAGGGAAAGAAGAGATCCATTTTTCCGCTGCTTGTTAAACCATTTTTCAACAAGTGGTATCAGAGCCACGGTTGGTGGCATAGCTTGTGTGATTAAAAATGGATGAACCCGCTAGCGTGTCAGGTATGATTAAATTGACATGCTCAAATTATTCTTTGTGAAAAATAAAAATAGAGGATATCTTGTATTGCAAAGATTTGTATGAGCCAATTACTGAAGAGCAGAAGCCGAAAAAATATAATGATAGTCAGTGGCAGGTTTTGCACCGGAAGGCCATCGGGATGATCCGGCAATACATTGATCATAGTGTCATTCAAGACATCATTGACGAGAAAGATGCTCTAGCTCTTTGGAAGACGCTCGATTCAACATTTGCTCGGCAAACTGGTGTGAACAAAGCCTCGCTCATGAGAAGATTGGTAAAGCTGTAATACAGAGATGGTCGAAGCGTGGTTGAGCACCTTAATGATTTTCAAGGTCTCACGAACCAGCTCAAAGGAGTCGGCGTCATCTTGGATGATGAGGTATTATTGCTTATGAGTTCTCTTCCCGACAGTTGGAAAACTTTATTCATGTCATTAAGTAATTTCACGCCTAAGCTTTCCATGGAGATTGTGAAAAATAGTATTTTGAATGAGGAAGCTCGACGAAAGGATCTTAGCTCGTCGTCTCATTCGGATGCTCATATTGTCGAGAGTCGTGGAAGGAATAAAGCCCGTGACTCACAACCTCGAGACCGATCTAAAGACAGGAGAAGATCAAGCTCGAGGCCGAGAAAGACTCTAATTTTCTACCATTGCCATAAAGAAGGTCACAAGAAGAGTGAGTGCCGAAAGTTCACGCGTGACTAGGCTAAGGAGAAGAACGACAGAGTCACCAAATCAGAGCCGAAAGAAGAATACATTACATCGGCTTTTGCAGCCACCGAGGAAGTGTTTCTCATCGGTGATGATGGTTGTTTAAATCTTGCTTGTGAAGAATATTCGTATCAGAGCCGAAAGAAGAATGCAATACATCGGCTTTTGCAGCCACCGAGGAAGTGTTTCTCATCGGTGATGATGGTTGTTTAAATCTTGCTTGTGAAGAATATTCGTAGGTTATTGACTCTGGTGCCTCATTCCATCTTACCTCACAACAGAATTACTTCTCGAGTTATACGAATGGTGACTACGGTCACGTGAGGATGGAAAACGACGGTTATTCAAAAATTGTCGGTATTGGTGATGTATATTTGGAAACTAATATCGGGTGTAGGTTAATCCTACGAGATGTGAGACATATCCCAGATATTCGGCTCAATCTGATATCTGCTGGGAAGCTCGATGATGAAGGCTACTCGAGCCATTTTGGTGGAAGAAAATGGAAGCTTACCAACGGATCGTTGATCGTGGCTCAAGGTACAAAACAGAGGACCCTGTATGTGATGCAAGCAAAGTTGAATGGTGGAGAGGTTAATGCGATCGATGAAGACAACTCCGAGCTATGGCACAAGCGGCTCGGACACATGAGTGAAAAAGGTTTGAAGATACTCGCACGAAAGGAGTTGCTCCCTGGTATGAAAAATACTTCTCTCAAACCTTGTGTTAATTTCTTAGCTGGTAAGCAACATCGAGTATCATTTCATCGATCCTCTTCCTCGAGAAGAAAAAATATTCTCGATCTTGTACATACTGATGTTTGCTCGATGTCCGATAGATCACTTGGCGGTGCACAATATTTTGTCACCTTTATTGATGACTATTCCAGAAAAGTGTGGGCATTTCTCCTGAAGACTAAAGACCAAGTATTCGAGACATTCAAGAATTTTCATGCCAAGGTCGAACGAGAAACTGGTATGAAGCTTAAAGCTATTCGGGCAGACAATGGAGGAGAATATAGGGGACCATTCGAGGAATACTGCCGAACACATGGTATCAGGCACGAGAAGACCGTGCCAAAGATACCTCAACAAAATGGTGTGGCAGAGAGAATGAATAGAACCATCTCAGAGCACATCCGAAGTATGCTATCTCACGCAAAGTTGTCGAAGGGATTCTGGGCTGAAGCTATGAACACTGCGGTGTATCTTATCAATCGTTCTCCACTGGTTCCTCTAGAAGGTGACATCCCAGAGAAAGTTTGGACAGGAAGAGATATCTCCTACAAACATTTGAGGGTATTCGAGTGCAAGGGGTTTGTACACATTCCTCGAGATGAACGAGCCAAGCTGGATAGCAAGACCAAACTGTGTATTCTCTTGGGTTATCCAGAAGAAGAGTTCGGGTATAGGCTATGGGATCCAGTTGCAAAGAAGATTATCCGAAGCAGAGATGTGGTATTCTTCAAAGATCAGACCACCGAAGGCTTTGAGAAATCAGAAGAGCCAAAGTCTCCAGAATCTCCAGTCGTTCCAGTCAACTTGGATCCAGTTGCTCCCCCCATGGTGAATGATGAATATGGGAAAGATGACGAGGGCAATCATGATATTCCCGATGGTGATCAACCTGAACAACATGACATTGTTCTTGATCCACCAGCACAACAACAGCCTTGGAGATTGAACAGAATTCGACGAGCCCCGGTGAGGTACTCACCAGAACAGATTCGAAGACCAAGGGCAATGAACTCAAATAAGAAGTATGTTATGCTGACAGATGAGAGGGAGCCTAAGTGCTTTGAAGAAGCCATGTCAGATCCACATCGGGAAGAGTGGCTACGAGCCATGCAAGAAGAGATTAATTCCTTGCATGAGAACCAAACATTCGAGTTAGTTCCGTTGCCAAAGAACAAACGTGCCTTGAAGAATAAATGGGTTTTCAAGCTGAAGACTGAAGAGAGCAATCGACAATCGAGGTACAAAGCAAGACTAGTTGTGAATGGTTTCAGTCAGAAAAATGGCATAGACTTCTATGAGATCTTTTCTTTCGTGGTAAAGATATCTTCAATCCGAGTTGTCCTTGCATTAGCTGCTAGCATGGACTTGGAGGTCGAACAACTCGATGTCAAGACTGCTTTCCTATATGGTGATCTCGATAAGAAGATTTATATGGCGCAACCTAAGGGATTCCAGGTTGAGGGTAAAGAAGATTTAGTATACCGACTGCAGTGGTACAAAAAATTTGAGTCTTTCATGGTCGATCATGGTTTCAGCCAAACTCTATCAGACCACTGTGTATTCGTGAAGAGGTATGACAATGATAATTTCATCATCCTTCTCCTTTATATCGATGATATGTTAATTGTTAGTCGAGACACGACAAAGATAGCTGCATTGAAAAATGCCTTGAGCAAATCTTTTGCCATGAAAGATTTGGGACCGGCCAGACAGATGCTTGGAATGATCATTTCTAAAGATCGGAATAACAAGAAATTGTGGCTCTCTCAAGAGAGATATATCGAGAAAGTGTTACAGAGGTTCAACAAGGACAAGTCCAAGCCAGTCAGTTCTCTACTTGCTGGATATTTCAAATTGAGCTCGAAGCAATGTCCTACAAGCAAGGAAGACAAAGTAGAAATGAGCAAAGTTCCGTATGCATCAGCTTTTGGTAGCTTAATATATGCGATGGTGTGCACAAGGCCAGACATAGCATATGTTGTGGGTGTTGTTAGCCGATTTCTGTCAAATTCGGGTAAAGCGCATTGGATTGCTGTGAAATGGATTCTGTGGTATCTTCGAGGAACCTCAAAGATGTGTTTGTGTTTTGATTCCGGAAACCCTGTGTTGGAAGGATACACAGATGCTGACCTAGCAGGTGACGATGATTCTCGCAAATCCAACTCGGGTTATATGATGACTTTTGCAGGGGAAGCCGTATCGTGGCAATCGAAGTTACAAAAGTGTGTTGCTTTATCAACCACAGAGGCCGAGTACATAGCTGCAACCGAAGCTTGCAAAGAATTATTGTGGACGAAGAATTTCTTAGAAGAGTTGGCTCAAAGCAAGAAAATTGTATCCTCTTATGTGACAATCAGAGTGTTATTCACTTAGCCAAGAACCCTGCATATCACTCTCGAACTAAACACATTGATATACGATATCACTGGATTCGAGACCAGTTGGAGTCCAAGTTATTACAACTCGAGAAGATCCATACCAACGAGAATGGCTCAGATATGATGACCAAGAATTTGTCAACAAAGAAATTCGAGAAGTGTTGCTCGAAGGAGGGATTGGTAGTTCCTCCCAATTAATTCGGAAGGGAGCAATCTGTTGGGAGTTGTTCCTCATTCAATTGTGGCAACTCACCATCTTGAAAATTGGAGAATCCATTGGAACAATGGAAGTCAAATTTTGGTATTGCCAAAGGTATGTGTTGGAATTAAGAAAGAGTATATTGGAACTCTTGAAGCATTATTCACTCACCATCAATTCCCATGCCCTATCCCACTATAAATAGAGGACCTTGGCTACCATTTGAGAAGGAGAGTGTGACAAAAATAACACAAGAATTCTACTTCATAGTGAGAGAAATTCGTAGAAAAAAAAGCTAAAAAGTGAATAATCTCTCTACGGCAGTAATTTTTGTTATCCTTGATCGGATGGTCAAATCAAGCCCGATCGAGATAAAATTCTAGAGTGTTGTTTCTGACTCGTTAAAGTTCAGATCCAACGGTGGGATTGCAGTTCCGACGGTCAAAAATAGAGATATTATTTTCAGAACAGATCCTGTGAGTTTATTCTGATTTTTTTATGTTTTTCAACTTTGGTTGATGATTGTATGCCTCTAGTTTAGTCTAAAGAAGATATCTTGTAACTCCATTATTATTGGTGATAATGAAAGTATCTGGACCTCTCGGTCCCGTGGTTTTTCTCTTTCGATTTGAAGGATTTTTCACGTAAATATCGTGTCCCAACAAAACCCTAATTATTAAACATACAATCGCTGTAACAAAAAAACAAACAATCGCCAAAATCTCAAAATTACAGAGGGGAAAAATGAGAGCGAAATTATGAAAACTAAGAGGTGCCCAGATGAGCAAACATGAAAAAGACGAAACCTGAATCGAGCTATGTAACAAAAATCGAGCATGGAGATGATGGATTTAGGGTGGGTGGGTGGGTTTGGTTACCAGTTCCATGGAGGCCATAGCAAGTGGAGTTTGGGAGATGGATGAAGTGGCCGGAGAGTGAGCCGGACGGAAGAAGAGCGATTGAAGCCATCCCCTCCATCTTATTCTTTCCCCCTTCCTCCTGAGAACCCATTGATAGCTTCTCCTCTTCCTCTCTCAACACTAGTGTAATTTCTTAGGGTTTGCTTGGGTATGTTTTATCAATAATGCTAAGTTTACTACCAAATGCTTACAACCCTCTCAACATCCCTGCTATGTGGGCCACCCCCGCTCCACCTTCCCTCCAACCAACAACCGTCACGTAGCGTTACGACAAAGTGGCAACCACCCAGGCAGCCACCGGGTCCCACCTCTTCCCCCTCCTCCAATAGATGGCCGCCACGTGGATGCCACTTGGCGGTTGTAAGAGGGTTGTAGACATTTGGTTGTAGTCATAGCATAGCCCATTTTTTATTGGTTTGGGTGTATTTTTGAACCGAATGTAAGGGTGTACTTGGTAACGGTGTTATCACCGATTTTGGAGTATTTTTAAACCGGTCGTTTTTGAAAACTTCTGTTTGTTAATTTTTTTAAGACACCGATTTTGGTCGGCTCAAAAACCTCCCAAAAGTAGTGTAATGTAATTTTTGGTAGCTTTATAAATACTTCAAATGGGTAGATTTTGAACGATTTTATTATTTTATTCCATTTATATTCTCATCAAAAATATATAATTATAACTATTAATATCATATCCTATATTTTCTTTCTCGTTAGTGTTTTTTTCTATTTCTTCGAAACTACTTTTTCTGTAATTTTTTTTAAGTAACCCTAAAAAATCGGTGTAGTAATTTTAGGTGTCTTTATAAACACTTAAAATCGGTAGATTTTAAAAGATTTTATTATTTTATTTTATTTTATTTATATCATTACAAAAATATATATAATTATAATTATAATTATAATTACTAATACTCTACTCTATTTCTTCTTTCTCAACTTTGTTTCTCATCTACTTCATCCAAATTACGGCCACTTTCTCAGATGAGTTTTTAAAATATTATTTATCTATAGTCTCTTCTATCTCATCCAGCTATCATTCTTATAAATCATTAATCTATCTAGATTACTGATTTTATGGTAAACTCATGATAAATTCATCTAGATTGCTATGAACTCATATAGATTGTTATAAACTCATCTAGAAGTATATTTTCTATGTTATCTTCATTTTTTATGTTTTTATATTTGGCATATAGGTACTTTTATTATTGTAAAAACTTTCAGAACTGTTTGTTTTGTTAATGAATTATCAAGCGTGAGTTGGACTGATTTAAAACTCGCTACTTAAAATCAAAAGAAAATCGGAGCCTTCATAACCGGTACTCTAAAAATATCTTATAATACCTAATATTTACTAATATATATGCACTTATTTTATACTTTTGGAATACATAACTATCCATATTGAATTTAATAAATTTTACTATATAATAAAAAAAGTTAGATTTTATGGTAGATTTTTTTACTTCCAAAATATTCTTATATCTGCTTAAGTATAAATTTGTTAAGTTATAAAAGAGTGAAAAATTGTCCCTGATTTTTGCATATTAGGGGGGTGAGCAATCTGTCATTTTCCCATTTAGCTACAACCGAACCCGAAATTTGTATAACCGAACCTAGATCGAAGTGTTTTATGAAGACTGAATGGAACCGTAATTCTTTAAAATCGAGTCGAACAGAACCGACCGGTTCGGTCAATTTGGTTATTTTGGCCCATTCGGTTTAACTGGGCCGATTGGTTAATCGGCCATGGGCTCGGAAAATTATAATCAAAATCAGATTTTACACATTAAAATGTTCAGTAAAAATTTTACAGTAAAAAATTGACCATTTCCACATAAAAATTTGTAATAAAAGTTTACAAATGTACCAATCTTCAAGTATACAAGAAGAATTGATATGTGATTAAGATTTAAGTGTCTCCCTCAAAAATAATATTACAACAATCAGTGCCGTACTTTAGAATATGAAATCTGAGACGAACTCTAAAAATGGTGCCCTCAAAATTTAATATTCATATTATATTATTTTTGCATCGATAATAATACAACAGTATTTTCAACCCAAAATTCAAGAAATAAACACAATAAATAAATTTAAATATCCAAAAGAATATATATTATAACGAGATACTAATAAAAATGAAGTGTTCCAAACCGGAAAAAATAAAACTGATTTTTCAGACAAATAAAAAAATAACAATGTTTGGGGTAGTTCATAATGGTAATAATAATAAAAATAACTTTGGCCATCAAACGCTTCCTTAATGCATCACATGGTCACTTAAATACTAATTCAATCAAACTAGTCATGTAACAAATATGCTCTTTAGTAGTTTCATGAAGTATGAGATTCCGACTGAAATTTTTTCAATCTTTGGATCCTTCTTTAGCCAAATGATTAGCCATGGTCCTCTGAGTGTTGAACAACTTGCAAAAAAACAAAAAACAAAAATTCATACAAACAGAATATACTAGCCATCTTTTTTCATTCATCTCACCATTTGGCAACTGTCGCATAAAATGTCTTCCAGAATTATCATGGAAAAATAAGACACGATCATCTCTTTTAGGACTTCTTTCAACTAGAAAGTGCCTAATATTTTGTCCAATTTTGTCCCATTTTTCTTATAAATATTTAATGGAAACAAGGTCTCTTGATTTAAATCTTCATCAACATTTGCATTCATATTAGCATCGGCTTCCTCATTCTCATGTAGTTTTGGATCTTCATTATGAGTTTCAGTCAATTCAACATCGACAAGTTGATCAAACTCTTCATTAACATTATCATTCATAGGGTGATCATGCATTTTATTGTCACTGTCATTCTGATTTTGTTGTTTCTCATTCACCAAAATTTTAACTAGTTCTGTGACTTCTGTCCTCTCTTCCCCCTTGGTCACTAATAAAATACATATTAAGACTCCATGCTTAACTTTGAATTAATACTTCTTTTTTTGTTTCTTTTTTCATTCCAGATAATTGTTTTCTTATAAGAGGCATGCTTGTTTTTCTATTGTAGTAGTGCTATGCAAATGAAATTTTTTACTAAATTGTTTTCTTATTGAGGCATGTTTGCTTATCTAGATACGAACAATATGCAATCAAATAACATTATCATAATTTTTCAACAAAAAATAATAATTAAAAACAAATAAAAAATATTTTATTTATCAGATTATCTATTAGTTGATTTCAATCTTAATAAGAATAATTATGCAATCAAATGACAAAATATTTTTTTTCTCAATAAATTGGTCTGCACATATAAAGATAATTAACAACAATCTAATAAAAATATATATATATTAATAAATTGTAAAACTCATCTAATAGAAAGTGACTGATTCTAAACTTCCAATAGGTCTTTTAATTGCCGGCCACAAGAATTCTCTATCTAAAAAATCTACAAAAAAATATACAAGGAGGAAAACTGTTTAGGTCTTAGGAGGTTGTAGCAAATTTCTATAATAATAATAAAAATTTAATATCAAAATCTCACATGTGGAGAGTGGAGGAGGAAAAATACGTTCATCCTGCTTTCCTTGGCTTCCAGCCTTCACCAGTCCAGGAGCCGGCAATGTGCCAATGTCTTTGAATATAAAAAAGAGAGTTAAAACTAAGAACTTATTGGTCTGGCTACAGCCGGCCAACAATTCCTTTACTTAAAATTCATAACAAGCAAGTTGACAACCTTAATAAATTCTATTCCATCAATGGGCCATTCCTTTCCGTCAGTGGCGTAGTCAGAATTTCATCTAGGGAATGTGACATTTGATTGCATAACATTTTGATCCACACAGTACAATGTCTAATTATATCTTATAATATTTTTATTTACTAAAGAGAGAAAGATTATATGACGAAGATGATCACTGCACACAAAAAGTTAACCACGTGAAACTAATTCTAAACTATTCCGTAAAAGAAAGAAACAAAGAAAAAAAAAGTTGTACAAAGTGTGACTTGTTTCCACTAATTATCTATTCATTCTTCAAGATCTAACTATTAACTTGTCATGAAATAGAAAAAAAAAATGTTCACTTAGCTTAGCATTAATGTTCATATAGCTCTTAATTTATTTATAAAAAATTTCTTTAGTTTTATTGAGCTTTTACTTCTCAGAAACATAAAGACTTTTAGCATAACATAGCAAGCTAGAATTTCTGATATATACTGTCTAGAATTCGAAGAATATAGAACAAATGTATGTACTTGTTAAGAAAGTTTAGTTTAAATGAAATTATATATATATATATACAAGTTTAGTTTAAATAAAAAATATATATATATATATATATATATATATATATATATATAGAGAGAGAGAGAGAGAGAGAGAGAGAGAGAGAGAGAGAGAGAGCACCAAAGAATTATTAGAAATTAATTAAGCAAAAATTATCATGTCTTCTCTATCTATCCTTTCTTTCTTTCCTTCCACAGTCATCACAAAGAGAAGTAGAATAATAAGAGAAGAGTAGTAGTAGTCTCATTCTTTTTGTTGTTGTTCATTATTTTGTAAAGCTAAGCAAAGGAGCAAAGGGGGTGAGTGAGTGAGTGAGGGAAGAAGAACAAAACTATTAGCAACAAGCAAACACTTAAGAATGAAAAAGTGGACAGTCTATATACAAAAACAAAACAAAAAAATATAAAAAAAAAAAAAAAAAAAAATCTGGGGACGCAGTTCCCACCAGCTGGCTACGCCTCTGCTTTCCGTGGACCATTCCTTTGCTAATTTGCTTTAGGATTTGTTTTGTTGTTATTTGCTTTGCTTTTGACAAGCCTGACAAATAACAATGAGCTATTATATATAGTAAAAAAAAACTTTTGGCGTCCCTAAAATTTTGGGACATGAGACATGTGCCTCATTGTCCTCATGTAAAGTCCGGCCCGGCCCGGTCCTGACAACAATAGTAGGCTGGTTATTAATGGTATTACAAGTATACATTGTCTCCCTCATCAATCATGTGATCAAGATTCAAGGGCCAACATTTTATCACAAAATATACAAATATACGCTAGAAGAAGAAAATAAAAAATACAGGTGAACACAATCAAACATGAGCAGCAGATGGCAGCGAATAAAACAATGCTATATATTCTTTTGGACTATGCTAGGATTATAACCAAATGTCAATAATTCTCTCACTACCAGAAAAAGTCAAATTAGCGACGTTTAAAAACGTCGCTAAATGACGAAAAAACGTCGCTAATCATATTTAGCGACGTAATTAGCGACGTTTCAAAGAAGTCGGAAAAAAGCAAGTCGCTAAAAGAAAAAACGTCGCTAAACGTCGCTATGCGGACATTTTTTAGCGACTTAAATGTCTCTAAAATTAGCGACGTTTAGCGACGCTGAATTAACGTCGCTAATTAGCGACTTATATAGCGATGTTACAGCGACGTCTTTAATGACCTGACAATACTGTCATGTCAGCAATTTGCGACGTACAGCGACGTTTTTAGTGGCATGTTTAGCGACGTCATTAGCGACATGTATTAACGTCGCTAATAGCGACGTATTTAGCGACGTGTATACACGTTATACACGTCGCTAAACGTCGCTAAAACGTCGCTAATTTTACAGAAAAAAATAAAAAAAAGAATTCTGAATTGTGTCCAAACTATTATTCCTGCAGTTTATTAAATCACAATCAGTACAAATAGACCCGGAACAACCCTCCGTTGAATTTCTGGGTTTGCCAACCCCCTTGGGTTGAACACTCAACACCGGTAAAATAACATATTTCATATGAATAATATAATAAAATTTGAAGAAAAGAAAGCATCCAGCAAATCTCATCGTAAAGAATACGGCAAATATATATCCATACAATCTCATCCTAAATAATAAAAAAAATACAAATATCCAGCAACTAGCTATACTACTGCGGATCTGCAAGAGGCTGACCACCGGCGCGCATGAAGGATAAGAACAGCTCATACTGCTCCCGTGGAATCGACATCGATGTCGATGGAGAAGGCAGTGACGTCGGTGGACTCTGTGTCGATGTAGGCGCACCAGAAGGCCGTTTCCGCTCCAAGTCTGCGAGTCGCTGGTTGTAAGAATCCATGGTAGATAGCAGCCTCGTACTGCTATGAACCATTGAATCCTGCATCATCGTCAGCCTCTCGTCCATCGATAGCTGTGACGCCTGCAGCTCCATGATGTTGCGGTCTGTCGAGGTTATAATATCATTTGTCAAATCTCGGAGCTCCGTGATGCTGCGGTCGAGCATATCGAATCGTGCGATGAGCGTTGGATCGTCCGCCTACGGTTGGGACCGGGGCTGCTCCTCCATCCTTCGCAGCAACTCGTTACGGAGAGACACAATCTGACGGTCAACGGCCTCCAAGACTCTGGCCGACGACTGCGAGGGCTGTGTGGAATGCGCAGCTGTCGGGGAGGCCCTAGATGACTGCGTCACAACTAGGACGCCATAGGATCCCGTACCGTAGTACGTACCCCTCTGGAGACCACCAGCTGCGGTCACCCACAGGTCGTCTGCCGACGGAGCTGGAGCGGGCTGCGAGGAAGTACCAGCCTCTCCAGGTGTAGGTGCACTAGCAGTCGCCCGCTCACGCAGCCTAAGATACTCGGCCTAGAAAGGTTTGGAAACTCGATAATTGCCTAAGTTATATTAAAATTAACACAAAGTAAAGTAATACTTACATAGGTCCGCGAGGCCCTCTCATCAATGAGATTTTCGTCCTTGCTATGGGTGGCCAAGAAGACGGTCACCATGTTTGCATCCTCACCCCTCTGTACCTGTTAAAAATATATTATTTAGTACTAAACTTAAACATTTTTTCCTACTACCATTTTATGGTACTTACATTAAAATAATATATTTTAAAAGAAAAAATATACCAAACGACGGAAATATTCCGTCATCGGAATCGAGCCACCACACCACTTGGCAGCATTCCGCCTAGCCGCCTTGGCCTTCTCAGACATTTCCTTGTAGCTCGGATCGTCGAATATAGCCCTCATCGTAGTCCACTGCTCAGGCGTGATCCAACCTTGGATTGGTTTTCCAGCACGATCACGAGCCTTCTGGTCATCCAGAGCATCTCGAATAAGCTTGGCGGCAACGGTAGGAAAGAGCCGCTCGATCAACTCGGCCCGGTACGGAGGATAGAAATACGTTTGCTACAATAAATAATTTAATAAGTGAGCATCACGGATAAGTTATATAATATGCATAAAATAGAGGATTTATTTAATATACTTTTACCTGGAAGTGCGCAAATCAGAATGCCTTCCTCTCCTTCGGAGCCTCAGAGTAGTTGATCCAAGGGCCACCGTAGTTGTTCCTCATAAATTGGCCCAGGCGTCTCTGAACCGACGATGGACGATATCTATACAGAGATAATTATTTTGATCGAAAAAGTCAATATACGATGAATAAAGAAATATACGATATATATTATGCTAAACCATCTAATTGACTTACTTTGTACCGTCGACCCAAATCTCTGTCCTTGTCTCCTCCGGAGGTGCGCATGGAGGATCTTGCTGATGCTGGGACAACGTGGGCACAACCTCCTCGACATGCTCATCTGTCCTCATGGTTCCGTCAGCAGGAGGAACGCTGGACGAGGGAGTACTACCACGTCTGGAACTACTCGTCCCAACAGTCGGAGATGTGAGTGATCAATATACTAGAGTACTGGGCGACGATGATCCGGAACCAACAGTAGGCAGTACCGGAGGAGCACTCTGTCTACCTCGGGACCTGCCGAATCCTCCGCGTCGTCCTGTCATACCTGATAACAACATATGATGAATATAGAAAAACATAAATATATAGTACATTCTACAGTCAAAATGTGATGCATATCTCAAAGCATTCTACAGTCAAAATATAATACATATATTCGTTAAAATAGTACATTCTACAGTCAAAATATAGTTACATTCTACAGGCAAAATATTTTATTTTCAATCATCTTCAGAAAATTCATCTTGTTCGCCTTCCTCGTCCTCCTCTTCCTCTTCCTCCTCCTTGTCTTCACTTTCATCTACTTCGTCTTCGTCTTCCTCTTCCTCTTCGAATAATTCTACATCTTCTACATTATTACTCGTGTAATAAGTAACTTTCGTGGAGTCCACATCTACAATATTTGTTACAAGAGGTAGATCATCCTCCTGATAAGCTATTTCGTCAATGTCAAAGGTATTTCTAGCTTTAGTCTTGCATACTGCCCACCAATCCGACCTCGCTGTCCCCCGTCTAGGATAAGTTGTGAAGTACACGAGCTGAGCCTGACTTGATAGGACAAATGGTTCGTAGCCTTGATATCTACGCTTGTAGTTTATATCCACAAGGCCATGCTTGTCAATTTTTTAACCTTGATCTTGAATCGGATCGAACCATTCACACTTGAATAGCACGATATTAGAAGGTTCTGTGCCATAATTATACGTCAACTCCATAATCTCTCGTAAGATGCCAAAGAAATTATTGCCTGGATCGACGTCTTTGTAGTTCGAAGATTTGATACACAAACAACTGTTTTTCGTGGAATCAAGATCTAGAAAGCTGTCTCTGATAGGAGCATTTGTTGACTTTAACCTGAACCCATTCACACAGAAACTTGACAATATTTTAACGGCAGTAATTGGTCCCTTGGATAGAGTTCTAATAGATTCAATCTCGGGTGTTATTAGACGATCGACCTAAATACCAAAGTAGCGATAGTAAGTTATTTGTTTTGCAAGTGCAGAATTAAAAAGTAATTGCCAAGCATCTTACATATGCGCTCAACCAAGAAGGAAAATGGCATCCCATTTCTTGTTCTAGTTCTTCGTCTGTTATGTAGGGTCTAACCGACCACAACTCATCATTATATGTGCTGAAAAACAATGAAACAACTGCTGATTAGTAGCATAATAGTATCTTATACTATTACATTGAGATGATGTAAACGTGGACGTATTAATTACTTACCCCTCTAGCTTCTCCACTTTATCCTCGTCACAATTGAGTAATATATACAACTGAGCAGCCCTTAGCTCGTCGTCATTCAAATATCTCTTCTTCATTTTTCCCGAAGGCTTTTCGGACGCATTGAATACTTTGAGTATTGCATCATTAGATTCCTGATATGCGTCGTTGTTTCTCGGAGCTTTCGTTCTATTAGTAGCAACATGCGGTTTGAAATACGTCGAGCAAAAGTTTGTAATCTCTTCGAGAACATAAGCTTCACAAATAGAGCCCTCAACCCGTGCCTTGTTTTTTACCTTTCTCGAGGAAATACGTCTTCCCCTTTACCTCCATTACAGTATTAATTATGTTATCAAACACATTCTTCTCGATATGCATGACATCAAGGTTATGTCTGATCAGATTGGTACTCCAATATGGCAGGTCCCAGAATATACTCCTCTTCGTCCAGTTATGGGTGCGATCAAATCCGTCACACTTGTACCCCTTAGCAGGCTCTTCGATAGCACTTGGTAAATCTTTTACCTCTTCCCATATCATATATCCGGGCCACCTTGGGGGTGGATTGGCCTTCTCCACAACTCCCGCACGAAAAGTATTCCGGTTCCTCCGGTACGGATGATCCTTCGGCAAAAATTGTCGATGACAATCGAAGAAGCACGGTTTGCCTCCGTGTTTTAAACGGAAAGCCTTAGTACGGTCCATGCAATACGGACATGAGAGACGACCATGGGTGCTCCATCCCGATAACATTCCATAGACCGAAAAGTCGTTGATGGTCCACATAAGTGCTGCCCTCATCTGAAAATTCTGCTTTCTAGAAACATCGTACGTGTTGGCACCTACTTCCCACAGCTGATTCAACTCATCTATCAAAGGCTGTAAATACACATCGATGTTTTTCTTCGGATTGTTCGGACCCGGGATAATAACGGTTAGGAACATATACGGAGTCTTCATGCACATCCAAGGTGGTAGATTGTACGGAGTGACGATTACAGGCCAACACGAATACTGGGAGCCCGAAAGTCCGAATGGGGTAAAACTGTCAGAGGAGAGCCCCAATCTGACATTACGCGAATCTTCAGCAAAATGTGGATACTCTCGATCAAAGTGCTTCCATGCTTCTCCATCGAATGGATGATCCAATACTCCTTCGATCTGTTTTTGCCTGTGCCAACTCATGTTTTCTGCAGTCTCCTTAACCATAAACAACCGCTGCAACCGCGGCATCAAAGGCAAGTAGTGCATCGAATCGGTAGGCTTCCTTGCACCGACAGACTTTCCTCTATCAGTGGCCTTGTAGCGATCAGCACCACAGAATCTGCACGCATCTTCATCCTTGTCGTCTTTGTAGTACAACATGCACCCGTTGCGACATGCATCAATTTTCTCGTATCCCATCCAAAGCGATCTCACCATCCTCTTAGATCGATAGAAGTCTTTAGGCAACTTTGCACCCTCAGGCAAGATCTCTGTAATCAAATCGATCAGTCGATTATAGCATTCTTGCGACATGTTAAAATCGGACTTGATGCTCAATAATCTTGTAACCACCTCCAACGGTGAATGATCCTCACAACCAGGATATAGTGGAGTCCTTGCATTCTCCAGCAACTCCATAAACTTTGCAGCATCGGCATTCGGTGCCTCCTCAGCTGCATCATAATTGTCCGGATTGAAACTAGGTCCCGCCGCATCATAATTGTCCGGATTGAAACTAGGCCCCGTCGCATCATAAACCATGTTCACCAACCCGTCGTCGTAAGCATCGTAGTCGTGGACATCCATATACGGCTCCACATAGGGCTCCGACTCCGATGCTAGAGATACAAGTTCTTCGTGCGCGATCCACTGATAGTAATTTGGCGTGAAGCCCTTCGAGTACAAATGATATGTGACTTTCACTTCTGGATGATATTTCCTGTTGCGACATCTCACACACGGATACTTAATTTTGGTACCGTCCATGTACTGAGGGAACGCCTTGGCAAACTGCAGGAATTGCTGTACACCCTCAATGAATTCATCCCGCATACCGCACATGTCATCAGGATGACGGTTGTACATCCACGAACGATGACGCAGATAGTAATTCATATCCATTTCTAGATACTTCTGCAAAAATGACAGTATGTATTATATAAATCATTACATACAGTGTGATTCTTTAAAGAAGAAGCTGACAATTAGTTGGCTAGGTAATCTATATTTGAAGTCACATAGAAGAAGCATGTTAGATCATGTGCAAAGTGTGTGCACACTAGTGTAGGTACAATATTTTGTAGGACAACAGCATGCTAGATCCTGGTAACTATAGCAAACCAAAATCCCAGCCTAGGCTAGGACAGAAGCTGTGGTTTCTTTTTTGTTATGCTTGATTTGGGATTGTTAAAGCTTATTATAGGATGGTAGGATTAAATTAAAAAAGATAATGAATTTTTAAGTCAAAACGAATTTGATAAGCAGCACTTTTTGATGTGATTCAAGTTTCTGCTTTCTTTCCTCAGAGTGAATATATCCACTGCTTGCTTTCTTGCCAAATCTATAGCACGATTATCCAAGCTTCTCCAATAAGAGAAGGGTCGGGTATTGACCGGTTGCCCACTGATTGCTACACTATTTTTTGCACTCAAAATCTGAACACAACACACTCATCTCACTACCAGTTTGCAGCACAGAGCCCCCAAGATCTGCACATTAACACAGGCACTCTTGACGCCATCACATGATACACATCACTACCTACATACACTAGACATGCACATATCAATGCACAGATTACACACCCTCTTATATGCTAATATTGAACACATTTCTTAAGTTCAAACCCATAATACTTCAATTCCTATAATTCTATACTCAAATAGCAGGTGCACACACATATTGATACCCTTGTTCTGTGGTTAATCCTTGACACTGCTGCAGACTTCTACTGCACTGATGCACACATGGGATTCTTGCAATGCACAGGCTCTTTAGAGACATACACACATGCAGGGAATGTTGTTCCTTAACACAGAAGCAATATGCCAGGTTGCACAGTTTTAAATGCCACTGTTGCAGTTTCAGTCTTGCACATACTGCAGGGCACTACAGCACTTACTGCTCTGAGCAGTTGCACAAATCCAGACCACACACCATACTGAAATACCAATATGCACACAGGAAACTATGGGTTACCGTGTTTAAGTTATGCACACACACAGAGAACTACCCAATCTCTGATACACACTGCATTGGAATCCCCTTTGCTGCAAACACACGGGTGTCTATGATACACCATGACACTCATCTAACACAGTTCACATCTACAATTTAATCACAACACTACACACCTTACTCAAGAACACATATACGCACTGTTAACACAAGGACACACTGTCATAGAGCAGTGTTCACTCTTGCACACTCCTCACAAGATCCAGTATACACCATCTCTGCACTGTTAACACAAGGACCCAGGTCAAAAACCCTAACCCTAACCCTAGGTCCTGATCAGTGTCTGTGTCAGTGTGTGTGTGTGTGTGTGTGTGTGTGTCGTGTCTGTGTCAGTGTCTGTGTGTGTATGTCGTGTCTATGTCAGTGTCACATGTGTGTCCTGTGAGAGAGAGAGAGAGAGAGAGAGAGAGAGAGAGAGTTAGGGTTTACCTGGAGGAGGAGGAGGAGGAGGAGGAGGAGGGGGAGGACGCGGCCGGAGGGGGGAGGACGCGGCTGGAGGGGGGTCGCCAGGAGGGAGGAGGGGGCACCGGAGGGAGGAGGGGAGCTGGAGGGGGAGGACGCGGCCGAGGGGAGTCACCGGAGGAAGGAGGGATCGCTGGAGGGAGGAAGGAGGAGCCGGAGCGGGTTTGAAATTTGGGAGAGGGAGAGGGAGAGATCGAAGAAAATGGGGGGAATCAGCCCTAAGTAAAAAATTTAGCGACGCCAATAATGACGTCGCTAATTTAGAATTTAGCGACATTTTAGCGACGCCAATAACGAATTCGCTAATGTAGCGACGTCTTAAACGTCGCTAATGACGTCGCTAAATGTCCAAAATATATACGTCGCTAAAAAATATCGCAAAACGTCGCTAAATAAAATATATTAGCGACGTTTAGCGACCTAAATTGAACTTATAGCGACTAATCTTTTAAAAACTGAATAAAAGTCGCTAAACGTCGCTAAATGTCGCCAATTAGCGACGTCTAGCGACGTTTTCACATGGAGTCGCTAAATTAGCGACGTTTTTACATGGAGTCGCTAAAAAATGTCGCTAATCCTGCTTATTCTAGTAGTGTCTTACAACAGCCACGTGGCGTCCACATGACGGCCGTCCATTGGAGGAGGGAGGAGAGGTGGGATCCGGTGGTTGTCCGGGTGGTCGTCACGTGGCCGAAACGTCACGTGACGGTCGTTCATTGGAGAAAAGGTGGAGCCGGAGGGTGGCCCACATATCAGAGAATGAGTGATGGGAACGGGGTCCATCCCCATGATGAATAAACATGGATTTGATCCATGAAAATCGGTCATCCATGATTGGGTTCGTCCAAGTACTTAACCATTTTTCTAGGTACAGTTTCTGTGACAAGATTCAGTGTTGGGAGGCTATTTCGAAGCTGTTGCAATCATTATTTGGCTCGGTCTTTAATACAAAAGTTCTTGAGAAAAGTTTTCTCTTTCATCCAGGCTTTGAACCAGGTCATTTGGAGGTGTATTGAAGAAGTTATGACCATCTGAAATAGCCTATTTATTTATATTCTGCATGCATTCAACTTGCATGTAACATTGATGATAGATGAACGAATCTTGGAAGAAGGAACGAATCTTCCCTTTAGACTTCTCCATGCAATGAATGTGATGTACCCAAGAGGCATATCCTCCCATAAATAGAGGGGAGATGGTGAAGGTTAAACACAACAAGTAACAAGAGAAATAATACACAACTTGTAATCCTCACACTTGTAATCCACCTCAAGTGAGTTTGTGAGAGAAATTGATCCTCAAGTTAAGTTGTACCAACTTAAGAGAATGTCCTTATAATATTTCATTTGATTATAGTGAAAACGGTGAAGAAGGGGGCGGACGGAGGACGTAGGTTCAAATTGAGCTGAACCTCGATAAATCTTGTGTGTGTTCTCTCTCTTAACTTCTCTTCTCTTCTATTTTATTATCCCATCACAAAGACGAAAAATATCTTATTTTTTTCAACAGTGGTATCAGAGCACAGGTTGCTAATCTTCTTGTGTTGAGATGGAGACTCCCATTGGTGGCATTCGGATAATCAACTTGAATGGCCGTAACTGGATGATATGGAAGGCGAAGATGATGGACCTTCTCTATTGCAAGGACCTCTATGCACCGGTTGAAGAAGAATCTTCCAAGCCGGATTCCATGACGGTGGAAGAATGGAAGAAGCTCGACCGAAAGACCATCGGCACCATTCGACAATGGGTGGATGACACCGTATTCTATCATGTATCGAATAAGACTTCGGCGAACAGCTTGTGGAAGAAACTTGAAGATCTATACGAAAGGAAGACCGCCGACAACAAAGCTTTCTTGATTCGGAAGCTTGTCAATCTCAAGTTCAAGGAAGGTGATTCCATATCTAAAAATTTGAATGAAATTCAAAGTATTGTTAATCAGCTTGCAGCTTTGAAGATGGTGTTGGACAACGAGCTTCAAGCCCTTCTTCTGCTTAGCTCATTACCGGACAGTTGGGAGACTCTGGTGGTGTCTCTTAGCAACTCCGCACCTGACGAAGTTGTATCCATGAACCAAGTTACAAGCAGCCTCTTGAATGAAGAAATTCGAAGAAAGTCATCTGGATCCTCCCATTCTCATGCCCTTGTCACCGAGAATAGGGGAAGGAGCAAAAACCGACAGCCTCAGAACCGAGACAAGTCGAGAGAAAAATCAAAGGCTAGAAAAAAAATTAGTTGCTATCACTGCGGAAAGAGTGGACACATAAAACGAAAATACAGCAAGCTCAAGCGAGAATAAAAGGAAGGAAGGACCAACGAGAAGCAAGAAAAGAATGAAAGTGCAACAGTTGTCACTGACAATAAAATCGTACTTTTCTCGGCATATGAAGAAGACTGTGCAAATCTCACTTGCCAAGACTCAGAATGGGTGATTGATTCTGGTGCCTCCTACCATGCTACTCCCCAGAAGGACTACTTCACTTCGCTTCGTGAAGGTAACCTTGGAATGGTAAAAATGGGTAACAAAAACTCTTCTCAAATTCTTGGCATTGAAAATATTTGTGTTACCACTAACCTTGGAACAAAGATGGTTCTAAAAGATATTAGATTTGTGCCCGATCTTCGTGTCAATCTTCTCTCCACCGGCAAGCTTGATGAAGAAGGATACACAAGCAACTTTGGTAAAGGATGCTGGAAGCTTACCAAAGGATCACTTGTACTGGCGAGAGGAAAGAAGTGTTACACTCTCTAAAAGACTCAGTTCCACTTAGAGAATGATAAACTTGGAACAGTGGAAGGTACCTCTATGAATTTGTGGCACAAGCGACTTGGCCACATGAGCGAGAAAGGACTACAAACTCTCCCAAGACGACAAATACTTCCATCTATGCAAGGTACAACACTATCCAATTGTGATCATTGCTTAATTGGAAAACAACACCGGGTAGCTTTTGTTAAAAATTATAACAAAAAGGAAACTAGCATATTGGACTTAGTCTATTCGAATGTGTACGGACCCATAAATGTAAAAATCTTTAGTGGTGCCTCCTACTTTGTGACCTTCATAGATGATGCATCTAGAAAGGTGTGGGTGTATGTCATAAAAGCCAAAGATCAAGTCTTTGAAGTTTTCAAAGACTTCCATACCAAAGTAGAAAGAGAAACCGAAAAGCTCTTGAAGTGTATTCACACGGATAATGATGGTGAGTATACTTCAATGATGTTTGAAGATTATTATTCTAAATATGGTATTAGACACCAAAAGACTGTCCCACACACACCACAACATAATGGGGTTGCAAAAAGAATAAATCGCATAATTGTGGAAAGGATAAGAAGTATGTTATCCTTAGCCAAATTACCAAAAATATTTTGGGGAGAGGCAGTGCGAACAGCCTGCTACTTGATAAACTTGTCCCCCTCAGTTCCTTTGGATGGAGATATTCCTGAAAGGGTTTAGAGTGGAAATGATATTTCTTATTCCCACTTGCGTGTATTCGGGTGTAATGCATTTGTGCATGTACCTAAGAAAAAAAGAACAAAACTTGATGACAAAGCCATTTCATACATCTTCTTAGGATATGGAAATGATGAATTTGGATATAGGTTGTGGGATCCTATAAACAAGAAAATTGTAAGGAGCAGGGATATTGTATTTTGTGAAGATAAAATACTTGATGATTTTAAAAAAGAAGAAGAACCACAAAATACTCACATTATCCCAAATCCAATCTTCACGCCTATTGTTATTCCTTCTCTTATGTCAGAAAATAATAATTTTTAAGATGTGCAGGAAGAAAAAATTATCGGTTTTCTAGGTTCTGATCAGAGGGAGCATGAACATGCAGAACCGTCGCATATGGATCATCCACCAACACCTTAGTTGAGACGGTCGGAGAGAGAATCGACAACCCTCAACTAGATATCCTGCTTCAGAATATACTATGGTGACAGATGCAGGTGAACCATACAGTTTTTATGAAGCACAAGTCAATAAAGATCATGCCAAGCGGAAGAAAGCTATGCAAGAGAAGATGGATTCTTTGCATAAGAACCACACTTATGACATGGTGGAGCTACCAAAGAATAGAAAATCCTTGAAGAACAAATGGATGTTCAAAATCAAGAATGAAGGAAATGGCCAAGTCAAATACAAAGCTCGCCTCGTGGTGAAAGGTTTCAGTCAGAAGCAAGATATTGACTATGAAAAAATATTTTCTCCTGTTGTGAAGATGTCTTCTATTCGCGTTATTCTTGGTCTTGTTGCTTCCCAAGATCTTAAAGTTGAGCAGTTAGATGTGAAGACTGCATTTCTCCATGGTGATTTAGCAGAAAAAATCTATATGGAGCAGCCAGAGGGTTTCAAGGTGAAGGACAAGGAACACTTGGTTTACAAATTGAAGAAGAACTTGTACGGGCTCAAGCAGGCACCGCGACAGTGGTATAAAAGGTTTGATTCTTTTATGCTTGACCATGGGTACAAAATAACATTTGCAGATCATTGTGTTTATGTCCAGAAGTTCTCTGATGATGATTTTATTATTCTCTCTCTATATGTTGATGATATGCTTGTTGTTGGAAAAGATATGTCCAAGATTGACAGGTTGAAGAAAGAGTTAAGCAAGTCCTTTGATATGAAGGACTTAGGAGCAGCACAAAATATATTGGGAATGAAGATCTCTCAGGATAGAAGTGCGAGAAAGTTGTGGCTATAACAAGAAAGATACATTGAACGTGTTATGGAGAGGTTCAATATGGTGAACTCTAAGCCAGTCAGCACACCGCTAGCAGCTCATTTTAAGATAAGTGCACAACAAAGTCCTTAAAGTGAGAAGGAGAAGGAGGAGATGAAGAGCATTCCATTTGCCTCGGCCATCGGAAGTTTGATGTACTCAATAGTTTGTACAAGATCCGACATAGCACATACAGTTGGAGTGGTAAGTCGTTTTCTTGTCAATCCTGTTAAAGCACGTTGGGAAGCAGTAAAGTGGATCCTAAGATATCTTAGAGGAACCTCTAAATATTCTTTATGTTTTGGAGATGGAAAACCTATTTTGATAGGTTACACTGATTCTGACATGGCAGGTGACTTGGACAAGAGAAAATCCACATCAGGATACTTGTTTACCTTTGCAGGCAGAGCCGTATCATGGCAATCAAAGCTGCAAAAGTGTATCGCTCTATCCACCACATAAGCTGAATATATTGCTGCTACAGAAGCCAACAAAGAGATCTTATGGATGAAGAATTTCCTAAAGGAGTTATCTCTCAAGCAAGAGAAGTACACTCTATATTGTGACAGTCAGAGCGCCATTGACTTGAGTAAAAATGCTACCTATCACTCAAGGACAAAGCACATCGATGTACGTCATCACTGGATCCGAGATGCTTTGGAGAATCGCTTGATGCATATTAAGAAGATTGATACAAGACAAAATCCGTCTGACATGATGACAAAGTCTCTACAAAAAGAGAAGCATAACTTCTGCCGTAGGAAGGCAGGTATGACTACTGTTTGAGAACTTTCTCCTCATGAGGATGGAAGGGGAGATTTATGGGAACGGGGTCCATCCCCATGATGAATAAACATGGATTTGATCCATGAAAATCGGTCACCCATGGTTGGGTTCGGCCAAGTACTTAACCATTTTTCTAGGTACAGTTTCTGTGACAAGATTCAGTTTTGAGAGCCTATTTCGAAGCTGCTGCAATCATTATTTGGCTTGGTCTTCAATACAAAAGTTGTTGAAAAAAGTTTTCTCTTTCATCCAGGCTTTGAACCAGGTCATTTGGAGGTGTATTGAAGAATTTATGACCATTTGAAGTAGTCTATCTATTCATATTCTGCATGTATTCAGCTTGCATGTAACATTGATGATAGATGAACGAATCTTGGGAGAAGGAACGAATCTTTCCTTTGGACTTCTCCATGCAACGAATGTGATGTACCCAAGAGGCATATCCTCCCTATAAATAGAGAAAATATGGTGAACCTTGAACACAACAAGAAGAGCAATACACAACTTGTAATCCTCACACTTGTAATCCATCTCAAGTGAGTTTGTGAGAGAAAGTGATCCTCAAGTTAAGTTGTACCAACTTGAGAGAATGCCCTTGTAATCTTTTATTTGATTATAGTGAAAAAGGTGAAGAAGAGGCGGACGGAGGACGTAGGTTCAAATTGAGCTGAATCTCGATAAATCTTGTGTGTGTTCTCTCTCTTAACTTCTTTTTTCTTTCATTTTATTATCTCATCACAATGACGAAAAATATCTTTTTTTTTTTGAACAATGAGAGAGTTGTAAGAAGATTGTAAACATTTGCTAGTAAACTTGGCATTATTACATTCTTTCTTCTAACTCTCCATAGAAGTCACTCGCAAGCCAAGCCATTGCCAGCAAGCCAAAGGCAACAAACAACCAGCAAGGTAGACGTGTAAAGATAAAGTTTTTTTTCTTCTTCTTCTGTAACATAGAAAGCTTTTAATAAAGAGTCCTTGTTGTTAGTGTTTAAGTTAGATTGCAACACCATGGTTTCTTTGATTGTGGAAGTTCAGTGGTCCTACTGCTAGTAAGACTTCCTAACCATCTAAAGTCTCCATCATGACAATCCCACATCTACTAAACACCATTACACTTGAATGAACAATCAAAGATAGAAATCACAGTTTTTGTTGGAAGGTGATTCAATTATTGTTGTACAGTGGATTGTGTCTGGTGGTGACATAATTATTAGGACCCTTCTCATGTTGTCATAGATTCTATCAAAATTTCCAATCTTAAGCTAATTCTTTCATTACATAATTGATTAGTTGAAGTACTTATGTTTAGTTGATGATCAATTATATATCATCATCACCGCCATCATCAAACTCTTAATCTATCAAAATATGACGAGTACAGAGCACAAAAATATCCTTTGAATAGAATAGACAAAGTTCTTATAATTACGAGCATGCGAGAATGATGCCATAAAATTAAGATAATTAGTTTAAGATTGTTCCATAAAACTCTTAGACTTACCCCAAGAGAAACACCAACTTCTAGATGGATCAAGTATAAGATGGAGATGGCTCTCCAGTGGGCACCCATCCAATCAATTTGATCAATTTTTATTTTTTAATTGATACAATACTGCTATCCAGATCGAGGGGACGACCGCACGCCACGTGTCGTCCCTCCCATTGGTCGGATTTGGATTACGAAGATAGCAGAAGAGCTCAATTTTTGGAAAAACGGCTCTGACCAATCAAAAGCCGTCACGTGTCTCTTTCGATCCAATTTTTTGTTTCGATTTCGGACCGACAAACATTTTCCTAATGGATAAGGTCTATACCTAAATGCTTAGCGATAAACCTAAAGAAAGAGAACATGAAGGAATTTGCAGAAATAGAGAAAATGAGGAAGGAATGTGATTTAGCAAGAGAAGGGACCTCATGAAATAATCATGAATCATGAATATTGTGTTGAGACATTTTTCAATAATCTATAGAACATTGGATATGCCAAGTAAACCTTGATAGACTACTAACATAACCAGAACTAATTGTGATTTGTGACCCATTTCAGCAGTTGTGCTTTCCTTTACCTAAAGTATAGTATTCAAAGGAAAGACAGAGAAAAGAGGGACAGAGATAATTAGAACATCATTAGTAAGATTCATCCGAGAATCTAGATTCTAGATTCAGAATTTAGAAGCTCATTTGATTTAATAGTAAAACTTATTTCAAGTTTTAATTTTAGATTTTCAGGTTCAATCCATCCACATGAACTATTAGTTGGGCCTGAAAATTTCTAGATTCAGAATGTAGGAAATAGTTTTGTAGAATAGTGAGACTCAATTTAGAGCCCTAATTTCTACATTCTAGATTTACATTATTTTTTGGTTAATTTGTAATTTGATACCCTCAACTATCAATATTTTTCAACTTGATACCCTAATCTATTTTAATTACCAACTTGATACCCTGAAAAAAAATTCTCCAAAATATTCCTCCCTCTTTCTTTCCCATCCCCACCCCCACTCCCACCCCCACCCTCGTTGTCCCCTCCTTGCGTGCCATCCCTCCTCCGCCACACCCCCCCCCCTCCTCCTCCTCCCGCCGTCCCTGTCGACTGCCCTCTCCCGCCACTTCCTCTCTCTCCGTAGCGCGCGTGCTCCCGCTGCTCCTGCCACTGCCATCGCTGGAGAGAGAAGGAGGGGGGAAGATGGAGGGGCATTGTCGGAGAGAGAGAGGAGAGGACATCGACGGGGGGGGGGGGGGGGGGGAGGTGGTAGGCATAAATATTTTCGGATTTTTTTTTAGATTATGAAGTTAAAAATATTAAATAGTTGATGGTATCAAGTTGGTAGATAAAAAAGTTTACAATATCAAGTTGAACAATATTGATAGTTGAGGGTATCAAATTAAAATTTAGTCTTATTTTTTTCACATTAATTTTTGACTATACAATTTTTTGTAGCAAAGCTCATTTTATTATTTTCTACTATTCTCGTACAAATTCAACTAATTTTACATTTATCTTTTTTTTTTTTTTAAATTTTGCACCTCAAGCTACAATTTTGAACACCATGTACTAAGGATGCTCTTAGAGGGCCAATACGAGGCTTTATTAAAAAGAGCTTCAAATAACCACTTGCACGCTCCTTTTAGTAGAACAGAACAGAGAGATGTTCCAGCATACACGTTCTCCTACAGATATTTCCAAACTATTCTAATTTTTTTATATTATTCTATTATTAAAAATTTATAACTTGATTCCATCCATCTTCAAATGATAAATAACTTTTTTTTTTTACATAATTTTTTTTTTTTACAATTATTTTAGTATAATTATACACACTATATTATTTTTATATCATTTTATAATATTTTATATTATTTATATATAAAATTTTGTAGTACCTTTTTATATTCGTTTTTTTAATTTTATTATATTTATGCACAAAAGTAAAAATTATGATGTTAGATTTTATTCCTTCGAAAATTCAAATGAGCTTAATGAGATGAGAATAAAACATGATGAGATCTGCATGCAGATTAAACTATAGTTTAATGTGAAGAAGTAATAGGAGATAATATTCTAGGTATTTCATTCATCATGATATTACATATATATTGTAACGTCACAATACCGAAATACGGAGAAGGACATGACCAGCTACCCCGTACAAGATACTATACGTCGTATGACGATCATGGCTGTATAAGACAAGGGGGTGCATGCTACAATCAAGTCTCCTATGGTCAAGAACTTCTATGTCTCAATCATCAAAACAAGAAACAATAAGCATAGAGCATATATGATAAGCAATAAGGCGTCCCAAACGCTTTCTCAAAATGTTCTGGAGTTCAGCTGTACAAAAATAAGAAGCTGAAAAAGTAGCAAAAGTACATGACAATGATTCAGCTGCAGTCTGAATTAATACAATCATGTAAGGAAAACTAATGTCCAGACGAGCCGGCTAACAGGTGCCGGTGGCTAAACGTCCAAAAAAAGTAAATGTGCAAGACGGGCAAGGAAGAAGAAAAACCCACTCGCTATCCCCTGCGACCATATTCCTGGTGCGCGCCATGAGTTGGGGAAAAGAACGCTGGATCCTCAGGTACTGGCTCGAAACCTGGCCATGCAAAATCAGTGGAGTTAGACCCCAAATAGCAAGTACCACAAAGGAAGCACGAAATGGAGAAACAAAAACCCAAGGGAAAACAATTTAATTTTACATAGGTCCAGTGTCGTAACTTAGGTCCATGGCATATCCTAGCGCTAAGGCTCAAGCCTACAACCAAACAAGGACAAGGGTTGAACCCTCACACTATAATAGTCCATTTTTCTAGGCTACTAGCTGAAATAATACAATCACAAACAATTTTATTTCTTATATCGGCCAATTATTTGTACGGCTTGTTATTTTGTGGAGTATGAGATTATCTCAGAATAATGCATAATAAGTATCCTCATATCACGCCAGTGCCGAACATGAGCTAACCAAACCAATATAATAAAACAAGCACTTGCAAGATGCACTAGTACCCCGTAGAACCACTGCACTAAAAATACGGTATTAGCGGTTCCAGTGTTCCTATATTGAAATAGTGGCTCGACATAATAATAAGTCAGATATTACACTCCACTAATGTAGATGATATACAGTATATGTGGTGGCCAGCCTACAACGCACTTCGAATGAATCTTTGTGGGAAGGTTCATTGGCATGATCTCAGGATACCGTTCCATCCAATGTTACTACAACTTTTCGTTACCTAATTAGCCCTAGGTTGTATCTGAAATCTCAAGGCGTGGTCACATGATAATTTTTCTTAAGATGTCGTACAAGGTACGGGCACGCTAGATACGAATCCATGGAAGTCAAATCTGGATTCACCCGAGCATGTATGCAACATTCATATAATCAAAAATTCTAGCCACGCTTTGGTAGTTCGACTCTCTTATCATGCCCGTGCTGGGGAAACAATCTTCATATTTATAATATCACGAGTTCAGGAATTTGGAGGCATTCTCGATGCACAAACCTGTCACGCCCCAGTCCCAAAATACGTAGGACTAGGAATACGTAACACGCCCAGCCGTATGTATACGAACTCCAATATATGGAAACCATATACACACGTACGCTGTACATGAATATTCAATCCACCGGTGGTACTATACTGTCACAACAAGTCATACACAATCTATATCTCATCCACAGCACAAATAATAAGTAGGAATAAAGAGCTGAATAATATCTGAATATCAAGATGAGTATCTAGTCTGATAGTCGGGTGGAAACAAATCTACTACAAAACGACTATACTAAAGTAGCAACAAGGATCTCTAAACAGCGATAATAAAATCACAGATACTCCGAGGGTAAGACCTCCTCAGTCTGGTAAGTAGAGTCAGGTCCAGGTACGTACTCCTGCGGATACTCCTGCTCGTCCATATCTGGAAAGGGACCAGGTCCTCAGAGGGACGTAACAAGATACATAATAACATGCCAATAAAGTACTGAAAAGTAAACATCCAATGGGTCGCCTAACCGTCTAAGTGAATGCAATTTGAGAACAACTTTCCAACACGTGGGCTATCTGGCCATAATGGGATTGGCATGATTCTCTCGGAGAATCAGGGGCCTACAAGCATGTCGTCTTTTGAACGGCAGAGGCCGCCTGAAAATATATAGTGGTCATCATCACCCGTTTCTCCGGCGGAGAATCCGGGCGTACATGAGAAAAGTGCAAAGGAGCCCAAACGTCTTACTTATTGTTCTCCCCACCCCATGCTCTAGGCATGTCATATCTATGACACGATAAAACCTCTAAATCACTGCCAGGTCTACTAGCCTACAAAGTTTATATCAGCAGTCATCCCTAACGCACGGCTCATACGTACAGGCGGCCAACCCAATACGTAGTCCGGGATCTATACGAGACTCACAACTCGTGTAACAACTGTGTCACGGCCAATGAACCTAATGATGCTTCATAATAATGGGGCAGTCTCATAAACAAGGTTCAATACAAATACATAAATAAAACATGATACGACGATACGTCTTTGCACCCAAGTTTCCTTGGACGCGCAGTTTATATAGCAATTAAAATAAATAAACTAAATAAGCAAAAATAAAATATGTATGCATCATATGGAATGTAAATACTAGTACAATGGCAAGGTATACTTGTCGAGCAAGAGTTCTGTATAGTGCACGTCCAAAACAGTGTTAAGTTTGGTGTAAGAAGAATTGTAGTTAGGGTTTGGGAGAGTTGTAATATATATATAGATTAAGAGGCGGTGGGGAAACTTAGTGGTCTCAAAGACTACTGCTGCTGCTGTTTCTTTCTTTCATTGGTTTTGGTTTCGGTTGATCTTTCATTGGTTTTGGTTTTGGTTGAGGAGAGATTAGTAATAATAGATATAAGAAACGGTGGAATGAGAAGGCTCACATGCACGGAAAAAAAAAGGGAAGTTGGTTTTTGCTACTGCTGCTGTTGATATTTGTTTTACGCGGGTTCGGGTGCAAGTGGGTAGTGGGTTTAGGAGTTGCGGTTTGGGTTTCGGGTTGAGATCCAATAAGAATTTCTTTTCTAATTATATATATATATATATATATATATATATATATATATATATATATATATATATATATATATATATATATATATACATATTTATACATAAAAAATTCTGAAAATTATATTGGTGCACACCATTAAGCTAACAACTGTCCAAAGGGTCTCCTACATGGAATAAATTAGAAAAAATTTATAATGGCTCCATAAATCCCCCAGATGTACAAACACCTTAAATAAATATTAACTAAAATCTATCTCCTCTATTTAGCTCATAATTACCATAAATAATTAATACGGTTTTCAGAATTAGGGGTTTTACAAAACCCAAATATAATCACTTAACACGTGACACGATGTGTCGTACCTCGACGTACATAAAAATATGAATAATTATTAGGCAATAGTAGTATCAACACGGATACAATATTCGAGTCCAATTACAAATTATACATTGGGTCACATGAATTAAAAAAATATTCGATCAAACAAGCAAGGCCGCATGGGTCTCTAGGCAGCATAACAATCTTGGCCGCATGAGAAGTCAGGCCGCATGACAATCCTGGCCGCATAAAAATCTTGGCCGCATAAAATCATGCCGCATAGAGTCAGGGCTAAGGTCTACTCCTCGGAATAAGTGATGAAGTGACAAAAAATAAATAAAGTGTCAGTGATGTAACATAAAGTGTGTCAGAAAAAAGATAAAACCATAGAAAGACGTGCCAAGGATGCGCCAAAGATGCGCCAAAGTTCAGAGTCATGCGTCCAAGGGAAGGTGGTCGCATGCTCTGCTTGCTGCATAAGTTCAATGTCGCATAGAGTTCGATGCCGCATGGAGTATCTTTTGGACTTAGCAAATTTTTTATTCGTTCAACGAGTGAATGCACAAAGTGTTCAAGGACACTTGTGTAGATCAGCAGTCATGCGTCCAACAGGATGGACGCATGTTGTCAGTATGCGACAAGAGTTCAGCCACATAACCCTCTCGGGCTGCATAGCACTCTCACCCGCATAGCTCGCTGGCCGCATGAAGACTTCGTCTTCTCCAACAACAGGTTCGGCCATGGCGAAACTCCCAAAAACTGAAATCTTGTTTTCTTCATAAAAATCTTATTTTAAGTCCAAATCAGGTGAACCAAAAGCCAAAATACTCTAAATCGAAAGATCTAACATATAGCAAAAACCGGTTTCCAAAGACACAAGTTAATAGATCAAAACCAAGAAAAACTCATAAAACCCAATAAAAACCTAAGTTAGAAAATATATATCTACACTAATCCATCCATCAAAACAGGAAACTCCAAGAACTAAAAGTGCTTAGAAACACATAATAGACATAATAGAACAATAATATGGAGGATTTCTCAATTTCTCATGCAATGTGTACTTGCCTATGAAATGTGGAGAGAAAGCTAAAGAAAGAGAAAGAAATGAAGAAGTGAAGAGAGAGAATGAAATATTGGTTTATATATGCTAGGGTTTGAAGGTTGAACCAAAGACTCTCATGAGTTGAACTAACCCACAAAATAAACCATGAACCAGGTTAAACCAAAGAATGGGTCTAGTCTCCATACACATGCAACCATGCTAAAATAAAAATACGTTCCAAAATACGTATATCAAGAACGTGGAGTGACATATCTATCCACCTTAGAAAAATTTTGTCCTCAAAATTTGAATCCAAGCAATAGCTAGAGAAGTCAGGACAAGCACGATATAAACCTACTAGCAACTACTCATGCAAGCAATATCACCACAACACCTAAGTGATCACCTGATCACAGAATCCGAGATATGAAGGCATACGATTGAATATACCTTCTGAATCGAACATGTACGGGTATCGAGATCGAATATCATCCTCATGCTCCCACGTCGATTCTCCAAGAGTGTGATGTCCCCAGGCCACTGATCGGACAAGATAAATAGTCCGGTTCTTGAGTACTTTCTCTCTTCGATCCAGAATGGATACATGTTGCTCCTCATAAGATAAGTCGGTACCAACGACTAATTCAGAGTGATCGAAGATATGACTCAGATTCGGAACATACCTACGCAACTGAGACACATAAAATACATCGTGTACCTCACGTAGCGAAGGCGGAAGGGCAAGACGATAAGCAACATCGCCTACCCGCTCGAGAATATCGAACGGATCTACTTATCTGGAACTAAGCTTTCTGCGAACCCCGAATCTAATGACTCCACGGGTAGACAAGATCCGCAAAAATACATGGTCGTCGACATAAAACTCTAAAGGTCTACGATGCTGATCTGTCCAATGACGATGCCTATCTTGTGCAACCCGAAGTCGCTCTCTAATCTGCTTGACAACCTCTACTGTCTGCGTGATCATTTCAGGTCCTAACATCTTTCGCTCACCAATGTCGTCCCAAGTCAACGGTGACCTACACTTCCTGCCGTATAGTGCTTCAAATGGTGCCATTTGAATACTGGCCTGATAACTGTTATTGTACGAGAATTCCACCAAGTGAAGGTAATTCTCCTAAGATCCACCAAGATCTAAGGTACAGGCTCGTAGCATATCTTCCAATGACTGGATGGTTCTTTCTGATTGTCCGTCTGTCTGAGGGTGGTAAGCTGTGCTAAATCTTAACTTGGTGCCCAAGCTCCGGTATAAACTTTTCCAAAAATGAGAAGTGAACCGTGTGTCTCGATCTAACATGATACTTAATGGGATACCGTGTTGTCTCACTATTTGTCGTATATATATTTCAGCCAATTGTTCTGTAGACTGTCCTACTCGAAAAAGAAGAAAGTGAACTACTTTTATGAGACGATCTACTATCACCCAAACTATATCTCAACCAGTCGATAATCTAGGTAAACTAGTCACAAAGTCCATCGTGATGTGTTTTCACTTCCACTCTGGAATAGGAAGCGGTTGTAATAATCCTGCCGGTCTCTGTTGTTCTGCCTTCACTTGCTGGCATATCAGACATCGTGATATGAAGCGTGCTATCTTTCTCTTTATCCCGTTCCACCAAAAGTGTTGCTTGATATCTTGGTATATCTTCGTGCCTCCTAGATGAATGGAATATTGGGAACTGTGTGCTTCATTCATAACTTCTTGTCGAATATCCCCGCTCGGTACGCATAGACGATTTCCAAACCTTAGCATTCCATCCGCATGTATTGTCAACTCCTTCCGAAGACCTGACTTATATTCTTCTCGAAGTTTTTGAATCTTCGGGTCTTCTTCCTGAGATAGCTTGATTATATCTATCAAAGTTGACTGAATCTGTAGGCTAGCCTGAACACCTGTACTCTGTGGAAGTACTATCTCGATACCCATCTCTCTTAAGTCTTCTAGAATATGCTTCTGAGTAGTCAACGTAAATGCTCCACTTCTTCTGCTAAGTGCATCAACTACTACATTAGCCTTGCCTGGATGGTACTAAAGTTTCATGTCATAATCTTTCAACAACTCTAGCCACCTTTTATGCCTCATGTTCATGTTCTTCTGCGTGAACACATACTTCAGACTCTTATGATCCATGAATATTTTTACTCGATCACCATATAAGTAGTGCCTCCATAGCTTAAGTGCAAACACTACTGCTGCTAACTCCAAATCATGAGTTGGATAGTTCTTCTCGTGATCTCTGAGCTGCCCAGATGCATATGCTATCACTCTCCCTTTTTGCATCAAAACACATCCAAGTCCTTTTTCAGATGCATCACAGTACACTGTGAATCCTCCGGAGCTTACTGGAAGAGTAAGGATTGGGGCAGAGATTAACTTCTTTTTTAACTCTTCAAAGGCTATCTGACATTCCGCTGACCACACAAATTTAACTTCCTTGTGCGTCAACCGAGTCAAAGGTACCGAAATCTTTGCAAATCTGACACAAATTTTCTGTAGTATCCTGTCAAGCCCAGAAAACTATGCACTTCTGCTATCGTCTTTGGGATTAGCCAGTTCTTTACTACCTCTACCTTCTTGGGATCAACTGACACTCCTGCTCCAGAAATAATGTGTCCAAAAAAGGATATACGATCCAGCCAAAACTCACACTTACTAAGCTTTCCATATAAATGGTGCTCCCTCAAAGTCTGCAGAACTACCCTGAGTTGTTCTTCATGCTCCTCCTTATTACGAGAATATACCAGGATGTCATCAATGAATACTACCATAAATTGGTCTAAGTAAGGCATAAAAATACGTTCATCAAGTCCATGAATACCACTGGAGCATTAGTCAGTCCGAATGACATAACTAAGAATTCGTAATGCCCATATCGTGACCTAAATATTGTCTTTTGTATATCTTGCTCCCTGACTCGCACCTGATGATATCCTGATCGTAAATCTATCTTAGAAAAGACTCTTGCTCCACTTAATTGGTCAAACAAATCATCAATCCTTGGTAATAGGTACTTGTTCTTTACGGTCACTGCATTAAATCGCCTATAATCTATACACAACCGCGCCGATCCATCCTTCTTCTTTACCAATACCGCTGGTGCTCCCTATAGTGATGCACTGGTCCGAATAAACTTCTCTGCTTTCAGTTTTTCTATGTGTCGATATAACTGATCAAGCTCTGATAGTGACATAGGGTATACCTTTCGGGATACTGGTTATGCTCCTGGTAACAACTCTATACAGAACTCTACTGTCCTAACTGGGGATAATCCGGGAAGATTATTGGGAAAGACGTCCATGAACTCTTCAACTATCTTGGGCAGCGGGTTTGCTTATTTTGCTATGGTTGCGACTCCTCTCTTGTGATGGTCTCTTGCTATTCTACTAAGGATAAACTCTTCTAAACCAGGAATTCTAAACAACACCCTACTATCATGGCAGCTATCGTTGCATAACTGTCTCTCAACCAGTCCATGCCTAAGATAACGTCAAAGTTATCCATAGGAAACTCGATCAACTATACAGGTAATAGATTCCCACATACTACGATTGGACATGCTAGGCACACCCTACTAACTTCTACGATCCCATTGCCAGTGAGTATATTCAGCCTCATTGGCAATGCCTCAAACTTTAATCCAATATGTGTCACATATTGTGCAGATATAAACAAGTGCTGTCACTACCATATTTTCTAGGAAAGGATATTTTAGTCATTTGGTAATTAATTAAATATTGTGCATGTTAAATATTTATTTATTATATTATTTATTTATTTTTAGCATGTTAAATTTATTTTTGGACTTGTGTTAGTGGACCTAACTAGTTTAGATTTGATCCATGGACCAATCTTTTAATTCTAGTTAGAATTGAGCCCAATAATAAGAAGTCCATTCATCAGGAGGATGAATTAATTAAGTTAAACCCATTAGACTAGAACCTTCCCTCCTTAATTAATTTCTTCATGAGAGGCCCCAAGTGGTATTTTAGACTTTATATAGTAGCTTGAGGGAGGGGGCAAGTGAGGCCTATATAAAGAGGGTGAAAACTTTCTCTCTTTATTTTTTATTCCAAATCTAGATCTAGAATTTCATCAACCAAATTTCATCAAATCCTTACCAAATTTCTCCCTAATTTCTTCCTAAATCACCATTGGAGGCTATTAGAGTAAGAATCTACAAGGAGAAAGCACGGATCTACAAAGAGGAGCAAGGATCTACAAGTTGAAGGCTCATTTCACCATTTTTGGAAGTTTTATTCGGAATCCATCTTCCAATAGGTACAATTTAGTTTTTCTCCTTTAATTATGTTCTAAATCTGTGAATTAACCATAAGGAATCACCCACATGCATAGGCTACCCATAGAAATTGGAATTAGGTTTATATGAGGCCTATGGAGAAAGTTATGGTATATTTTGTGTCAATTTTGGAGAAATTTTGAGATTAACACATTGTAAACCCCCTCGATTTATTCTGTAGATAGTTAGAGTGGATCTGGAAAATTTTGATAGCAGATGTCGAGGTTTAGAGTAGAGGATATTTATCTGGAATTTAAATCCAATTAATTAAAACCCTTGTCGCGTCCTATCATTTTTTGATTTTTTCGGAGCCCAATATCAGCCCATAAATTCCGTACAATTATTGTACTTTCGACTCAACTCGCCAAATTAGGCACTGGACTTTTCTGTCTTTTTAAATCAATTTTTTGTGTGCTCTAAATTAATTGCGTAACATTCCGAAAATCGTAACCCATATTTAATTCCGTGTCGGACACCTGTGTCGTTACCCCCAATTTTGGGATACCAACTTAACCCGTTGAGCCGGACCAACAAAAGGGTCCAAGAATGACTCCAAGGCCCCACCATTTTTGGCCTTTGCGTCATTTCCGGATTTTGACCCCAAGTGTCCCAATTAAATTAAATTCGCGGGACGCTTTGTTTCTATTTAAATCTGGGATACTGACTTTGTAAATCCCATTTCAATCCTTAAATTAATTCCAATGTCTTCCTAATTAAACCCGTGCCTAACGCACAACTCCCTCTCACCATAAAAATTTCTAAATATAATTTTCTCCGTAATTTTTGTGTCATTTCATGTGTCCATGCAATTTCCCGAATTTACGGGACTTAGTTGCAATTATTGAATTGTGTGGAACCATCCTATTGGCCATGGACATATGAGAGGGTCCCAAACAAGGGTCCCATTCTCACCCACTCATTCCCCTCATGAAGAAACCTCTTTCCCTTCATGTTTAATCCCAACCATCCATTTTGAATGGATGGATCCCAACCCTCCATCTACTCCACACATTCCCCTATAAAGTAACCTTTCCCCCACCCTCAACACATGACACCTACCGGCCCTAATCCCAAAAATCTCTCTCTCTCTCCTCCTCCATTTAATTTCTTCATGCAAAAGAGAACTCCACTCTTCTCCCCCCATTCCCATTCTTATTCTTCTTCTTCCTTTACTTCTCCTCTCTTCTTCTCCCTGAAGAAGACCGACCGGCCGGCCGACCAACTACTCCGACCAGTCCACCCCCGCGGCGACTCCGGCTGTGCAGTCCCGCTCCGACCGGATCTGCCCCCGGCCACTCCGGCGCTGCACCCCGCTCCGGAGCAGTCGGCCCCCGCCTCGCGGCAGCCTAGCACGGCAGTGCACAGCCGCCGGCTGTGCTGGCACCCCCGCGGCGGCTCCAGTCTGAAGCCAGCCTCCCAGCCGGCTGAGCAGCCTCCCTGCCGACTGTGCAACAGCCCCCGGCCGTCCAGTCCCGACTTCGCGCTACTCCGGCCAGGGAACCACTTCCCCGCGTCTCCCTGACCAGCTTCCTACCACCATCATCACCACCACCTTCAACTCCACCACCACCGGACATTCCCCATTTTCTGGCCAGCCCCTCCTCGTTTCAGACGTTTGGGTATACTCCTCCCCCTCTCTTTACATTTATGTATGTTGTTGATTTATATATATGGAGATGGGAATACTAGCTAGGGTTGTGTATATCATGTTGATACATATGGCTAATGTAGTACTTGAACTTTATGACTAGGGTTAACAATGGTTAAGGCTAATGAGGAATAATGGAATGTGGATCTTAAATAACTTGAGGTTGGTTTAATGTAGGTTTAGGGTTTGAGTTTACATGAAGGTTGTGTTGTTGTATTGTAATATAGGTGAGCACGTGATGATAGGAAGAGATTAGGATCAATGGTGAGGTTAGGGTTGGATTTCAATTAGAGGTTATGAAAATTATGCATGGTTGAAAAATAAATGCTAATCAAATATTTACGGTTAAATAGGAATTGATTGAGGTTATGAAATACATGCAAATGAGGTTGGATGTTAATGCCATATGAGACGGAGATCCAAATTATTAAACGCGCATTTGTTATTGTGGTTTAGTTGTTTTAAAACTATGACTGAAAATAAATTGATAATAAAAAGGGTGATGGACATGGGGAGCAGGTGAGTTATTTTGGAATAGGTATTATATCGGATCATGATTCAAAGATTGAGGACGGTAATATATTAGTTAATTATTGAGACTGAGTTTAGATGTAGATGTGTGAAGCACACCTGTCTGTCTTAGGTAGATTATTGATTCTGGTTTGTATCTCTTCACTAGGTACTGCGGGACCTGAGGACTTGGACGCGGTACCAGATCCCCGTCATCAGCAGCCGCACGCAGGCAAGTGTACCTTGCCACCCTATATTTCAGTTTACAGATATTGATTGTTCCGTTATGTACATTGTGCACGGTTTTATGTTGACGTTCGATACTTCACGTTCGGATCGCAACCGGGTGTTGACGTTCATCGAAATGTCTTAGAATAAATGGTTAGATGCGTTGTAGTACCTCGATGCACGTACTTGAGTACATCGACATCCCAGGACACACTCATACACTGTGATCGTGCCAGATTCCTGTATCCTGATACTGACATCATGACCAGAGACTGGGACGACCTTAGGGTCGCGTCTGTTGAGTTATCTTCCGTGTGTCGAGACTGTAGTTAGAGGTTCAGGTTCAACGCACAATCGTTGACCGCTTGGGGAAGGGGAAGACAGTTACTAGATGTTTGGGCTACGCTGCACGCGCTTATATATATCTAGTATTTTGTAGTGATACCTGTACCTAGTGTAGCTGTTCCACCCGTGTGACTCTTTGCCCGGAGCTGCGGTACGTGCCGTGTGTTTCCATGTTCGGAGCTACGGTTTTATTTTAGAAAGCCCACGCGTCGAACATTGTCTTTAAACTGTGTCACACTAGTTGGTTATGATAGAGTACCCTGTCGTGCACTTGTACTTTCTGTTTACTTGGCATGTTATATTTCTGTACCTTGTTACGTCCCTCTGAGGACCTGGTTCCCTGCCAGTTTTGCAGCATAGACGATTACGGAGCACTTGGAGATACTGATGGAGTGGCATATCTTGCGAGCATGGTACCAGGTACTCACATTATATCTACCGGCATTATGGTTATTTTATATTGATTATTCATCTGCTGTTGTAGCCTAGTTTTATAGACTCATACTTCTTCTCGAGTCTATTCGAGTTAGTGTGTTATTGGGCGGCCGACCTTAGCATATATAGCTCTTTCTTGTTTACTGTTGTACATTGTGGATTGAGACATAGAGGTTTACATTTATGGAATATCGAGATAGTGCCCTTTTATATTACAGCTTATACGTCTTCGAATCAGACCAGAGTCTGGTCGAATGCGTAGCTGGCGTGTCACGTATTCCTGGTCCTAAGTATTTTGGGACTAGGGCGTGACATGTTTTTGTGGTGGCCCATACAGGTCCGATTTAAATCGCCTTGGTCACCTGACTGTGCCAAGCGAGCCTGCAAATTAGGAATATATGTTATGATTGTTGAATAGGATCTCAATCCATAATCGATTTTAAAACTCTTTGTATGTGATTATCGCCCTTGGACTTCCACTTTGCATTCGTTCAATCTTCGTCAATATCGCTATCCTTGTTTCTCGTCCCCTATTGTTCGGGGAGACGAATGCTTGTGACTGATGACTTCCCTCCAGAAGAAGATTGAAGACCGGACGACTGGAGACAGAATTCGTATACCTTTCTCGGAGAAGATTGTTACCTTATCAGGATAGATTGATGGGTTCTTTGGATTCTAGAACTAGTATGGAAGGTTGTAAAGAGAGTTGGACCCAGTAGTACCCTACCCGTGCTTGAGGTAGCAGTGATCATGGAAGTACTAAGAGCTGGAAGGATTGTTGATCATGACCTAGAATAATTTAGGGAATGCATAGCCTGATGATGGAAACTAGTGGTTGTATATGATAGCAATGCTAGGAATGAAGATTATGAGCTAGAGGAGATGAAAAATTTTAGGATCTCACTTGGAAGATAAATATCGAATTCCAGGAATTCTAGTATGTGCTTGAGTGATACCATTATTGTACTTGTGACTTGGAGAGATGAATAACGAAAAGAAGAAACTCGAGGAATAAAATTTTAGGGAAAATTGGAGGAGAAGAGAAATTATACTTTAGGCAGGGGAGAAAATTTTCTTTTAAGGGATTAGTGTGGTAAACAGAACATGAGGATTTATTTTGAGGTTAAGTTTGGACGATGACACCGTCCTAGCATGAGTTGATTGAGCCAATACCACGCGACACTAGATTGTCGACGTAGTTACATTTATATTTTTTTGGCCACCAGGTTACCCTGAGTTGAGTTCAGGGAGCCCAGGAGTAAGGTGTCCATCTACCTTAGGGGTATACAACGCAGGAGGTGAACCAGTGTACCACCATATTATGGCAGGGTTTGAGGATGTGTTTTTAGAGAATCTTTTAGGCCTGCCACCTGACAGAAAGAGTTTGTTACAGAGTTGATTCCAAGAGCCGAGCCAGTTATTTTCCCGTCTTCAGACTAGCACCGAAGGAGTTGGTTGAGTGTAGGTCCATCGTGGAGGATCCCCTAGATAAGGGTTTCATATGGGCTAGTATTTTTCCATGAGAAGCAACCATCTTATTGTACCAAAGAAGGACGGGACGGTACGTTGCGTAACGATTACAGGGCATTAAATGCCGTAGCGATAAAAAGCAAGTACCCTTGACGCGCATCAAAGATTAATTTGAATCAGCTAAGTGGCGCATATGTATTTTGAAGATCGGTCTCAGATCAAGTTATCACCAGATCAAGGTACGGAGAGAAGACATTCCGAAGACGGCGCTTCGGACGAAGTATGTGCTCTATGAGTTTTTAGTCATGACCGTTTCGGTTGACCAACGCGCCAGCAGTATTTATGAGCTTGAGGAACAAGGTTTTCCACCAGTACTTGGATAAGTTCGTGGTGGTGTTCATCGACGTCTTGGTATGTTCCGAGAACCAGGAGAAGCACGAGAAACATCTCAAGATTTTGTTGGAGATGCTGAGAGATGAGAGGCTGTAAGCCAAGCTCAGCAAATATGAGTTATGTTCAGATGGAATAGACAGTCTATGCATCAGGACAGCTAAGAGTTCATGAGAAAGACTATCCGATGCATAGTCTAGAGCTAGCTACAGTGATATTGCACTAAGGTTATGGCGACACTACCCTTATAGATAGCGTGTTGAGATTTATACGGAACACAAAGGTCTGAAGTATGCCTACACAAAGAAGAAGCTCAACATGGGACAGAGACACTGGCTGGAATTGATGACAGATTATGAAATCAAGTCGCAGTACCATCCTGGCAAGACGAATGTAGTTTATGACTCATCGCCAGTTGTTAGAGGATTTTCAGAAACTCAGGATTGAGATTGTATTGTCAGGCATGGATGGACAGATGGCCAGTCTTGAGGTTCAGTCTACTTTGGTTGAGAGGATCAAGGCAGCATTGCCTACGGACACGAGATTTAGACGACTACGAGAAAGGACAGAGGTCGACATGCCAACGGGATTCAAGATTCATGAAGACGGAACATTGAGGTATGGAGATCGCCTATACGTTCCGAGTGGCAAGCTACGCCAAGAGTTGATGACCGAGGCTCATAGCTCGATTATTCTATTTCATCCCAGGGGTACGAAGATGTACCGAGATGCGAGGCAACATTACTGGTGGCATGGGATGAAGAGAGAAATTGCAAGATTTGTGGCGAAGTATTTAGTTTGTCAGCAAGTCAAGGCTGAACATCAGAGGACTGCAGGATTATTGCAGCCACTCCCCATTCCCGAGTGGAAGTGGGAACACATTACCATGGGCTTCGTCACAGGATTCCCGCGGAGCCCTAGCGGGAAGGATGCAGTTTGGGTTGTCGTAGACAGACTCACCAAGTCTGTACATTTCTTGCCCTTCCGAGTTAGGCAATCCACAGAGATACTAGCTGACATGTATATGAGGCAGATAGTACGATTACATGGAGTGCCTGTCAGCACCGTATCGGATCGTGATTCCAGATTCACGTCACATTTTTGGTGGAGTATGCAGGAGAGCCTAGGAACTCGTCTCAAGTTCAGCACTGCGTATCATCCACAGACTGACGGACAGTCAGAGCGCACGATACAGATATTAGAGGATATGTTGAGAGCGTGCATGATTGATTTGGGAGGATCTTGGGAGGACCATCTACACTTATTGGAATTCTCCTACAATAACAGTTACCAGGCCAGCATACAGATGGCACCTTATGAGGCACTGTACGGCAGGAAATATAGGTCGCCAGTTTGTTGGAGTGACGTGAGAGAGCATCAGATACTTGGTCCAGAGTTGGTGACACAAACAGTAGAGAAGGTCAAGCAGATTCAGAGCCACCTGCGCGTAGCACAAGACAGACAGAAACACTGGGCAAATGCGCACCGCAGACCATTGGAGTTCAAGGAGGGTGACCACATATTTTTGAGGATATCGCCCACCCGCGGTACCATCAGATTCGGAGGCAGAGGCAAGCTGAGTCTGAGGTATATCGGACCTTTTGATATTTTGGAAAGAGTTGGCGAAGTGGCGTACCGTCTTGCATTACCTCCATCATTAGAGGGAGTACATGACGTATTTCACGTATCGCAACTGAGGAGATATGTCGCAGACCCTAGCTACGTACTTGATCATTCGGAGATTACAGTCGGGCCCAGTCTGTCTTACGTAGAGTAGCCAGTTGAGATCCTCGATCGCAGCGGGAAGACTTTGAGAGGGCAGACGATTCAACTGGTCAGAGGGGCATGGAAGCACCATTCACCAGGCGAGTCTACTTGGGAGCGCGAGGATTCTATTCGGCAGCGATTCCCGTACTTATTTGAGGAGCAAGGTACGAATTTACGTACGGCAATTGATTACTAGTTGTTTTAAAATTCTTTTAGATATTATCGTGCTTTACTTTTAATTTCGGGGACGAAATTTTTCTAAGTTGGGAAGAATGTAAACCCCCTCGATTTATTCTGTAGATAGTTAGAGTGGATCTGGAAAATTTTGATAGCAGATGTCGAGGTTTAGAGTAGAGGATATTTATCTGGAATTTAAATCCAATTAATTAAAACCCTTGTCGCGTCCTATCATTTTCTGATTTTTTCGGAGCCCAATATCAGCCCATAAATTCCGTACAATTATTGTACTTTTGACTCAACTCGCCAAATTAGGCACTGGACTTTTCTGTCTTTTTAAATCAATTTTTTGTGTGCTCTAAATTAATTACGCAACATTCCGAAAATCGTAACCCATATTTAATTCCGTGTCGGACACCTGTGTCGTTACCCCCAATTTTGGGATACCAACTTAACCCGTTGAGCCGGACCAACAAAAGGGTCCAAGACTGACTCCAAGCCCCCACCATTTTTGGCCTTTGCGTCATTTTCGAATTTTGACCCCAAGTGCCCCAATTAAACTAAATTCGTGGGACGCTTTGTTTCTATTTAAATTTGGGATACTGACTTTGTAAATCCCATTTCAATCCTTAAATTAATTCCAATGTCTTCCTAATTAAACCCGTGCCTAACGCACAACTCCCTCTCACCATAAAAATTTCTAAATATAATTTTCTCCGCAATTTTTGTGTCATTTTATGTGTCCATGCAATTTCCCAAATTTATGGGACTTAGTTGCAATTATTGAATTGTGTGGAACCATCCTATTGGCCATGGACATATGAGAGGGTCCCAAACTAGGGTCCCATTCTCACCCACTCATTCCCCTCATGAAGAAACCTCTTTCCCTTCATGTTTAATCCCAACCATCCATTTTGAATGGATGGATCCCAACCCTCCATCTACTCCACACATTCCCCTATAAAGTAACCTTTCCCCCACCCTCAACACATGACACCTACCGGCCCTAATTCCAAAAATCTCTCTCTCTCTCCTCCTATATTTAATTTCTTCATGCAAAAGAGAACTCCACTCTTCTCCCCCCATTCCCATTCTTATTCTTCTTCTTCCTTTACTTCTCCTCTCTTCTTCTCCCTGAAGAAGACCGACCGGCCGACCGACCAACTACTCCGACCAGTCCACCCCCGCGGCGACTCCGGCTGTGCAGCCCCGCTCCGACCGGATCTGCCCCCGGCCACTCCGGCGCTGCACCCCGCTCCGGAGCAGTCGGCCCCCGCCCCGCGGCAGCCTAGCACGGCAGTGCACAGCCGCCGGCTGTGCTGGCACCCCCGCGGCGGCTCCAGTCTGAAGCCAGCCTCCCAGCCGGCTGAGCAGCCTCCCTGCCGACTGTGCAATACCCCCCGGCCGTCCAGTCCCGACTTCGCGCTACTCCGGCCAGGGAACCACTTTCCCGCGTCTCCCTGACCAGCTTCCTACCACCATCATCACCACCACCTTCAACTCCACCACCACCGGACATTCCCCATTTTCCGGCCAGCCCCTCCTCGTTTCAGACGTTTGGGTATACTCCTCCCCCTCTCTTTACATTTATGCATGTTGTTGATTTATATATATGGAGATGGGAATACTAGCTAGGGTTGTGTATATCATGTTGATACATATGGCTAATGTAGTACTTGAACTTTATGACTAGGGTTAACAATGGTTAAGGCTAATGAGGAATAATGGAATGTGGATCTTAAATAACTTGAGGTTGGTTTAATGTAGGTTTAGGGTTTGAGTTTACATGAAGGTTGTGTTGTTGTATTGTAATATAGGTGAGCACGTGATGATAGGAAGAGATTAGGATCAATGGTGAGGTTAGGGTTGGATTTCAATTAGAGGTTATGAAAATTATGCATGGTTGAAAAATAAATGCTAATCAAATATTTACGGTTAAATAGGAATTGATTGAGGTTATGAAATACATGCAAATGAGGTTGGATGTTAATGCCATATGAGACGGAGATCCAAATTATTAAACGCGCATTTGTTATTGTGGTTTAGTTGTTTTAAAACTATGACTGAAAATAAATTGATAATAAAAAGGGTGATGGACATGGGGAGCAGGTGAGTTATTTTGGAATAGGTATTATATCGGATCACGATTCAAAGATTGAGGACGGTAATATATTAGTTAATTATTGAGACTGAGTTTAGATGTAGATGTGTGAAGCACACCTGTCTGTCTTAGGTAGATTATTGATTCTGGTTTGTATCTCTTCACTAGGTACTGCGGGACCTGAGGACTTGGACGCGGTACCAGATCCCCGTCATCAGCAGCCGCACGCAGGCAAGTGTACCTTGCCACCCTATATTTCAGTTTACAGATATTGATTGTTTCGTTATGTACATTATGCACGGTTTTATGTTGACGTTCGATACTTCGCATCCGGATCGCAACCGGGTGTTGACGTTCATCGAAACGTCTTAGAATAAATGGTTAGATACGTTGTAGTACCTCGATGCACGTACTTGAGTATATCGACACCCCAGGACACACTCATATACTGTGATCGTGCCAGATTCCTGTATCCTGATACTGACATCATGACCAGAGACTGGGACGACCTTAGGGTCGTGTCTGTTGAGTTATCTTCCGTGTGTCGAGACTGTAGTTAGAGGTTCAGGTTCAACGCACAATCGTTGACCGCTTGGGGAAGGGGAAGACAGTTACTAGACGTTTGGGCTACTCTGCATGCGCTTATATATATCTAGTATTTTGTAGTGATACCTGTACCTAGTGTAGCTGTTCCACCCGTGTGACTCTTTGCCCGGAGCTGCGGTACGTGCCGTGTGTTTCCGTGTCCGGAGCTACGGTTTTATTTTAGAAAGCCCACGCGTCGAACATTGTCTTTAAACTGTGTCACACTAGTTGGTTATGATAGAGTACCCTGTCGTGCACTTGTACTTTCTGTTTACTTGGCATGCTATATTTCTGTACCTTGTTACGTCCCTCTGAGGACCTGGTTTCCTGCCAGTTTTGCAGCATAGACGATTACGGAGCACTTGGAGATACTGATGGAGTGGCATATCTTGCGAGCATGGTACCAGGTACTCACATTATATCTACCGGCATTATGGTTATTTTACATTGATTATTCATCTGCTGTTGTAGCCTAGTTTTATAGACTCATACTTCTTCTCGAGTCTATTCGAGTTAGTGTGTTATTGGGCGGCCGACCTTAGCACATATAGCTCTTTCTTGTTTACTGTTGTACATTGTGGATTGAGACATAGAGGTTTACATTTATGGAATATCTAGATAGTGCCCTTTTATATTACACCTTATACGTCTTCGAGTCAGACCAGAGTCTGGTCGAATGCGTAGCTGGCGTGTCACGTATTCCTGGTCCTAAGTATTTTGGGACTGGGGCATGACACACATGTTGTGTTTGTCAATTGGTCAATTAGACTAAATTGACATGTGTTTGATTGTGTGTAGCTAGTGTCATGTCCACAATTGGATACATGTAGGCCGTATCCAAACAATTTGGTGAAACGTGTTGATTTGGGGGGTTTTCCTCCGACACGGGGCTTTGTGCATGTCATATTTTGACACGGACACGTAGGTGTGCAATTGACTCTTCGTATTGTTCATAAATACTATTTTAGACTTGCTCGTGTCCTTCGGGGTACATTTGGTTGTGTGGTGGACTTGTATCGCAAGCGTATCATAGATCTAGTATGATACGGGTGCGGTTCGCTCCACATGTTTGTTTGAATGCATTTCTAGATTCAATATGACTTGTGTATAACTATTAGTATGATATATTATGTATGATATATATATGTATATGTGTATGTATCTATATTGTATCATATAGATAAGTATAAGTGGCTATATGTATAGTTGTAGTAATATATGAATATGTGTTTATATAGGTACGTATATATAGCTATGTGTTATATATGTATATATGATATATATATGTGTATATGTGTATGGTTGTATATATTTGTATAGGCATGAGGGTATAGCTATATATATATATATAGGTGAGACTGTGTATATATATATATATATATATATATATATATATATATATATATATATATATATATATATATATATATAAAAGTGTTATGTTCAGGTGTATGTGTATATGTGTAGTTATGTATTTATATATACTTTTGTGTAGTTGTGTGTGTGTGTGTAGTGTTTGCAGTGTGTGGAGAGGGGGAGGATCAAACTGCAGCTGCAGCGAGAACGCAGCTCAGCGAGCAGCGCAGGCAGCAACTGCTGCAGCACAGTAGCGTGCACAGCGCAGCGCAGCAGCAACTGCTGCAGCAGCAAGGCATCGCAGCAACAGCGAGGCAGCAGCAACAACCAACTGCTAGCAGCAACAGCAGCAGCGTTGAAAGTCAGAGCAGCTAGCAGCGAGGTAGTGGCACCGTGCAGCAGCATCAGCATTTTCAACGGCTAGTAGCATTTCAGCGCTGTTGCGGTAGCAGTCCCCAGTAGCAGCACTAACAACAGAGTATCAACAAGGAGATTCAGCATGTATGGCTAGCTAGTAGTTAGTAGTAGTTAGCTTGGTTAGTTTAAATAGTTAGTTAAGTTATCTAGTTAGTTTGATAGTTGGTAGTATCTAGTTATTAGTTATCTAGTTAAATTAGTAGTTGGTAGTTATAAATAGATATGTATACATATAGATTAGTAGTTAGATCTATATATGTATATACTTGTATCTCTACTAGTTAGTATATATATGAAGGTAGTATGTATGCTTGTGTATCTTTAGTTTTATATATATATATATATATATATATATATATATATATATATATATATAGTTAGTGGTTAGTATTGTAGTTGTGTACTAGTAAATGCATATTAGTATATAGCTAGTAGCTTGTATTAGATAAATACATATTAACCTATAGTTTAGAGATTGGGTAGCTAATATATACTAAGATATCACATTACCTTGAGATACCAAGGTAAATGTCAAGGTTTTGGGTTTAAGTATCGAGATGGGTGTGTAGGTAGTGAGATACACATTGGTTCAAAGCCAAGGTATCCTATTTACATTAATTAACTATAATACTATATGTATTGACTTATATATATATATATATATATATATATATATTACTATTTTTTATATTAAAACTTGCGTATCCTATGATACCGCCTTTTGTGTGTCTCATAGTATCTTATATTAGCTACTATGGTTTAGTTTTATAGCGTATTGACCTAGCATCCTAGAATTAGACTTATACAACATAGAAATATGTAGTTTGACCAAGTTTGACCAGTTTGACTTAGGGTTGACCTAGTTTGACTATTTTGACTTAGAAATAGCTTCATGACCTAGAATTAAACTAGTTTAACTTATTTTCATTCCAGAATCTTGTATTAATGCAATATTCCATATATAGGTCTGTGTGACACCAGTTCGGACACAGTTTGACATTCATTGCTCTGGACCACAGGCGAGTACATTCTCTGATAGTTTTTCATTTATGATATCCTCTATGTTCATTGTATCTAGTGTAGATATCCTTGATTTTTTGACATGATGGTTACACTGATTGGTATATCCGGATCTCGTCAGGAGATGTTATTCCTTGGTATGTATGGTGTATCTTGTGCAAGCATTTTTCATTATTCTTCTTGTGCTTGTACATATATTGGTTCATGAGAAGAGTAGCGCCCTTCTTGTGGAAACCTGTGTCATGACGTACCATGGTTTGATCCACTATACTAGTCGGGGGAAGGGAGTATGTAGTGTAGATATGTGATCATACCCTCATTGTGCATGTATTATTCCTTGTAATTGTTGATCATACACCGCACGTATGATTAACCAGGCCATTTACTCTTGTGCAAGTTCCTAAGCCGATCACATGTCAAAGCTGGTACTCACTCACTTAGTCATTAGTATTCTTGTTCATTGCCATATTGTTCATTCTTGTATTTATTTTCAGTATTTCTTTTATTGCGTATCTCTTGTATATGTATATGGCATCTTGTATATTCATATCTATTTACTGTTACATAGTTTATATCATTGATTTGAAGTGCTGTTAGAGATGTACTTCGCTCCATTCCTGACTAAAAAATATTTTTTAGAGGATCCGGGAGATTGGTGTCCGACATACTATGGACTTCGACCTTTAGATGATGCAGACCTGGACCCACTAGTTTTAGAGTGATTGCCGGGAGGTTTATCCCGATCACTAGTCTTTCATAGTTAATTTTCTTTAGTATAGATGATGCAGAACTGTCCTACATGTGACTTACACTCGTGTAAGAATAGTGTCATGGCCAATGAAACATAAAATGCCTCATAAAAATGGGGTGGTCTCATAGAGTAGGTCCAATGCATATACATAAATAAAAATAGAACACGACGACACCGTCGTTGCACCCAAGTTTCCTTGGACGCGCAATTTATATAACAGTTAAAATATATGAACTAAAATAAACAGAAATAAAATATGCATGTATCATATGAAATGTAAATACAATACAATGGCAAGGTATACTTGCCTGGCAAGAAATCTGTATAATGTAAGCGTCCAAATGTCAAGGACACAGAATCTGAAACTAAGGGCTCCGAACAAACGTATTCGGATGCTGAAATAGACATCACCAATATTTTCGGAATCAGGGAGATAGCTAAAAATCACTACCCTTTCGTCCGATTTGGACACAGGGGCAGAACGGTAATTTTGGGTCGAAGTGGGGTCAACATGTGGCCTACTTTGCACCGAAAAGTGTGCCAAAGGTAACGGTCTCTAAATGAAATAAATTATAGGTTAAACAAACTCTAAAAGTCAGTACGAACTCAATGGTATGTCCAAATGTGGATTTCGATGAGCCGAACACAATTTTGCCCAAAAAGTCAACCGTAGGGCCCTCCAATAGACGACTTGGTCAACTGTCTCAGAATTGCGTAAAAATTGGGTCACAGGACCAGCGCGATACCACGAGTCCAGTGGCATAAGTTTTGTCGCATTCTAACGAGCGTGCACTAAATGCGCAGGGCTTTTACAAAAGTTGCGACACGGGGGATTTTCTGCGGATACGGGCTGATTCCGACGCGCACACGCGTCCAAATCAGTTTTTGCGGAAAACCACACGTCCGGATATATTGTGCACACCTTTTGGTACACTTGGTACACGACGGGGCGGTCCCGTTTGGCGGGGCGCGCTCCGTATCACAATTTCTGGAATTTAGAAAAAAATAGGTTTTCAGAGTTTTCTAACTAATTTAATTCTACACACAGCAATTAATAAATGATTGTATTTGACAGAAAATAAACTAGGTTAAGTGGTCTTCGCATACCAAAAAAAAAATCGAATTCGGATCTCTGTGGTGAGAGATACGAGTCCGTGAACATAGGTAGTTACCGCAGTTTTCTGCGATACCCAAAAGTTGTCGTTTTTTGCCAACTTGGTCATTGTTTTCGCCTAGGTTTACGCGCTGTTCGAGGTCAACTAACATACAATATGGAAAGGGGGATAGGTCGTGAACATACCGGTGAAGACGGGGTCGAGTTTGGTCGAGCGAGGGCACGGGAAACGGGGCTTGAACACAGGTACTCTGCTGTTCAAAACTGTCGCGGTTGTGCGGGGTTGTGCTCGCGGACGTCGGCAGGCGGTTGCTCGGCGGTCCAGGCGAACAGCGGCGATGGTCAGGTGGCTCGGCTCATCTCGGCGGCGCGGTGGATGGAGTGGTGGAGGATGAATTAGGGTTAGGGTTTTGGAGAGGGAGGTTCATATATATATATATATATATATATGAGAATGCGGGGGGGGGGTGGTCTTCAGCCGCGCGGGGGTACATATACGCGCTGTTGCTGCTGCTTTTGTTTAGTAAACGGGTCGGTTAGTAGCTAACGGGTAGGGTAGTTTAGGATATTGGGTAGGGATTATAATGGGTTTGGTTTTAATTAATTTCTTTTTCTTTCCATTTTCTTTTATTCTATTTCTAATCTATTTCCTATTTCTTTTCTAATTTCTTTTATTCTAAATTTCTGTTTTCATTTCATTTCTAATTCTATTTCTCTATTCTAATTTCTTTTTAATAACCCATTGCATATATATATATATATATATATATATATATATATATATATATATATATATATATAGAAAATTCTAGAAATTTGTATTAGTGCGTACAATTAACCTATCAACTGTCCACAGGGTCTCCTACATGGAATAAATTAGGAAAAATTTATAATGGCTCCATAAATCCCCTAAATGCACAAACATCTAAAATAAAAATAAAATAAAATCTATTTCCTCTATTTAGCTCATAATTACTATAAATGAATTAAATAATTAATTAAAAAGGTTAATACGGTTTTTAGGATTAGGGATTTTACATGAGGTTTATCCGGATCACTAGTCTTTCATGGTTCGTTTTCTCTAGTGTTTTGGTACCGAATTTATTTTCGGCATATAATTTAAGATTTTGATATTGTTTTTATTATTATTTTTATATATATTTTTGACTTTATAGTTATGTTAGACTTCCTTGATATCTTATCGTGCTATAGAATTGTGATTGAGTATTGTGTTGAATTAAGTTTATTACACTCTTCTTGGAGTTGAGATATTATTGGAGGTTTATGCATTATTGTGAGATAATTAGATAGTATAGTTGACCAAGACAGCGTTCTACCGCCGATGCTGCGGCGTAGGCTGGGCGTTGTTTACTACTTGCATCCCTACAATGGGTGCGGGTCGTGACAAGTGCGAAGCTCCAGAATCAAATAAAGCTATGGCAAAAAAGTTTCTAACGAAAATATTACCTGCCACTACGTCGTCTAACGCCATTGCTTCATCTAAAGACAAGGTTAGTGCCTGTCCTTGGCCTTATCGGTCTCCTTGCTGCTGTCTTCCTTGATGTCATGGTTGTTGTCCTTGCTGATTATGTTGTTATTGCCTATAAAGCTCGGCCTGCGTTGGCAACAGATGCTGAGCCAGAGGCCGTATTTCTACTGCTGTCCTCCTGCTGCACTGCCCTTGGAGCTGGCAATGCATGAAACTGTTGTATTGGCCCTCCTGGCCTCTGCATCAATAGGCACGTGGCAGTCTTGTGATCAGGGCTCCCATACCTCAAATATAGTCTGTTAGCTGCCCGACAAACATCTCGGGTATGACCTCCCTTGCCACAGTAGGTATTACCTGTCGGCGCTCCCTGTCACTACCACATTTTAGGAAAAAGGGTATTTTAGTAATTTCCTATTTAAATAAATATTATGCATGGTAAATAATTAATTGTTGTATTATTTAATTGTTGTTAGATATTATTAAATTATTTTGGACTTATTTCTAGGGGACCCAACTAGTTTAGTTTGGACCCATGGACCAACATGAATTAACTAGTTAGACTTGGCCCATTTAGAAAGCCCATAGTTAAGGAGATGGATTAAATTAATTAAATGATTAGACTAGAAGCTTCCTTCCTTAATTATTTCTTCATAAGAGGCCCCAAGGGGTACATTGGACATTTTACAATTGCTTGGGGGAGGGGCTATGGCCGGCCTATATAGGAGGGGGGGAAATTTCTCTCTCCTCCCATTTCATTCCAAATCTAGATCTAGAATTTTCCCACTACCAAATTCCCTCCATTCCCAATCCAATTCCCTACCAAATTCATTCCAAATTCTTCCCAATCCACCATTAGAGAAGGAGAAAGCAAGGATCTAGAAGAAGGAAGCAAGGATCTACAAAGAGGAGCAAGGATCTACAATTTGGAAGCAAGTTCATCTCAATTGGAGGTTTCATTGGGAATCCATCTCCCAATAGGTATAATTCAGATTTTCCCATTTAAATAGCTTCTAAATCTGGGATTTAATCATGTAAAATCAACCTATATGTATGTACTACCCATAGGACTTTGTTTTGTGTTCATAGGAGACCCATGGAGAAAGTTATGGTGCTTTTTGTGTCAATTTTGTTGGAATTCCGAATTTACATTTTGTTGTGTGTGTCAATTGATCCTATAGATCAATTGGACATGAGCTTTGTGTTTGAGGCTAGTGTCGTGTCCATATTGGGATACTTGTGGTTCGTATCCCAACTATTTGGTGATACGTGTCATTTGGGGGTTTTCCTCCGACACGGGGCTTTGAACATGTCGTATTTTGACACGGACACATAGATCTACTTTTGACACTTTGAATTATTCATAAATATTAATTATGATTTGTTTGTGTCCTTCGGGGTGCAATTGGTTGTGTGTTGGACTCGTGTCGCATGCGTATCCTAGATCTAGTGGGATACGGTGAGATACTCTCCAATTGTGTGTATTTTTGCATAGATCTAATTAATTGTGGTTCAATTCCTATTTCATAATTAGTAAATATATATGGATATTATATATTTATTTTGTGTATTTATTATGGTAATTATTGTAGCATAGATCTATATTTTGTGTGTGCTAATATTATGTACAATATAATATATATAGCTTTCTTACATGCAAATATATATGTACTACTTGTTAATAATATAAATTATAAAATATATTGTATGTTTAATTGTGTAATTATATTATTTATAATTATTATGTAATTATTTGGATATTAATGTAAATATTTTAGTTGTGTTTCTAGCCATGTTAATTATGTACATTAATATGTTCTTTGTGTTAATATTTATTAAATGGTATATTAATATATATATGTATATCTTTGTATTAATGGTTTTATATATTTATATATATATTGTTTTATATATTCTGTTTATATATATATATATATATTGTTTTATATATTCTGTTTTTATATATATATATATATATATTTGCTTGTTTTAGTGACAGTGAATTAATGACAGTAATTCTGTCATTAATGAGCCGTTGATAGCAGCCGCTGAAGCCACTGTGCATTAATGACAATTCTGTCATTAATGCTGCGGGCGGGATCTTAGCAGCAGTGGCGACAGGTTTTCGGTGACAGTTGATTAACTGTCACCATTGGTGCAGCAGTGTGTTTATTACACAGAGGTTTCTGCGACAGTTTTACAGTGACAGACAAGACTGTCACTATAGGCTGTTTTAATTCAATTGTATTATTTAACTCCCTGTTTCAGTGACGCTTTGGCAGTTGTTATTTATATTATATATATTATTGTTATATATATATATGTATATATATATATGTGTTTTGTGAGGTATAATAATTATTATAATATAGTATTTTAATTGTATGAATATTGGTTTGCATATATATTATTTATGATATATATTATTTGTATTATTAATATACTTTGTGTAAGATTCTTTTGGAATCTATTTTGATTCCTAAATTGTTGTAGTTTATTCTATATTATTTTTATAGATGATTTGTAAGGTTGACCTAGGTTTGACCATGTTTGACTTTAGTTGACTTTAGAGTTGACCATAGTTGACTTTCAACTTAGAATTGACTTATTGGCCTAGAAGTTGTCTAGTTTGACTTGTTATCTTTCCGGGACCTTGTTTTAATGTTGTATTCCATATCTAGGTCTTCGAGGTACCGAGTCAGACATTTGTGAGACTGTTCATTGGACTTCAGGCGAGTACATTCTCTGATAGTTTCTCATTTATGATATCCTCTATGTTCGTTGTATCTAGTGTAGATTTACATGTTTCTCTCGACACTATGGTTACACGGATTGGTATATCCAGATCTCGTCATGAGATGTTATTCCTTGGTATATGGTGTATATGGTGCAAGTATTGTTTCATTGGTTATCTTGTACATGTACAGACACCGATTCTCGGGGAGACTAGCTATCTTCTTGGGGAATCTCGTGCCATAACGTACCGTGGTTGGATCTATTATACCAGTCGGGGGTGGGGAGTATTTTAGTGTAGATATGTGATCATATCCTCCTTGTGCATGTCTTGTTTCCTTGTGAGTGTTGATCATACACCGCACGTATGATTAACCAGGCCATTTTACTCTTGTGCAAGTTCCCAAGCCGATCACATGTTAAAGCTAGTACTCACACACTTAGTCATTAGTATTCTTGTTCCATCAGCATATTGTTCATTATTGTATTTCTTTCCAGTATTTCCTTATTGTTTCTACATTCTTGTCTCTATTTATGCATCTTGTTTATCCACAGCTATTTACTGTTACATAGTTTTTATCATTGTTTGAGAACTGCTGTTAGGGTTGTACTCTGCTCCTTCCTGACTGGAAATATTTTTCCAGATGACACTGAGGAGTACCCTACCTACTATGGACCCCAGGATGTTGTGGGTTTAGATTCTGAGACCCTGGCTCAAGAGGGACTTATCCCAACTGAGACAGTTGACCCTGGAGTTGTAGCTTTATAGTTGTAGTATTCTTTGTACTGGATTTGTCTCCAGCTTATTTCTGTTTTTTCTTCAGACTCATTGATGTATTATTTTAGACTCATGAGTTGTATTGTGACTATTCATTTCTTTATCTGATTCGTGCTCTTTCCATCTTAGTTCTGTGATTGAGTATTTTATCATTATTGGTGGTTCATTATATTAGATAGATTATCTAGACAGCGTTCTACCGCCGATTCTGCGGCGTAGGCTGGGCGTTGTTTCCGACTAGTACCCTTACACCGGGTGCGGGTCGTGACACGTTTTTGGTGGTGGCCCATGCAGGTCTAGCTTCACAAGTATGTGATGTCGTGGTAGTACGACAACTTAGTTGTACTACTGCGAGCCTGCAATAGGATATAGGATATAGGCTGAGATACTCAATCACATCTAGGAAAATTCTTTTGATTCAACTATTCTCCTTTGATATTGATACTTGATCCCTTAAACTTGTCCTTTCCTTGATATCTTACATCTTGTGCCATATTGATTCTTTCTTTCGCTTTGTCTCAGGATGCCGCCTAAAACTAGATCACAGCAGGGGAGAGCAGTTTCTGAGAGGTCTGCGACATCCCGAGGGCCTGCACCAGTCACTTCTCCGGTGATTGGAGTGGCAGCTGCTTTCGGAGGTCCACCACCTACTCAGAGGACTGTGCCAGCTGTATCTGAGGGGCTTCCACCTCCACCTCCTGTGCCAGCAGAGGCGTCACAGATGTTTACTCTGTTTCGTGAGATGCTCGAGGCACAGAGGGCTCAGTCAGAGGCACATCAGAGGCAGACCGACGTTCTACGGCAGGGCATCGAGAGTGCTCATCAGCTTGCTCGTGCTGTAGTTGAGAGAGGAGTTCCGATCCAGCAGCAGGTTGTTCCTCAAGTTGCTCAGCTTCGGCCAGGCAACATTCAGGACTTCAAGAAACTGGAGCCTAGGGTTTTTAAAGGGACGGAGGGCATCGTCTATGCTGATGATTGGCTCGAGGACATTGAGCGTCTTATGAGGGTGTCCCGTCTTTCTGAGGATCTGAAGGTTGAGGCGGTAGGACTTCAACTGTTCGACGTCGCTCGCACTTGGTTCAGGAATGAGCCAGTTCTGGTTGACGCAGGACAATCTTGGGAGGTATTCAAGGACCTTTTCAAGAAGAAGTTTTTCGCCTGGATAGACAGGCTTGACTTGGGGAGACAATTTGAGAGTCTCATTCAGGGAAGCATGTCTGTGGAGGAATACGCTGCAGAGTTCGGTAGGCTGAGCCGATTTGCAGAGTACTTGGTGAGGGAGCCGGAGGTTCGAGCTATTCGTTTCCGTGAGGGTCTAAACTGGGAAGTGAAGATTCTCATTCCGTCTTTTTATGAGACATACTCGGAGATACTTGCGGAGGCACGCAAGGTTGAGCGGGATCTGGGTTTGAAGACCAAGAGAGACCGTGATTCTTTTCTGGGGGCCAACGGCAGTGCAGTATCTGCCAAACGTCCTCATTTCCAGTCCAGACCTTTCCAGCAGCCACAACAGAACCAGACTCCAGCTAGAGCGCCTTTTCACCAGGCACCTCAGCAGCAGAGACAGTTACAGCAAGCTCTATACAACTTCTGCAAGAAGCCCGGCCACATCTGGGAAGTTTGCAGAAAGAGGCTAGGAGTTTGTTTGTATTGTGGTACTGAAGGGCATCAATTGAGGGAGTGTCCTCGTCGTGCAGTTCAGGGAGCAGCTCCAGCTCCGAGGGCACAGATGAGACCACCTGCAGCACAACCGAGGGGACCGCTTCCGACACAGCAGCAGCGTTTTGTCCAGCATCAGCAGGGAGGTGCTCGGCAGGGACGAGCGTTTGCTATGACCGTCGAAGAGGAGGAACCCACCGGAGATGTCATCGCAGGTTCTATTCTTCTTGATTCCATTCCAGCTTTAGCTTTGTTTGATAGTGGTGCTTCCCATAGTTTTGTATCTGTTTCTTTTGCTCTAAAGCATGGTTTGGTAGCTGAGTCTTTGCTTAGGACTTGCAAGATCATGACCGGGGGAGGCATTATCCTGGTTAATGATATTTGCAAGGATCGGAGAGTTACTCTGGGAGGCCGGGAGTTGAGTGCGTGTCTACTTGTAATGCCACTTCCGAGCTACGATATTGTACTCGGGATGGATTGGTTGAGTAGGCACCGTGCTAGCATAGATTGTAGAGGAGGTAGAGTTTTGTTTGGTCCGCCAGGAGAGCCAGAGTTCGAGTTTGCTAGAGGAGCTGCAGAGCAGGGAGAAGGCATTATTTGTGGAGCTATGGTGGAAGACAAGGAGTTGCCGCATCCGTTGATAGCAGAATTTTTGGATGTGTTTCCTGAGGAATTGCCAGGATTGCCGCCAGATCGAGATGTTGAATTTTCTATAGACTTGGTGCCAGGTGCAGAACCAATTTCGCAGCATGTCTATAGAGTAAACAACAGCGAGCTGGTCGAGTTGAAGAAGCAGGTGGACGAATTGCAGGATAAGGGGTTTATCAGATCGAGTTCTTCACCATGGGGAGCCCCGGTATTGTTTGTACCGAAGAAGGATGGATCGGTGCGTATGTGCATTGATTACAGGGCTTTGAATAATCTCACTATCAAGAATAAGTATCCTTTGCCACGGATTGATGATCTGTTTGATCAATTGGGTGGTGCCAAGGTATTTTCTAAGATAGATTTGAGATCAGGCTACCATCAGGTGAAGGTGAAGCCGGAGGACATACCGAAGACTGCTTTTAGAACTCGGTATGGTCAATACGAGTTTATGGTGATGCCGTTTGGTTTGACTAATGCACCGGCGGTATTTATGAACTTGATGAACAAGGTGTTCCACCAGTACCTTGACAAGTTCGTGGTGGTGTTCATCGACGACATACTCATATACTCGAGGACACCGGAGGAGCATGAGGAGCATTTGAGGATTGTGTTGGATGTGCTGAGGAAGGAGAAGCTGTATGGGAAGTTGTCCAAATGTGAGTTTTTTTTGGACAAGGTAGAGTTCTTGGGGCATGTTGTGACTGGTGATGGTATTTCAGTGGATCCGAAGAAGATTTCAGCAGTGGAATCTTGGAAGACTCCGAGTTCAGTAGCAGAGATCAGGAGTTTCTTGGGATTGGCAGGCTACTACAGGAAATTTGTGCAAGATTTTTCGAGGATTGCCGAGCCGATGACCAGACTCACAAGGAAGGATGTGGAGTTTGTTTGGACGGAAGATTGCCAGGCTGTTTTTGAGGAGTTGAAGAAGAGGTTGACGTCTGCTCCTATTTTGACGTTGCCATCAGGGTCCGGAGGTTTCACTATTTATAGTGATGCATCGGGAAAGGGTTTAGGTTGTGTTCTTCAGCAGCATGGGAAAGTGATTGCCTATGCATCCAGGCAATTGCGTCCTCATGAAAAGAACTATCCTACCCATGATTTGGAGTTGGCAGCCGTCATTTTTGCTCTGAAGTTGTGGAAACATTATTTGTACGGAGAGCGTGTGGAGATCTTCACAGACCACAAAAGCTTAAAGTACGTTTTCACGCAGAAGGAGTTGAACATGAGGCAGCGTCGGTGGTTGGAACTGATGAAGGATTTTGATATCTCTTTGCAATATCATCCTGGAAAAGCCAATGTAGTTGCCGATGCTTTGAGCAGGTATCCGGTAGCTATGTTCTTGACGCAGGATCGATATTTGTTGGAGGACTTGGAGAGCTTGGGCATTGAGGTGATTGTTCCTGGTAGTGCTATGCAGATGTGGGGATTGCAGATACACTCAGATTTGATGGACAGGATTAAGGCAGCACAGTATGATGATGTATCTCTGAGGAGTATCAGAGCTCAGGTGAGAGCAGGATTAGAGGATGATTTTACTATTGCAGAGGATGGATCTTTGAGGCATGGAGTTAGATTGTGTGTGCCTAGTGGGGAGTTGCGTGAGGAAGTGTTGCAGGAAGCGCATCGCTCTCAGTATTCCATACATCCAGGTGCTAACAAGATGTATCGGGATATGCGAGAGAGTGTGTGGTGGTATGGCATGAAGAGGGAAGTGGCACAGTTTGTATCCAGATGCTTAGTGTGCCAGCAGGTGAAAGCCGAGAGGCAGAGGCCAGGAGGTTTACTTCAGCCATTACCCATTCCAGAGTGGAAGTGGGAACACATTACTATGGATTTTGTGTCCGGACTACCACGATCTCCAGGAGGGAAAGACGCGATTTGGGTCATTGTTGATAGATTGACCAAGTCGGCCCACTTTTTGCCTTTCAAGGTGGGTTTGTCTACGGAGAAGCTGGCAGAGATGTATGTGAGGCAGATCGTTAGGATACATGGAGTTCCCGTCAGCATAGTCTCGGATCGGGATAGTCGTTTCACTTCTCATTTCTGGAGTAGTTTGCAGGAGAGTTTGGGCACTCAGCTCAAGTTCAGTACTGCATATCATCCCCAGACAGATGGGCAGTCAGAGAGGACTATTCAGACTCTCGAGGATATGTTGTGCACTTGTGTACTAGATTTCGGGGGTTCTTGGGAGGACCATCTCCATTTGGTAGAGTTTGCTTACAACAACAGTTACCAGGCCAGTATAGAGATGTCACCTTTCGAAGCTCTATATGGTCGGAGGTGTCGTACTCCTTTGTCTTGGGACGATGTTGGAGAGAGAGTTTTGCTTGGGCCAGAGATGGTTGTGGATGCAGCAGAGAAGGTTCAGTTGATCAGAGATAGACTTTGAGTGGCGCAGGACAGACAGCGGCATTGGGCCGATAGCCATCGGAGACCTTTGGAGTTTGAGGTATAGTTTAGATTTTGTTTTGTGCTTGTTCTTGGTTGTTTGTTATAGATTAAGTTCTTAAGTTGGTGTTTTGTTCTAGGTGGGTGGTTTGGTGTTTCTGAGGATTTCTCCGACACGAGGCACGATTCGCTTCGGTGGAGGCGGAAAGCTTAGTCCGCGATTCATCGGACCTTTCACTATTCTAGAGAGGGTCGGTGCAGTTGCTTATAGACTAGACTTGCCACCTGCATTGGAGGGAGTGCACAACGTGTTTCATGTGTCGCAGTTGAGACGATACGTGGCAGATCCTAGTCATGTATTGGATCACTCAGAGATAGAGGTGGGCCCTACTCTTAGCTATCCAGAGCAGCCAGTTGAGATTCTGGATCGGAGAGAGAAGGTGCTGAGAAACCAGACTATTCCTTTGGTGCGCGTCGCATGGAGGCATCACTCTCCGGGGGAGTCTACCTGGGAGAGAGAGGATGACATGCGAGAGCGTTATCCATATTTGTTTGTACCTTGAGGTATGTTATTCTCTAGTTATGTTCTGTTCATTGTTATGCTCTGTTCATTAGTTAATTGTGATTCTTTAGTTCTGTTCTGTGATTTTCTGGGGGTAGTTTTCGTCTTTGAATTTCGAGGACGAAATTATTTTAAGGAGGGTAGACTTGTCACTACCACATTTTAGGAAAAAGGGTATTTTAGTAATTTTCTATTTAAATAAATATTGTGCATGGTAAATAATTAATTGTTGTATTATTTAATTGTTGTTAGATATTATTAAATTATTTTGGACTTATTTCTAGTGGACCCAACTAGTTTAGTTTGGACCCATGGACCAACATGAATTAACTAGTTAGACTTGGCCCATTTAGAAAGCCCATAGTTAAGGAGATGGATTAAATTAATTAAATGATTAGACTAGAAGCTTCCTTCCTTAATTATTTCTTCATGAGAGGCCCCAAGGGGTACATTGGACATTTTACAATTGCTTGGGGGAGGGGCTATGGCCGGCCTATATAGGAGGGGAGGAAATTTCTCTCTCCTCCCATTTCATTCCAAATCTAGATCTAGAATTTTCCCACTACCAAATTCCCTCCATTCCCAATCCAATTCCCTACCAAATTCATTCCAAATTATTCCCAATCCACCATTAGAGAAGGAGAAAGCAAGGATCTAGAAGAAGGAAGTAAGGATCTACAAAGAGGAGCAAGGATCTACAATTTGGAAGCAAGTTCATCTCAATTGGAGGTTTCATTGGGAATCCATCTCCCAATAGGTATAATTCAGATTTTCCCATTTAAATAGCTTCTAAATCTGGGATTTAATCATGTAAAATTAACCTATATGTATGTACTACCCATAGGACTTTGTTTTGTGTTCATAGGAGACCCATGGAGAAAGTTATGGTACTTTTTGTGTCAATTTTGTTGGAATTCCGAATTTATATTTTGTTGTGTGTGTCAATTGATCCTATAGATCAATTGGACATGAGCTTTGTGTTTGAGGCTAGTGTCGTGTCCATATTGGGATACTTGTGGTTCGTATCCCAACTATTTGGTGATACGTGTCATTTGGGGGTTTTCCTCCGACACGGGGCTTTGAACATGTCGTATTTTGACACGGACACATAGATCTACTTTTGACACTTTGAATTATTCATAAATATTAATTGTGATTTGTTTGTGTCCTTCGGGGTGCAATTGGTTGTGTGTTGGACTCGTGTCGCATGCGTATCCTAGATCTAGTGGGATACGGTGAGATACTCTCCAATTGTGTGTATTTTTGCATAGATCTAATTAATTGTGGTTCAATTCTTATTTCATAATTAGTAAAAATATATGGATATTATATATTTATTTTGTGTATTTATTTTGGTAATTATTGTAGCATAGATCTATATTTTGTGTGTGCTAATATTATGTACAATATAATATATATAGCTTTCTTACATGCAAATATATATGTACTACTTGTTAATAATATAAATTGTAAAATATATTGTATGTTTAATTGTGTAATTATATTATTTATAATTATTATGTAATTATTTGGATATTAATTTAAATATTTTAGTTGTGTTTCTAGCCATGTTAATTATGTACATTAATATGTTCTTTGTGTTAATATTTATTAAATATTTGAATGTATAAGTTTATGTGTATATTAATATATATATGTATATCTTTGTATTAATGGTTTTATATATTTATATATATATTGTTTTATATATTCTGTTTATATATATATATATATATATATATATATATATATATATATATATATATATATTGTTTTATATATTCTGTTTTTTTTTATATATATATATATATATATATATATATATATATATATATATATTTGCTTGTTTTAGTGACAGTGAATTAATGACAGCAATTCTGTCATTAATGAGCCGTTGATAGCAGCCGCTGAAGCCACTGTGCATTAATGACAATTCTGTCATTAATGCTGCGGGCGGGATCTTAGCAGCAGTGGCGACAGGTTTTCGGTGACAGTTGATTAACTGTCACCATTGGTGCAGTAGTGTGTTTATTACACAGGGGTTTCTGCGACAGTTTTACAGTGACAGACAAGACTGTCACTATAGGCTGTTTTAATTCAATTGTATTATTTAACTCCCTGTTTCAGTGACGCTTTGGCAGTTGTTATTTATATTATATATATTATTGTTATATATATATATATGTATATATATATATATGTGTTTTGTGAGGTATAATAATTATTATAATATAGTATTTTAATTGTATGAATATTGGTTTGCATATATATTATTTATGATATATATTATTTGTATTATTAATATACTTTGTGTAAGATTCTTTTGGAATCTATTTTGATTCCTAAATTGTTGTAGTTTATTCTATATTATTTTTATAGATGATTTGTAAGGTTGACCTAGGTTTGACCATGTTTGACTTTAGTTGACTTTAGAGTTGACCATAGTTGACTTTCAACTTAGAATTGACTTATTGGCCTAGAAGTTGTCTAGTTTGACTTGTTATCTTTCCGGGACCTTATTTTAATGTTGTATTCCATATCTAGGTCTTCGAGGCACCGAGTCAGACATTTGTGAGACTGTTCATTGGACTTCAGGCGAGTACATTCTCTGATAGTTTCTCATTTATGATATCCTCTATGTTCGTTGTATCTAGTGTAGATTTACATGTTTCTCTCGACACTATGGTTACACGGATTGGTATATCCGGATCTCGTCATGAGATGTTATTCCTTGGTATATGGTGTATATGGTGCAAGTATTGTTTCATTGGTTATCTTGTACATGTACAGACACCGATTCTCGGGGAGACTAGCTATCTTCTTGGGGAATCTCGTGCCATAACGTACCGTGGTTGGATCTATTATACCAGTCGGGGGTGGGGAGTATTTTAGTGTAGATATGTGATCATATCCTCCTTGTGCATGTCTTGTTTCCTTGTGAGTGTTGATCATACACCGCACGTATGATTAACCAGGCCATTTTACTCTTGTGCAAGTTCCCAAGCCGATCACATGTTAAAGCTAGTACTCACACACTTAGTCATTAGTATTCTTGTTCCATCAGCATATTGTTCATTATTGTATTTCTTTCCAGTATTTCCTTATTGTTTCTACATTTTTGTCTCTATTTATGCATCTTGTTTATCCACAGCTATTTATTGTTACATAGTTTTTATCATTGTTTGAGAACTGCTGTTAGGGTTGTACTCTGCTCCTTCCTGACTGGAAATATTTTTCCAGATGACACTGAGGAGTACCCTACCTACTATGGACCCCAGGATGTTGTGGGTTTAGATTCTGAGACCCTGGCTCAAGAGGGACTTATCCCAACTGAGACAGTTGACCCTGGAGTTGTAGCTTTATAGTTGTAGTATTCTTTGTACTGGATTTGTCTCCAGCTTATTTCTGTTTTTTCTTCAGACTCATTGATGTATTATTTTAGACTCATGAGTTGTATTGTGACTATTCATTTCTTTATCTGATTCGTGCTCTTTCCATCTTAGTTCTGTGATTGAGTATTTTATCATTATTGGTGGTTCATTATATTAGATAGATTATCTAGACAGCGTTCTACCGCCGATTCTGCGGCGTAGGCTGGGCGTTGTTTCCGACTAGTACCCTTACACCGGGTGCGGGTCGTGACACTCCCCGTCGTTATTGTTACTGCTGCTGCCTCGGCTGCTATTGCCGAGTTGGTAATGTCACTGTTGGAACTGTCGCCCTCCTCGGCGCTGAATCATGTATACAAATGCCAGGTGATAGTGCTGACGTTCGGGGTACTGGTCCTCCCTCATTGTTCTGTCCATGAGGCATCTTTCGATCCACTCTTCTTGATGCCATCATTTGAGAATTAAGCTCGACCCTCTTGGCTGCTATCAATGCCGCCTCAAAGATCTGGTAGTCGTGCACCTCTACCATGTACAAGATCTCCAAGTAAAGTCCTTGCTAGAACCTTATTGCTCTCTCCAACTCTATTGCCACCATGGTTGGAGCAAATCTGCTTACAAAACTCTGCCGCATAGCCATTTACCGTCCTTCTAGCTTGCTTGAGGTTAATGAACCTCTGCTGCAATTCACATTGAGCCACAATCCCAAAGTACTTTACCTTGAACCGAGTCCTGAAATTCTTCCATAAAATAGGATGCCTCACTCCTACCTCTATCGTAGCCCACCAATCTCTTGCCAGATCTTGGAGTTGTAAGCGAACCAAGTCAACTTGTTCCTCGGCCGAAACTTTAGCCGCTATCAGAATGGTCTCAATATCCTGAAGCAAATCATCTGTCGTGATTGTATCCTCCGTGCCATCAAAGTACCTGGAGTTCAGTCTGCAAAATCTAACAGATATCCCAGAGTCTATTCTCTCGTCTCATTCTAGGACCGTTTGTAACCCTTGGTTCAACAGGATATTATGTTCCTGCTGCTGGAGCTGTTGTTGCTGATGTTGCAGTTGTTATTGTTGTTGTCGCACCAACATCTGGTATTGTTGTGCAGCCAACAATCTGCGAATAATCTCTAGCAAGGCTGGGGTATCCAGTGCTGCCGGCACTGTGGGAGGTACGGGAACACTTGGATCTTGCTGCCCTGTCCCATTCATCGTGGGTTCAACTCGGATCCTTGGCTGAGGTTCCACAGGATCTCGTTCCACTGGTAACACTGCCTCTCCTCTTGTTGCAACATCAGGGGAAGGAGAAGCCCTAAAGAAGAGCACAAGAACCAATAAGCACAGGACGAGAAGGAACAAGGAAGCAACCAATCTGGAAAAATTTAAGCTGAGTATTAAAGAGTACGAATTTAGAGTTTCAAGAAGGATCAGGTTTGATTGAGACTCCTATGACCATGACACCCCAAAAGTCTGAAGAACAGACCTGCATACGCCACCACTAAAATCTTGTCATGCCCTAGTACCGGAATACGGATATGGACATGGCCAGCTATCCCGTACAAGGTACTATACATCGTACGACGATCACGGCTGTATAAGACAAGGGGTGCAAGCTACAATCAAGTCTCCTATGGTCAAAAACTTCTATGTCTCAATCATTCAAACAAGAAACAGTAAGCATAGAGAATATATGATAAGCAATAAGGCGTCCCAAATGCTTTCTCAAAATATTCTGGAGTCCAACTGTGCAAAAATAAGAAGCTGGAAAAGTAGCAAAAGTACATGACAGTGATTCAGCTGTAGTTTGAATTAATACAATCATGTAAGAAAAACTAATATCCAGACGAGCCGGCTAATAGGTACCGATGGCTAAACGTCCAAAAGAAGTAAATATGTAAGACGAGCAGGGAAGAAGAAAAATCCACTCGCTATCCCCTGCGACCATATTCCTGGTGCGCGCCATGAGTTGGGAGAAAGAACGCTGGATCCTCAAGTGCTGGCTCAAAATCTGGCCATGCAAAACCTGTGGGGTTAGACCCCAAATAGCAAGTACCATAAAGGAAGCACGAAATGGAGAAACAAAAACCCAAGGAAAAATAATATAATTTTACATAGGTCCAGTATCGTAACTTAGGTCCATAGCATATCCTAGCGCTAAGGCTCAACCCTACAACCAAAAAAGGATAAGGGTTGAACCCTCACACTATAATAGTCCATTTCCCTAGGCTACTAGCTGAAATAATACAATCATAAATAATTCTATTTCTTATATCGACAATTTATTTGTACGGCTTACAATTTTGTGGAGTATGAGATTATCTCAGAATAATGCATAATAAGTATCCTCAGATTACGCTAGTGCCGAACATGAGCTAAATAACCAATATAATAAAACAAGCACTTGCAAGATATACCAGTCCCCCGTAGGGCCACTGCGCTAAAAACATGGTATTAGAGGTTCCAGTGTTCCTACATTGAAATAGTGGCTCGGCATAATAATAAGTCAGATACTGTACTCCACTAATGCAGATAATATACAGTATCTGTGGTGGCCAGCCCACAACGCACTTCGAATGAATCTCTGTGAGAAGGTTCGTTGGCATGATCTCGGGATACCGTTTCCTCCAATGTTACTACCACTTTTAGTTACCTAATTAGCCCTAGGTTGTATCTGAAATCTCAAGGCATGGTCACATGGGGAGTTTTGTTAAGATATCGTACAAGGTACGTGCACGCTAGATACGAATCCATGGAAGTCAAATCTGGATTCACCCGGGCGTCTATGCAACATTCATACAATCAAAAATCTTAGCCACGCTTTGGTAATTCGACTCTCTTATCATGCCCGTGCTGGAGAAATAATGTTCATATTTATAATATCACGAGTTCAGGAATTTGGAGGCATTCTCGATGCACAACCAAAATATAATCACTTAATACGTGACACGATGTATCGCACCTCGACGCACATAAAAACATGAATAATTATCAGACAATAGTAGTATCAGCACGGATACAATATTCGTGTCCAATTACCTATTATATATTTGGTCACGTGAATCAAGAAAATATTTGATCAAACAAGCAATGCCGCATAACAATCCTGGCCGCATGAGAAGTTAGGCTGCATGACAATCCTGGCCGCATGAGAGGTCAGGCCGTATGACAATCCTGGCTGTATGAAATCATGCCGCATAGAGTCATGCCACATAGAGTCATGCCGCATAGAGTTAAGGCTAAGGTCTACTCCTCTGGATAAGTGATGAAGCGACAGAAAATAAATAAAGTGTTAGTGATGTGACATAAAGTGTGATGTGACATAAAGTATGTTAGGAAGAAAAGATAAAACCATAGAAAGACCCACCAAGGATGCGCCAAAGATGCGCTAAAGTTCAGAGTCATGCATCCAAGGGAAGGTGGCCGCATGCTCTGCTTGTCGCATAAGTTTAATGTCGCATAGAGTTCGATGCCGCATGGAGTGTCTTTTGGACTTAGCAAATTTCTTATTCGTTCAGCGAGTGAATGCACAAAGTGTTCAAGGACACTTGTGTAGATCAGAAGTCATGCGTCCAACAGGATGGACGCATGCTGTTAGTATACGATAAGAGTTCAGTCGCATAAACCTCTCGGCCCCATGAAGACTTCATCTTCTCCAACAGCAGGTTCGGCCATGGCGAAACTCCAAAAAACTAAAATCTTATTTTCTTCATAAAAACTTTATTTTAAGTCCAAATCAGGTGAACCAAAACAAAATGCTCTAAATTGAAAGATCTAACATGTAGCAAAAAATGGTTTTCAAAGACACAAGTTTAATAGATCAAAACCAAAAAAAACTCATGAAACCCAATAAAAATCTAAATTAGAAAATATAGATTTACACTAATCCATCCATCAAAACAGGAAACTCCAAGAACTAAAAGTGCTTAGAAATACATAATAGACATAATAGAACCATAATATAGAGGGTTTCTCTATTTCTTATGCAATGTGTACTTACCTATGAAATTGGAAGAGAAAGCTAAAAAAAGAGGAAGAAATGAAGAAGTGAAGAGAGAAACAAGTATCAACTGTGCGACTATCCGATAGAATAGTAGACGAAATAATCTCCAAAGTATATTTTTGCTGAGAAACAAGTATCATTCTCTTACCTTGTACAATCTTGAGTCCAAAAAAATATTGAAGATTGCTTAGGTCTTTTATCTGAAACTGTTGATGAAGGTACCTCTAAGTAGCTGTAATCCTTGCTGAATCATCGCCAGTCAAAATTATATCATTCACATAGAGTGAAATAAAAACTCTCCCCTGCGGTGATGATCGCACAAACATAGAGTGATCTTGAGAACACTACTGAAAACCTGCCTCACAAATAGCACTCCAGAAACACTCAAATCAAGCTCTGGGAGCTTGCTTGAGACCATAGATAGCACAATAAAGGCGACAAACATATCCCGATAGAATTGAAAGGCATGGAGGGGGCTCCATATAGAGAACCTCAAATAAAGAGCCGTGAAGAAAGGCATTCTTGGCATCCATCTGATAGAGTGGACACTGTCATGCCCCAATTTCGTAGAATCGATAATCGTCCCCCGGGCGTGATACCGTGCGTGCCTAGGTTATGCAACACACAAGGCCAAGGTATTTTTATAAAACAAGCACATATTCAGAGTACGCAAATAATTGAAACACAATGATAAAACATGAAAAAATTCTCTTTATTGATAATGAACATCTTTTACAAACTCTTGAACGAGTCAGATAGTTGCCATACAAGCTTACAAAAGTGGACACAAAATGAGATAATCGTCCTGTACATTACATCCCTTTTACTAAAACTTCAAAATGCTACAGACACCTTCGGGCGAAGCTATCGCCTTTCCACGGAGCTGCATAAGTTATGTGCCCGAGCTCCTGGATCTTGCAAAACATACTTCAAGGGCACGAACTAGACGTGCTAGTTGGTGGACTGGATTGGGAAGTCGCTTTAGCTTCTTGCAGGATCTCCTTGGTACGGAAAACCTGTTGTAACGAGGGTCAGTACATCGAAATGCAATGGTGAAGGCGAGCTAACCTAACTATACCAATCAACACGTTGTTTATATAAAGCATGCAAGTTATTTTGTTGTCTTTTTATCTTGCCTTAGTTTATTCTTATAATCAAGCATTAGATATGGAAATTTACTAAAATAGATGTGCTACCGTTCGGTGACTTTTACCTTCCCATCTGAACCACCTGCATAATACTTACCATGACCTTCCTTGCCACGAAGATATAGTTATCTTGCACAGTTTAAATATATGAGGGGATTACTGGCATGATGCCATAAAGGAAGAGTTATAGTCTTGAGACGAGAATGATATGCAATGCAGGTGGCGATCCCCGCTACATAACATTCCGTCCATAACAGACGACTATACAGATTGTTCTGTCCGGATCGGATCGGTCCTAGTGCCCCGGCGACCGTCCGCAGGAACCAAAAACCTTGTGCACAAGTTGTCCTCGACCAAACGATATCTAATACTAAGTTATCAAATGGTACAGTTTAAGGCAATACAAGCATGAGACGAGTTACATGGCATAATCTGTTTTGCATTGTCTCCCTGATCAGTTTATTGCATAGCAATGTGTGTTCTATACATAGCACAATCATAGAAGAAGTATATATATTCTAACTAGAATTGAAGCATTATGAAGAACATTCTAAATGAACTAGCATGCAACAAGATAACCGTTCACAAGTTGATTGACAAGCATAGTGTAATCTAAGTCTATTTTATTTTATCTTGACATCTTTTAGTTATTATGGTATCGTTTGATCGGAAAAATCAAGAGGCTAAGACTTTAGATGTGAAGACTTGGAAGAAGGGGCAACTAAATTGAATTATAGCCACTCACAAGTTGGTTGGAGAGAGAAAAGGAAAGATGTGCTTCAAGACTCCGCTCGCACGACGTCTACTGCACGATCACCTGCATTGCCACGAACAGATGATCAATACCTCATCTACTCTTTCCAAGCACAGAAATAAAATATAGTTCAACGAACAAAAGCAATAAAATCCATCAAAATCGTTCAAGAAAATGCAAATCCTATCCAACTCAAAAGCACGAAAGCAACAAGGCGACAGCGAAGACTAGTCAAAAAAACTTGCAGCAGAGAGGTCCACTGAATATGGGAATCGATTTCGAAGAAGCAATTCTATAACGATTAAAAGATCTTTATTCAATCTATCCCGATCGAACGATACCGAAAGTATTTCTTAGCCGCGCTACCCGAAAAGGAGGAACGGGGCACCACATCCTAACCAACTAATAGGAAGTTACGTCAACGAAACTTAGGAATAGAACCTACCACTATGAAATAATGAATACAACTTTTCCTCCATCTCAGACTCAAGCTCCCAGGTCGATTCTTCGACCGAATAATTTCTCCAAAGTACGCGCATGAGAGAAACCGAACGACTTCGTAGCAGCTTCTCTTTGTGATCCAAGATTCGCACAGGAAGTTCAACATACGTCAAGTTCGCCTTCAAGTCCAGTTGATCAAGATCCACCCCATGACTCGGGTCATACATGTACTTCCTAAGCTGTGAAACATGGAAGATATCGTGCACTTCAGATAGTGACGGTGGCAGGGCAATCTGATATGCGACTGGGGTGACTCACTTAAGTATTTTGAACGGACTGACAAATCTTGGACTTATCTTTTCTTTTGCTCCAAATATGGTAACCCCTCGCATGGGCGACACTACCAGAAAAAGTCAAATTAGCGACGTTAAAAAACGTCGCTAAATGACAAAAAAACGTCGCTAATCACGTTTAGCGACGTAATTAGCGACATTTTACAGAAGTCGGAAATCAGCACATCACAGAAAGGAAAAACGTCGCTAAACGTCGCTATACCGACGTTTTTTAGCGACTTAAATGTGTCGCTAAATTAGCGACGTTTAGCGATGCAGCGTCACTAATTAGCGACGTAAACAAACGTCGCTAATTAGCGACTTATATAGCGACGTGACAGCGACGTCTTTAATGACCTGGCAGTACTGCCATGTCAGCAATGTGCGACGTACAGCGACGTATTTAGCGACATATTTAGCGACGTCATTAGCGACGTATATTAATGTCGCTAATTAGCGACGTATTTAGCGACGTTTATAAACGTCGCTAAATACGTCGCTAATTTTACAGAAAAAATAAAAAAAAATACTGAATTGTTTCCAAACTATTATTCCTACAATTTATGAATTTTTAATTAAAAATAGACCCGGAGCAACCCTCCGTTGAATTCTCTGGGTTCGCCGACCCCTTCGGTGGAACACTCAACACCGGTAAATTAACATCATTTAATATGAATAAAAAGTATCACAATCATATAATACACACAAATATTATAGACAGACCTGGAGCAACCCTCCATTAAATTTTTTGCGTACGAAATAACACAAAAAGTACATAAAATATCACAGTCACACAATACACAAAAAATAAAAGTATCACAGTCACACAAAATGCATAATATATAAGTATCACAGTCACACAATGGGCATAATATATAAGTATCACAATCACACAATAACCACAATAAAAGTATATGAAACATCACAGTATCAATCTCGAGGATATCCAATATGCTGGGGCACATACCAGTCCCTCAGATACTGCGCATAAACAGCGTCTATGTGATCAATCTCCGCTATAGGTGCTGGGTGAGTGGAACTCCCCGTCTGAGATACAACCGCTATAGGTGTTGGGTGATTGGAACTCTCCGTCTGAGATACAGCAGGTGGTATCTCTTCCTCCTTAACAGTAGGAGGCATCACTTCCTCCTTAACAGTATGAGGCATCACTTCCTCCTTAACAGTAGGAGGTGTCTCTCTCATGGGTGCCATCTGGTAAGATAGATGAAAACAAAGAATATAATTGATAACATATATTACTTAAGACATACCCTTAATAATGCGGAATGAAAGAATTAGATGACTCACAAAGTCGATCCCAAAAAATTAAAATAAAACTCTGTTTTTGTTGTTGCAACAACCTTACAAGGAGCTCGTACCCTTTCCAAAATTTTGTGTTATGATATTCAACCTCACCGTGTATCAATCCAAATTGATGTCATGCAACATTTTTTATCCAAATTCAACCTACATAGACTTGTGTTATAATATTCAACCTCACCGTGTATCAATCCATAATGTTCCAATTTTTAATCTCTGATTACAAAGAAATTGTACTGATTGACATAGCAAAAATTCTGATATTGATAATTTTTAATATCTTGATTTGTAGTAAAATGTTAGCTCGTTCTTTATCTTATACTCTCTTTTCTCGGTTAGTTCAGTCAGCTAGTTTTTTTCATTGAAGATATTTATATCATAATGAATTCATTTCATCATGGTATTGATATTTTATGTACTCTTATTGCAAATAATATAATGATATGGAAGAATTGAGGAGTATTTGCTGTTGGTCTCAAGGAGTACTTAGATTACTTTAAAAAAATTGATATATGATATTGAAGGGTTGAGGATACATGGCTATTACAAAAGGGGGTGACAAGTCTAATGATATATCCTCTAATTAAACCAAGTCAATGTTTCATTCTCATATAGACTTGTCTAGGTGAGGCATCCGGTCGCATTTGGATGACAAACTTTATATCCAGGTCCGACTCGTGATCCTGCTTGGTCAAAACTTTAATTCTTACCATTTCTTAGTGTTTTTTGAGATATCTCTAATTTCTTTATATTATTTGGTACATTTTGATCTATATTGTTATCAATGCAAATGAACGATTTAACTCTAAAGACATAAAATATGATCACGGATACCTATGTCCTCTCTATAAACGCTCATCTTGGGTAATAATTTTCGTGTTTATTCCCAACAATAAGGCTGATGCACATGGATGATAAGTTTGATGGCATATCCTCTAATTAACCCAAGATAACTTCTCATTCTCATATATGCCATTCTTTTTCAAACTTTGGCTTATCCTGACACATACTTAGTATCTCACTATCCTTAAACCTATGTGGATCAAGAATTAAAAAAGTATCTCACATATAGTCATACAATTACTACACTGACATCTCTCTGTGTTGTATAGTATTTACATATATACAGATCTACGAGCCTGTCCCAATTGATATAAATCGTGCTTTGGTCTACTGCACTAACTGAAGGAGTACCATATTTTCTGTAATTAGAATATCTTTTTGTTTCTGTAAAGAACATAATAGTTTCCCCACCTTGTATGTGCTGTTATCAATAATGATGGTGCTTCTATTGAGATGTATGCCTAGGTTCTTACTTTACGATGTTTGGACGCAAAGGGATCTGAATATTTCTTCACTGGAAGGATAGAAGACTAGTAAATAGAATATGCTCACTTGAACTACTTTACATCAAGAAGATGGAACTTTACATCTACTTTTGTAAATGATAAGGATGTGAGGGAAGCATATATAACACTTTTCACTACTAATGACTAGTTTTTACTTTTCAGTGCCATGCAATTTAATTGTCACACACAGAAACACAGAGGAATCAGAATCTGCTATGACATAGCAGGAACCTTCTGCCATGTGATACCATGTGGCGGTTACTAATTGGTTCCATGTGATACGACTCCCGAAAACCAATTTTATTTCCATTACGGCTGCCTATCAACTCTCCCAGAGAGCCAATTTTTATAATAAAAAGTTGAAATGTAGAAACATAGTCTCTTTTGAGTTTTTAGAAAATAGAGAAAGTAGGTTTAAAACAAAAGAAGTTGCTTGTTTGCTAGAAACCAAACGAAACTATGGAAATATGTCTATTAGAATAATACAAGTAGTGACTATATTAGTTAGCTTCCAAAAACCTAACCCTAACCCTAACCCCAGTTCAAAAACCCTAACCCTAACCCTAACCTTAACCCTAGGTCACGTATCTGTGTGTGTCGTGTCCGTGTGTGTGTCGTGTCTGTAACGTGTGTGTGTCGTGTTAGTGTCAGTGCCATGTGTATCATGAGAGAGAGAGAGAGAGAGAGAGAGAGAGAGAGAGAGAGAGAGTTAGGGTTTACATAGAGGAGGAGGAGAAGGAGGAGGAGGGGGGAGGACACGGCCGGAGGGGGGAGGACGCGGCTGGAGGGGGGTCGCCGGGAGGGAGGAAGGGGCGCTGGAGGGAGGAGGGGAGCCGGGGGGGGGAGGACGTAGCCGAAGGGGTTCGCCGGAGGGAGGAAGGAGGAGCCAGAGCGGGAGAGATTGAGAGCGGGTTCAAAATTTGGGAGAGGGGGAGGGAGAGATCGAAGGAAATGGGGGAAATCAGCCCTAAGTAAAAAATTTAGCGACGTTTTAGCGACGCCAATAATGACGTCGCTAATTTAGAATTTAGCGACGCCAATAATAACGTCGCTAATTTAGAATTTAGCGACGTTTAGCGACGCCAATAATGATGTCGCTAATGACGTCGCTAAAATGTCCAAAAAAAATACGTCGCTAAAAATGTCGCTAAACGTCGCTAAATAAAATATATTAGCGACGTTTAGCGACCTAAATTAAACTTATAGCGACTAATCTTTTAAAAACTGAATAAAAGTCGCTAAACGTCGCTAAATGTCGCTAATTAGCGACGTCTTGCGACATTTTTACATGGAGTCGCTAAATTAGCGACGTTTTTACATGGAGTCGCTAAAAAACGTCGCTAATCCCGCTTATTCTAGTAGTGCGAGACTTTGAGAATTACTCGATCGTCTTCTAGGAAATCAAGAGGTTGGCAGTGGGCGTCTGAGTAACTCTTTTGACGGCTTTATGCCACCTTCAACCGTTCGCGGATCAAACGGATCTTTTGGACGGTTTGTTCTACGAGCTCCAGGCTAAGAATTTGTCGTTCATCAAGTTTATCCCAACAGATAGGGGTTCTACACTTCCGTCCATACAATGCCTTATATGACACCATTTAAATGCTGGATTGAGATCTATTATTGTATGCAAATTTGGCTAACGGTAGATGCATTTCCCAACTTGACTTCAAGTCCAAGACGCGGAGCCGTAGTATATCTTCGAGGATTTGGTTTACCCGCCCTGTTTGGCCGTCTGTCTGAGGATGGTAAGCGGAACTGAACTTCAATTTTATCCCCATTACTGACTGAAGGCTCTTCCAGAAGCATGATAAGAATCGTTTATCTCGATCGGAGACAATGGATACGGGAACACCATGGAGTCGAATGATCTCGTTGAGGTAGATCTGCGCCAGACGGTCGGCACTCCAAGTAACTTTGATAAGCAAAAAGTGAGCTGACTTGGTGAGTCCATCGACGATGACCCAGACGGCATCATTCCTCCATTGCGTCTTTGGCAAACCAACAATAAAATCCATTATTATGTGTTCCAATTTCCACTCTGGTATAGCAAGGTTCTGTATCTCTCCGTCTGGCTTCTGGTGCTCGGCCTTTACTCTCTGACAAGCCATGCATTGTGACACAAATAGTTCCACATCGCTTTTTATGTTGTGCCACCAAAATATCGTGCGGAGGTCTCGATACATCTTTGTTCTTCCTGGATATGAAGTATAACTCGCATAGTGGGCTTCAGTGCGTATCTCTTTTCTGAGGTTTGTATCTTTAGGAACACACAATCTTTCCTCCACCCGTATCATTCCATCCGTGCTCACCGAAAAGTTGGTCATCTTTTCTGCTAAGATAAGATTTTGCATCTTCTCGAGGAACATGTCGCCCTTTTGAGCGGACTTAACTTTCTCTGACAAGTCCGGTTCGAGGCGCAACTGAGACACCTGTACCCCCTTTTTGTATCTGATTAGGACTGTAATGCCCAAACTCTCGAGATTCCTTCGTAGCCTGTCATCGATAGCTAAGCTCCCAACAAACACTCGACTCATTGCATTAGCTACAACCTTTCCCTTGCCTGATGTATATCTGATCATCAAGTCAAAGTCGCTAAGGAGTTCAAGCCAACGTCGTTGCCGTAGATTCAAATCCTTTCGAGTATAGAGGTACTTGAGGCTTTTTTATCCGTGAATATTTTACACAGTACACCATAGAGGTAATGTTGCCATAACTTCAACGCGAACAATACCGCTGCAAGTTCTAGATTGTGCGTTGGATAGTTCCTTTCATGAGGTTTAACTGCCTCAACGCAAAGGCTATCAGCTTGTCCCTCTATATAAGGACACATCCCAAACTCTTTTCTGAAGCGTCGCTATAAATCTTAAAATTATCGGGCCCATCCGGAAGAGTAAGAATCAGTGCTGAGATAAGTCGTTGCTTTAATTCCATAAATAAAGCTTCACAGTCGTCCGATCACGCGAATGTTACTCCTTTCCGAGTGAGATGAGTCAGAGGCAAAGTGATCATTGAAAAATCTTTTATAAATCTTCTGTAGTAGCCTGGTAGACCAAGGAAGCTCCGAATGTCGCTAGCCGACTCAGGTCTTTTCCACTTCATGATGGCTTCAACTTTCTTTGGGTCGACTGAGATGCCCTCCGCCTAAATGATGTGCCCAAGAAAAGATATGCTGTCCAACCAGAATTCACACTTGCTTAGCTTCGCGAACAACTTATTATCTCAAAGAGTTTGAAGCACCATCCGCAGGTGTCCTACATGTTCATCCTTATTCTTTGAGTACACTAAGATGTCGTATATGAATGCTACCACAAACTTATCGAGGAATGGTCGGAACACAGGGTTCATCAAATTCATGAATGCGACAGGAGCATTCATCAGCCCGAACGACATGACAGAAAACTCATAATGGCCATAGCGGGTCCGAAATGCTGACTTCGGCATGTCCTCTGGCTTGATATTTAATTGGTAGTATCCAGAGCGAAGGTCTATCTTCGAAAATACTGACGCTCCTTGCAGCTGATCAAAAAGGTCATCGATCCTGGACAGGGGATACTTGTTTTGGATAGTGACCTTATTTAGCTCCCGATAGTCTATACAGAGTCACAACGTCCTGTATTTCTTCTTTACGAAGAGTACAGGTGTGCCCCAAGTAGACACGCTCGGATAAATATATCCACGGTCAAGAAGTTCTTATAGTTGGCACTTTAACTCCTTTAGTTCAGCAGGGACCATTCGATATGCGGCTTTGGAAATCGGTTGGGTATTTGGGAAGATATCGATGGTGAACTCGATTTCTCGGTCGGGTGGCATGCCAGGTAGTTCGTTCAAAAATATATCAAGAAATTCTGCCACAACGGAAGAAGACTCAACGTTTGCACAATCCAGCTGTTTGTCCAGAACCGACGCTAAGTATCCCTCGCATCCAGAGTGTAGCATCCGTCGAGATGATATCGCATAAATCATCATGTAGGTCTTTGACGCATCTGTTGCTGAACCACTCGTGTATCAGAATTCGGCCTCTCCAGGTAGACGAAAGATGACCCATTTCTCTGCACATTCGATGGTTGTCGAGCAAGCGCCGAGCCAATCCATCCCCAAGATGATGTCGTAATCCCGAACATCTAGGACCAACACATCGAGCGAGAGTTTCCTTTCTCCAATATAGACGTGACCGCCCTGACATACTGAACGAACATGTATCTTTGTGTCTGATGGGGTGCTAACACTAAGGTCTAGATATAATGGTATCATTTTTATCTTGTTTTTCAAGACAAAATTTATGGATATAAAGCTATGCATAGCACCAGAATCAAATAGCACACGACCATGTTTGTTATTGAAAAGCAATATACCTGACACATTGGTGTCCGATGATAGGGCCTCTTCCAGTGTCAAAGGGTACACCCGACCTTGAGCTTGGCGACGCTCTTGCTACGAAGCGACTCGGTTGGCTTGAGGTATTATGGCATGATTTGGATGTTTAGGGCAAAGCTTGGAGGGGAGAGGACAGTCCTTCGATATGTAGCCTTTGTTACCAAAGTTGAAGCATAACACATTCTTGAGGTGACATTCGTTTGCTGTGTGCCATGGCTTGTTATAGTGTGTACAACGTGCCCCTACATTCTTTTTTTGTTGACCGCCGTTATTTGAATGCTTTGGAGCGGTGTTTCCTCCCGCGTTGCTATGACGCTTGTGAATGGAAGTATGCACAGTGCCGACAGCAACTGAAGGATACTACGGTTTGAGGGAGAGGTGTCACACCCCAGTCCCAAAATATCGAGGGACTAGCCACGTGGCAATGTCCAGCAGCACACACCGAAGGGCAAACCCAATTTAATGGACCCATCAGGGTGTACTTAAGCTGTAAAACAACAGTAAGGGGCTATGGTACTAATCTCATCCACAGAAATAAATACAATCAATATAAAATATAAAGCAACATCAAGTCTCAATAAAGTATCTCGGGGAACAACCCGATAATATGTCTGATACAGCAGTTCAATAGACAGGAAATAGAAGTCCAACAAATAGAAATAACTGAGTATAATAAACCAGATACTCAGGAGAAATTCTCTGCGATCACCTCGTCCTCTGGTTCTGGTACTGCTCCAATGTCTGCTCCTGTCCCGTACACCTCGGGGTAGATCTCCTCTGCTAAACCTGGGGACATAATCCGGATCCAGGTCCTCAGGGGACATAGCAAGGTACAAGAATAACTCAAGCCAAAATAAATGCAGTGCAATAATAAATGAATCAATAGGGTAGACTATGTAACAAGCTATGTGATATGCAAGTTGAGAGCATTAATCATACTCAGGCTGAGACTACTATAGGCTCTGTGTCGGGGAAACCCATAGCAGCATTTTCTCGAAGGGCCAGTACATGTGCCAAAGCTCTGTGTCAAAGTCTAAGGCACCTCCAGATAACTATATATATAATATAATCAGCCTTTAGTATGGTAAGTCACTCCCCACCCAATGTAATCACACGTCTCATGTCCATGACACGCAAGATCATATCTAATGCAGCAAATCATAATGATAGCTATGCATCTATGTCACAAATATTGTATCCTACACAGAATTACCATGAATATCTCAGGAATATTCCGTCTCATGAATAATGTCAGGTGTCCTGTGGTATGACGTACTTGATAATGTAAGCACGAAGATATATAGGGTCACGATATCAATCTCTAGGTGACATTACACGACTCCGCGTACGACGTCGACACCCGAATATTATTTGGACGCTAAGCAATGTCACACGGTCCTAGGTTGAACATTTATATTATATAATTAAATCAAAGGAATATTATATAACAAGAACTGCAAGATTGGCAAGGTACACTTGCCTGGGATTTGTCTTCCAACCGCTGCTCTGGTATCGGCGGTATCTGCAGGTACTCCTCCGGTTGCTGAAACAAACGTTACCATCATGTTCAGAAGATATCAAATAGCTAGAATTTTCTGTCCATAAGTTCAATTTGGACACAGGGGCAAAAGTGAGTTTCTGGTCAAAGCGGGATCCACATGTGGCCCGCTTCGCACCGAGAAATGTGCCAGAGATAAAGTTCTTCAAATTCGTCAAACTTAGTGTCTATAAGTCCAAAACGACGATACGAACCCAACGGAATGTCCAGAACTGGATTTCGATGAGCCGATCACAAAATTGCCCGTCAAGTGGAGCCGTAGGGCCCACGATACGGGATTTTGTCAACGTTCTCAGAATCGAACCAAACTTGGGTCACAGGACCAGCGTATTGCTACGAGTCCGATAGCGCAAGCTTCGTTTCGATACAACGAGCGTACACGAAGTTACAACGAGTTTCAGAATAGGGACGATACGGGGCGTTATCGACGGATACGCGTTGATTCTGGTGTCCACGCACATCCAAATTAACTTCCGCGAAATCCCACACATCCATATTAATGGTGCACACCTTTCGGTGAAGTTCGCACATGACCAAGTCGTCTCGTTTAGCGGGGCACACCCAGTTCCAGGAAAATCAGGGTTTTAAATAACCAAAATTTTGGTCATTTTCACCCTCAAAAATATTATAAATTACAGCTCAATAAAATAAACTAAAAATATGGTTTAAAACGTGGTCATATGGTCTAAATTACTGTTCAAGCCAATTTTGAAAACATTTATCAGGTTGGTCGCAAAACGGTCGTGAACTAGGGAGTTCGGGATAATTTCTGATTTTCAGAAATTGGGGTTTATTTTCCTGATTTTGCGTCGCAGTTGGTGACCGACACAGGACGCGATACCCCGAACTAGTTGCACGGGGTTTGAGAGGGTCATGCATGGTACGCGTCATAGCAGACATAACGGAAAACGAGGCAGCGAGGAGAGAGAAATTCTCACCTGAACAAGGGGTCGTAATGACTGAAAAATGCGTTCGCGAGGAGGCGCGACGCGGCTAACGTGGTGCTCGGCCGGCGACGTGGGTGCTGTGGGTCGCTACTATGGCCGTGTGGGAGTCATCTCCGGCGGAGTCGGGGTGGCCGGAGGAGTTCGTCGGGTAGCTGGAGGGGCGGTAGAGGTGGCCGGAGATGGTGGTGGTGGCTGTGGGGAGATGGCTGGGTTCGGGGGGGTTCTTATATGCGAGGGGAGTGGCGGTTGCAGGGAAGTGGAGAGGCGCGTGGAGGCAAGGCGGCGCGGTGGGTGAACGGCGGAGGCGAGCGGTCGGGATGGTTGGACAGTGGGGCAGCGGAACGTCGGGGTAACGCCCGGCAGTCGGGGTGTCTGCACTTACTATAGCAGAGAAAATAGGTCGGGTCGGGTCAGCGGGTTTCGGTTGGCGGGCCGGGTTCAGATCCGACCCGCTACTATTGGTTTTAAATAATGGGTCGGGTCGGTTCAGGATTAAACCGGTTCAGGGTTGAACCGGTTGGTTCAATTCGGTTTATTTTGGTTTAATTTAAAAACTAAGTTTTGGGTCTTTAAAAATAGTTCTGGGGTCCAATAAATTTCAGAAAAATTACTGTATATTTTATTTTACACCCAAAAATATTATTTTAATAATATTTTTATATTTAATAAAATCACACAATTTATTTAATACCAGAAAATATTGATTTTAATTAGTTAAAAAATTACAGAAAATTCTCGAAAATTTGTTTTTAAAAATCTGAAAATCTGGGGGTTTACAATCTACCCCCCTTAAGAGTATTGCGTCCTCGCAATCAAAGAATAACGAAACATAACTAGTCAGAAGAGATGACACGGTTGCAAGACATGTTTAAAGCACGACACTCAAACAAAGAATTATAATCAAGGAGAATTCGAAGGATGACGGTTAAACAAAACACATAGGGAAGGAATAAAGTATTTCCCTAGACAATGAAAGTTAGGTAATTCAAGAGTGAAGGAAATATGGTTAGAGCAAAGAAAACTACAGCATAGGAAAACTAGGTTATCAATTATTCAAAATTATTAGGTTTAAGGTTAAGGTCATGAACTAACAGGTACGTGCTAAAGCAATGCTAGGAATAGACATCAATGAATAACTTAAATCTTACGCGCATTTGCTACTCCACGAGTCTGCGCGTCCTCCATGGTCATCGCAAAAGCTTGTCCGCGTCCTTGCGGTGGTGCCCTCTGCTGTTGCTGGGCTTGCTAAAAAAGTGCTGCTCGTGGTGCCAAGGATGGCCTCGGATGATATCCTCCTGGTGCTGGTAGAGCTTGTTGGTTTACCATTGGTGCTTCTCCTCGATGCATCGTGCAACCTCTGGCTAAATGTTGTCTGGATCCGCAAATCAAGCACAGTCCCAACTTGCGTCTGCACTCCCTCTCAATATGGCCTATCTTGCCACAGTAGTGACAAGTAGGAAGGAATAAGGCTCTTGGTGCTGCTCTCAGTGGTAGATTTCTCTGGGGTCGCTTTGCGGCTCTTTCCTGCTGTACTCGGTCTTGTGCTAATGCGTGCGGCCGCTTCTGGCTGGACTCTCTCCTAGTTATGCACTCCATGGGTCGTGCTGCAGCAAGAACGTCCGTGTCTAAAGTAGTTGCAACGGAGCTGATTAACTTCTGTAGCTCAGAGCTAAGTCCGTCAAAGAACTTCTCTGCTTGACTTTGCTGGGCTTGCATCAACGCGTAGAACATTTGAAACATTTGCTGCCCGTCCATAGCCTGCCCTTGTGGGAATATGGGCATTGGTGGAGTAAACTGTGGCGATGGTGGAATGTTGTCTTGCCAGAATCTTGAGGTATCTTGAATGCTCTGTTGTGCTGATTGACCTCCACTAACTGGTGTCACTTTATCTTCGTGGGTAACCATAATCTTGTGGTGTTCCTGTAGGAGTCTTGTCGCTTGCTGGTGGATCCATTACTCTGCATCCAAAATAAACTAAAAGAGGCGCACAGAGGAATCAAGGCAGGATGCAAGTCAAGAAATTCAAATCCGATATAGAGATCAAGAACGATTCAATCAAGTGGATGAGATCCTATAACTTATCCTATCTTTATCGCAGGCTTGCTCGATTCCTTAGTTGAAACCGAACAATTTAGTCGTAGACCTGCATGGGCCACCACAAAAACTATGTCACGCCCCAGTCCCAAAGTACTGAGGGACTAGCCACGTGGCAATGGCCAGCAGCACACACCGATGGGTAAACCCAATTTAATGGACCCATCAGGGTGTACTTAAGCTGTAAAACAACAGTAAGGGGCTATGGTACTAATCTCATCCACAGAAATAAATACAATCAATATGAAATATAAAGCAACATCAAGTCTCAATAAAGTATCTCGGGGAACAACCCGATAATATGTCTGATACAACAGTTCAATAGACAGGAAATAGAAGTCCAACAAATAGAAATAACTAAGTATAATAAACCAGATACTCAGGAGAAATCCTCTGCGATCACCTCGTCCTCTGGTTCTGGTACTGCTCCAATGTTTGCTCCTGTCCCGTACACCTCGGGGTAGATCTCCTCTGCTAAACCTGGGGATATAATCCGGATCCAGGTCCTCAGGGGACATAGCAAGGTACAAGAATAACTCAAGCCAAAATAAATGCAGTGCAATAATAAATGAATCAATAGGGTAGACTATGTAACAAGCTATGTGATATGCAAGTTGAGAGCATTAATCATACTCAGGCTGAGACTACTATAGGCTCTGTGTCGGGGAAACCCATAGCAGCATTTTCTCGAATGGCCAGTACATGTGCCAAAGCTCTGTGTCAGAGTCTAAGGCACCTCCAGATAACTATATATATATATATAATATAATCAGCCATTAGTATGGTAAGTCTGTCCCCACACAATGTAATCACACATCTCATGTCCATGACACGCAAGATCATATCTAATGCAGCAAGTCATAATGATAGCTATGCATCTATGTCACAAATCCTGTATCCTACACAGAATCACCATGAATATCTCCGAAAGATTCCGTCTCATGAATAATGTCAGGTGTCCTGTGGTATGACGTACTTGATAATGTAAGCACGAAGATATATAGGGTCACGATATCAATCTCTAGGTGACATTACACGACTCCGCGTACGACGTCGACACCCGAATATTATTCGGATGCTAAAAATGTCACACGGTCCTAGGTTGAACATTTATATCATATAATTAAATCAAAGGAATATTATGTAACAAGAACTGCAAGATTGACAAGGTACACTTGCCTGGGATTTGATTTCCAACTGCTGCTCTGGTATCAGCGGGATCTGCAGGTACTCCTCCGGTTGCTGAAATAAACGTTACCATCATGTTCAGAAGATATCAAATAGCTAGAATTGCCTGTCCATAAGTCCAATTTGGACACGGGGACAAAAGTGACAGTTTCTGATCAAAGCGGGGTCCACATATGGCCCGCTTCGCACCGAGAAACGTGCCAGAGACAAAGTTCTCCAAATTCGTCAAACTTAGTGTCTACAAGTCCAGAACGACGATACAAATCCAACAGAATGTCCAGAACTGGATTCCGATGAGCCGATCACAACATCGCCCGTCAAGTGGAGCCGTAGGGCCCACGATACGGGATTTTGTTAACGTTCTCAGAATCGAACCAAACTTGGGTCACAGGACCAGCGTATTGCTACGAGTCTGATGGCACAAGTTTCGTTTCGATACGATGAGCGTACACGAAGTTACAATAAGTTTCAGAACATGGCCGATATGGGGCGTTGTCGACGGATACGCGTTGATTCCAGTGTGCACGCACATCCAAATTAACTTTCTCAAAATCTCACACATCCGTATTAACGGTGCACACCTTTCGGTGAAGTTCGCAAATGACCAAGTTGCCTCGTTTAGCGGGGCGCACCCAGTTCCAGGAAAATCAGGGTTTTAAATAACCAAGATTTTGGTCATTTTCACCCTAAAAAATATTACAAATTACAGCTCAATAAAATAAACTAAAAACAGGATTTAAAACTTGGTCATATGGTCTAAATTACTGTTCAAGCCAATTTTGAAAATATTTATCAGGTTGGTCGCAAAACTGTCGTGAACTGGAGAGTTCGGGACAATTTCTAATTATCAGAAATTGGGGATTTATTTTCCTGATTTTGCGTCGTAGTTTGCGACCGACACAGGACGCGATACCTCGAACTAGTTGCACGGGGTTCGAGAGGGTCACGCAGGGTATGCTTCACAGTAGACAGAACGAAAAACGAGGCAGCGAGGAGAGAGAAATTCTCACCTGAACAGGGGGTCGGTAACGACTGAAAAATGCGTTCGCGAGGAGGCGCGACGCGGCTACGGCGGTGCTCGGCTGGCGGCGTGGGTGCTGCGGGTCGCTACTGTGGCCGTCTGGGAGTCGTCGCCGGCGGAATCGGGGTGGCCGGAGGAGTTCGTTGGGTCGCCGGAGGGGTGGCAGAGGTGGCCGGAGATGGTGGTGGTGGTTGTGGGGAGATGGCTGGGTTCTTATAGGCGAGGGGAGTGGCGGTTGCAGGGAAGTGGAGAGGCGCGGGGAGGCAAGGCGGCACGATGGGTGAACGACGGAGGCGAGCGGTCGGGACGGTTGGACGGCGGGGCAGCGGAACGTCGGGGTAACGGCCGGCGGTCGGGGTGTCTACACTTATTGTAGCAGAGAAAATAGGTCGGGTCGGGTCAGCGGGTTTCGGTTGGCGGGTCGGGTTCAGATCCGACCCGCTACTGTTGGTTTTAAATAATGGGTCGGTTCGATTCAGGATTAAATCGGTTCAGGGTTGGACCGGTTGGTTCAATTTGGTTTATTTTGGTTTAATTTAAAAACTAAGTTTTGGGTCTTTAAAAATAGTTCTGGGGTCCAATAAATTCCAGAAAAATTGCTGTATGTCTAATATTTTATTTTACAGCCAAAAATATTATTTTTATAATATTTTTATATTTAATAAAATCACACAATTTATTTAATACCAGAAAATATTGATTTTAATTAGTTAAAAAATCACAGAAAATTCTCGAAAATTTGTTTTTGAAAATCTGAAAAAATCTGGGGGTTTACAAGAGGGCATGATTGAGAACTTTTCGCATAGTCAGGTATTGGAGAACGACCACGTGCGCATGGATGGTAGGTCATAGGCTGCCTTCGAATCTTCTTGCACGACTTGCCACATCAGGTAGGTAGGAACCTGCAAATTTGGTGAGCTGATTAAATTCAGTGGAGTACTGCTTCACGGTCATATTGCGTTGCCGAAGATGCACGAACTCGTTCTCCTTTTGCTACATAAGGTAGGCCACGCGATCGTCTCTTCTTCTTCTTCTTCTTCTTCATCTTCTTCTTCGGAGAGAGATCTTCGATGCACGTCCTGCCAATCGTGCGTGTTCAAATGGATCTGCAGTTAGGAACACATAACACGCTTTTTCTCAGGTACTTCTAGTAATTTGAAGTGGTCCTCAAGCTCTGCCAGCCAATCTAGAGCCACGACCGGATCCTCAGTCCCTTTGAAAGGTGTGTTACAGACCTTCTTGAAGTCGGCAAAGTCAAATGTAGTCACTTTCTTCTTCTTTGGAGTTTGAGGTATTTCGACTTTAGGCGTGGGTCGCTCCACCGGTTCCACTCCTGTTGTCGCGAAATGGTTGGAGGCCAAGGTCTGAACGATCTGTTGCAGGACATCTACCTGCTTCTGTTGGACTGCAAATCGGGCTTCTAGATTTCCTTCAAACTTGCTCTGTCGCTCTTTCACTAGCTTCTCGACTCGCTCATAGCGAGCCTCATCCCTCTGCTGGCTTGCTTCAAGCATCCGCATCATTCGCTTAATCGGTTCGACATGGGACATGGCTCGCTACCTTCTGGAACTTTTCGATGTGCTGAAACTACTTTTCTGGGCTTGTACCTCTCCAGTGCTGATGCTTGCGCTTGAGTCACTCCTTCAAAAGAAGGTAACTACAGCAAGCTCATAATGTATTATAGACTCACTGTATGGAACATATCTTATTTTTTCCAAACGAGTTCAAGAATTCACATAGGGAATAGATCGTTAAAGAAACTTTTCTGATACGAGGGTCAAAGAAACTTGAAGCTGTGCTCTGATACCAATATGTCATGCCCCAATTACGTAGAATCGATAGTCGTCCCTCGGGCGTGGCGCCGTGCGTGCCTAGGTTGCGTAACGCACAAGGCCAAGGTAATTTTATAAAATGGACACATATTCATAGTACACAGATAATTGAAACACAATGATGAAACATGGAAAAGTTTTCTTTATTGATAATGAACATATTTTACAAACCCTTGAACGAGTCAAATCGTTGCCGCACGGACTTACAAAAGTGGACGCAAAATGAGATAATTGTCCTCTACATTATATCCCTTTACTAAAACTTCAAAATGCTATAGACACCTTCGGACAAAGCTATCGCCTTTTCACGGAGCTGCATAAGTTATTTGCACGAGCTCCTGGATCTTGTAAAACATACTTCAAGGGCACGAACTGTGGACTAGATTGGGAAGTCGCTTTAGCTTCTTACAGGATTTTCTTGGTGTGGAAAACCTGTTGCAACGAGGGTCAGTACATCAAAATGCACTGGTGAAGGCGAGCTAATCCAACTATACCAATCAACACGTTGTTTATATGAAGCATGCAAGTTACTTTGTGGTCTTTCTATCTTGCCTTAGTTCATTCTTACAAGCAAGCATTAGATATAAAAATTTACTGAAATAAATGTGCCACTATTCGGTGACTTTTACCTTCCCGTCTGAACCACCTGCACAATACTTACCACGACCTTCCCTGCCACGAAGACATAGTTAGCTTGCAAAGTTTAAATATACGAGGGGATCACTGGCATGATGCCATAAAGGATGCGTTATAGTCTCGAGACGAGAATGATATGCAATGCAGGTGGCAAGCCCCACTATATAATATTTCGTCCATAACAGACGACTATACAGATCGTTCTGTCCGGATCGGATCGGTCCCAGTGCCCCGGCGACCGTCCGCAGGAACCAGAAATCTTGTGCACAAGTTTTCCGTGACCAAACGATATCTAATACTAAGTTATCAAATGGTACAGTTTAAGGAAATACAAGCATGAGACGAGTTATATGGCATAATCTGTTTTGTATTGTCTCCCTGATCAGTTTATTGCATAGCAATGTGTGTTCTATACATAGAACATTCATAGAAGAAGTATATATAATCTAACTAGAATTGAAGCATTATGAAGAATATTCTAAATGAACTAGCATGCAACAAGGTAACCGTTCACAAGTTGATTGACAAGCATAATGTAATCCAAGTCTATTTTATTTTATCTTGATATCTTTTAGTTTTTATGGTATCGTTTGATCGGAACAATCAAGAGGGCAAGACTTTAGATGTGAAGACTTGGAAGAAGGGTCAACTAAATCGAATTATAGCCACTCACAAGTTGGTTGGAGAGAGAAAAGGAAAAAGGTGCTTCAAGACTCCGTTCGTACTACGTCTACTGTACGATCACCTGCATTGCCATGAACAGATGATCAATACCTCTTCTACTCTTTTCAAGCTCGGAAATAAAATGCAGTTCAACGAACGAAAGCAATAAAATCCATTAAAACCGTTCAAGAAAATGCAAATCCAAAAACCAACTCAAAAGCACGAAAGCAACAAGGAGACAGTGAAAACTAGGCAAGAAAACTTGCAGCGGAGAGGTCCCTCTTGACTCTGCCGCTAAGTCCATCCTTAGGGCACGGTCCACTGAATATGGGAATCAATTCCGAAGAAGCAATTCCATAATGAGGAAAAGATCTTGATTCAATCTATCCTGATCGAACGATACCGAAAGTATTTCTTAGCCGTGCTCTCCGAAAAGGGGGAACGGGGCACCACAGCTACTAACGAGCGGCAGCAACAACTAGTAATGTACGAACTGTGGTCATTAAAGCAATATATGCAAAGGGTTCATCATAGTCAATCCCATGCTCCTGTGTAAAACCTCGGGCAACAAGGCGAGCCTTGTGTCGCTCAATGGATCCATCAGGTCGATACTTGACCTTGAAGACCCATTTGCAACTAACAGGCTGGATCCCGTTTGGGAGTAGAACAATATCCCAAGTACATGTCAACTGAAATGCTCGAAACTCCTCGGTCATAGCCTCCTGCCACTTAGGATACTAAACAGCTTCTTGAAAGAATTGGGCTATCGTATATTATGAATAACAGTAAAGAAGGAATAAAACTGTGGAGAATATGAGACTAATGTATCAAAACCAAACTTGTTCGGTAGACCAGAACAGTCTGGAGTAAAACGAGCAGGAGGTCCATGAGTACGTTGGGACTGACAGAAAGATTATGGTGGAGGTGTATATGGTGGAGAAGATGGTATAACGGAGGCTGGTAGAATATGTGGAGGATCCTCGTGAGTCAGCGTCAGAGGCTCGTAGGAGGAGCTGTACCAGGAGAGGGAAATAATGGAGTAGGATCAATGGAAACACTAGACATCGGAGCTAGAGGGAACCAAAAATAAATTTTTAGAGGTGATACAGTGAAATAAGGAGAGTCCCCTAGAAATATGACATGACGTGATAGAAGAAGACGATGAGCCAAGGGATCATAACAACAATATGCCTTGTGCTCAGAACTAAAATCGAGTAAGACACACTTGACTGATCGAGCTTTCAGTTTCGTACGTTCAGTCTTAGGAAGGAGAACAAAACAAGTGCACCAAAAAGTGCGAAGCATATTGTAATCAGGAGGATACGAAAAAAGACTCTCATCGGATGTCTGACCAGACAAAACAAAGGAAACAATGATATTGATAATATTAACAGACGTAAGAATAGCCGCTGCCTAGAATATTTGAGGAACATAAGAGGATAACAAGAGAGCACGAGCAGTCTCAAGAATATGACAATGTTTGCTCTCGGCTACCCTATTTTGTTCATGAGTGTAAGGGCATGATTGCTAAAAAATGGTGCCGTGAGATTGCAAGATAGATCGTATCGTAATGGAGAGATACTCACGAGCACAATCAGAATGAAAAGTTTTAATCCAATAATTGAATTGAGTGTGAATTATAGTAGTAAACGTCCTATAAATGGTAGGGAGATCAGAACGGTGACGCATAAGTTAGACCCAAATATAACAAGTGTAATCATCAATAAAGCTCACGTAGTAGAGAAAACCACTCATAGATGGGATATGAGCAGGTCCATATATGTCAGAATGAACTAATTCAAAAAATACTACTAGAATTAGATAAACTCTTAGAAAAATATAGAACTATGTGTTTTGCCAACTTATAGTCCGTACATGTGGATAGAGAAGAGAAATAATCACGTCCAAGAGCTACACTATGGAATAAAGTCTTTAAACGAGCTTCTTAAATATGACCTAAGCGTCTGTGCCACAAGTCGGCAGCAGACGTGACGATAAAACATGACTAGAACTCAAAATTTGAGTTGATGGAAGATAAAGAAACTCTAAGTGGTACAACCGTCCCTTCCTACGAGCATGACCAATCATCTGGCTTGTACGAGAATCATTCACCGAACATGTGAGGGAATAAAATAAAAAATCCACTCTCATAAAGGCTACTAACTGATATGACGTACAAAATAAGATGGGGAACATGTAAGACAAAAGAAAGACACAAAGTGTCAAAAATAATGGAGCCAGATTTAGTAATGACCAACTGAGAACCATCAGCTGCATGTAAAGAGGGAAAGTGAGATAGTAAATTTGTAATACTAGATAAGAGACTAAGGTCAGAAGTCATATGACCTTCTTTACATACTAGATGAGAAACACCAGAGTCTAATATCCAAGAAGTAGACGTACCAGTAGAGGCAGATGCAGATGAGCCAGCAAAGACAGGCTGGCGCTGGAGCCAGGGCTGGACCTGGAGCTCTAACTGAGTAAAACGGTGATGAATATTTGCCCATGTCTGTATACTATCAACAATGTGAGCCTGAGATATCGAAGAATGAGTCGAGGAGGAACTATTTCTCTTTATCTGCTTATAAAATTGAATCTTTAAATGTGGATGAAGCAAAAAAAAAAAATTGTTCACTGAGTGTCCAGGCTTTTGGCAATCAGAACAAATCAGAGTAGACCGCTTACGAGTTTAGTAGGTGGTAGCATAATGACCAGGTTTTCCGTAATAAGTACATAGAGGACACATTTAAAAGAAAAAAAAAATTTGTTTGATTTTTATTTTATTTTTTTAGTGAATCAAATCAAAATTTTTATTTCTCCAATCCGAAGTGTATGTTCGAAAGAGGGAAAAAAAATACACGAGAGAAGAAGAAGAAGAAGAAAAAAGGGAACTTTAAAGTTGATGCTAACTACTTGCAATGATTGACATATACTAGGAGCCAACACCACTAAGCCAATATAAACTGTATAGCTGATATATGCTGACTTAGGTTAAAGAAGAAGGAAGACCAGTGAAGGAATCTAAGCAGACTTGGAATAGAGTTTTGCTAACAGACTTGGAATAAATATAATATATCATACTCGGGTAGAAGGCTCAATGGACCTCAATGGTCTGTGGCCGTCGACAGATGACGAGCAACGGGGCAATGGTAAAGGTGTGCCTCATGGGAAACGAAATAATAATTGGCAACATATGGAGACGACGATCTGAAGTTCGGTCGGAGAGCCAATAAAGTGATTGAATTTTTTTCTGCTCTGATAGTATAAAATAAATCAATAATATTAATTTTATTAATAAAATTATCTTAAAAATTATACAATTACGAATATATATATATAGAAAAAAAGTATCCATATACGGATCGGAATAGAAAAAAAAAAATCCATATAGAAAAAAAAACCTAATTATAAATCTAATTATTCTTAATACTCCAGAACCCTTCAACATTTAATATCTTACAAAGGTAAACTCTCTAGTAAAATATTCAATATTAAGTCCTATTATGTATATAAATAAAACCATTGGTACATGATTTTTTAAAGTATAAAGCAAACATAATTATATTATGTAAATGTACCACTTAACTAATAATATATAGGTAACTCAATAAAAATAATAGATAAATATTTAGTAATTGTTTTAATATAAATAACCTACTATAAAGTAATAGCATACGTAAATAACTCATAATATATAGTTAACTCAATAAAAATAGTAGATAAATATTTAGTATTTGTTTTAATATTTACAACCACCGCAACTATAGAGATCGTATTTCTACAATAAAAATCATCAAAACTTCTTTACGTAATCGATTGGGAGATACGATGATGAATGATTGTTTGGTAAAATATATTGAAAGAGATGTATTGGATGCCGTTGACAATGAAGATATCATTCAATATTTTCAGAATATAATTTCTAGAAGGATTTTATTGTCAAAGAAAAAATTTATTTAATGGTTGTAATAGTTTATCACATTTGATATTAGTATATATTTTTAGAATTATAAATGTGTTATTATTATTTTAATAGTAAGTATTGTATTTCTGGATTAAAATTCGAGTCACGTGTCACTGCACCCAATGACTACCAGTACTCGACACGCTAGAGAGGAATCATGTGTGTTATGTTGATCTGTGTATGTGTTGTGTTTCCGCTTGCGCGAGTAGCAACATTGAATTTTTATTTTATTTTATTTTGAGATGTCCGACGATACGTACGGGACTTTGTGTATGCTGCGTTGTATGTCATTTGGACCCAATGTTCCACACATTTTCTGCTGTTCGATTTCGACACTGTTTGTCTAGTCAGAAAGATTCTATCTTTTCTCACTGACCACAAGAGTCCGTTGAGTTCGGTAGGACTTGGACATTTTGTGAAAGGGTAATTTATTGTTGTTGGTTTCAGAATTATTTATCTATTTTTGTTATTCATCTAGTTGCAGCATGTTGTGTTGATGGTTGATCTTTTTGATGCTTAAAAGAATGGAATATCTCCTCTATGATTAAAACGAATGGTTGCCCAGCGAATGATAATGCTCTCACTGAACTCATCTCCTTATCATCTTGTGAGTGGTAGGGTCAGAGGCACATGCATGGCATGTACACACACTGAACATTTCTTCTCCTCCTCCGTGGAAAGGGAGGTTATGCGTGTGGGGGAGGGAGCACAAAAGCAGAAAAAGACGAGCCAAATGCCTAACAAACGTGATCCCAAATGGACACATGCACCTGCACACAACTCCAAGTCCTTTCCATTTCCCAAAAAGCCTCATCTATAATTCCTCCCATTAAAGGTGCGATTAGGCGTTTGGTATGCGTTGAATTTTTTTTTTTTTTTTTGGAAAAAGTTTGGCGGAAAATTTATTATCATGTTTGTTTAGACTATAAAAAAATATTTTCAAAAATTATCAATACTCGGATAATAATTTATCTATAAAACATAAAAATTCTATCTCTTGAGAAATAGTAGATTTTTTTTTTTTTGTTCGGGCAAATTTTATTTTTAGTTTTTGATTTTTTTTTTTTGTTATTTTGGTCATTTTTGTCATTTTTAGTCTTTTATTCGATTTTGATCGTTTTTATCGTTTTTTGTGTTTTTTGTCGATTTTAGTCGTTTTTGATCGTTTTTAGTCTTTTTGGTCAAATTTTTGGTGTGTTTTAGTCATTTTTATTATTTATCATTGTTTTTTTTAATCTTTTTCGCCGTTTTTGATCTTTTTGATCATTTTTAGTCAGTTTTATTTATTTATTTTGATCATTTTTAGCGTTTTTTTATCATTTTTATTTATTATTTTAATTTTTTTTAGTCGTTTTTGAGCATTTTTAGTTTTTTTTGTCGTTTTATTTTTTTGTCATTTATAGTCTCTTTAGTCGTTTTTTTAATCTTTTTTAATTTATTTTTGTCATTTTAAGTCGATTTTAGTCGGTTTTGATCTTTCTAGTCATTTTTTTCATTTTTATATTTTTTTGTCATTTTTAGTCGTTTGTGGATTATTTAGTCATTTTTTATTTATTTTTGTCATTTTTGATCATTTTTTGGGTTTTTTTTTTATCGTTTTTAGTCATTTTATCATTTTTTGTTATTTTTTGTCATTTATTTTTTAGTTTTGGTCCTTTTTTATTATTTTTTCGTTTTTGTTCGTTTTTTCCATTTTTGAATTATTTAGTTTTTGATCATTTTTCTTATTTTTTTTATTTTTGATTTTTTAGTTTTTGATCTATTTTTTGTTTTTGGTCATTTTTTTTTATTTTGTCACTTTTTTCATTTAGATTTTTTTTATCGCTTTTAGTCAAATTTTTTTTTTCATTCTTTGTCGTTTTTTTTATTTTTTTCATTTTTAGTTGTTTTTTGTATTTTTTTCATTTTTGATCGTTTTTTTTAAAAAAAATTTTATTTTATTTTTATTCTTTAAAATTTTAAAAAAATTGTTTTCTTGCTCTTTTCGATCTTTTTTTGTTTGCTTTTTTACTTTTTTTCCCTCCTCCTTTTTTCTACTTTCAAATTTTTCTTTTCTCGAAGTTATTTTTATAGTAACCAAGCATGAAAATATAGTTTTCCAAAATATTTAATTTTTAGAAATATAAAATTTACGATTATATAATATTTCGCGTACCAAATTTCCTCTTAAGCATTTTTGCTTCTCATCTTCTCTTCCTAAAATTGTGAAACTTCAGCAGGCTACTTTCCCAACTAGCATGGCGTATTGGATGCACATACACGTTCTATATTTTATGATAGAGAAGCATGGATCGCGATGCTCAATAATTTGGCATGGGTAAACTGTAGTATACAGACTTTCTTTTGTCTACTTCCACGTCACTACGTAAGTGATGACCTAAGTCAAGCAACAATCCTAGAAGATACAATCTAAATTGCCAAAATAACGTTATATACCAACTTGATCCATCATCTACCGATCTTATGTGAATATGGGAACAATCACAAAGATATAAGACGTTCAAAAATATATTTTCTCTTACGTTTATCTTGAATATTTTATTTTTGGAAAACAAATGAAATTTCATTCAAAAGAAGAACTATTGGCCATATTTTTGCATATATGGTCCAATATACATGAATAAGGCTCTTTGTAAAGCCTGATTGAAATTGGTAAATCTGAACACACAATATCTTTCGCTAAAGAGTGTGCTACCATATTTGACATTCTTAGATTGAATTGGAATGAAGCGCTGCTGTTGTTGGAGCAATGGACTCGACATTCTTCGATGATGTGCCTTACTCTCCAAAGAGCATCCGACTCCTTGCTATGGATAACATCTGAGATAGACACCATCAAAATTTATCTTGAGTGTGTTCGATGGTGGTGGTGTCCATGGATGCGTCATTGCAGAAGGTCGTCCACCTTCAATGGAGACGTTAATCCCCGTCGAGAGATCATAAGCTGCTTCTAGTCTTGATGCGTTCCTGGCGACTCTGTCTGGACAGAAAGGCGCTCGATTGAATATGTGAATGTTCCTTGCTTTCCATATCTCCCATAAAAGAAAAAATGAAGACATAATGTTGCTGTGTTGGCCAGTGCTGAAGAGATATTGTAGCATTTGTGGGATGGTGGTGTGTTGATAACAGATTGCAAATCCTTCCAATGGGTTGATGGAGTGCAGACGCTTGTGTATATTCTCCCCTGAAGGCAAGAAATTGGTAAGCACCCTCTATATAAACATTAAGACTCGGGGGCATATGTTGTTCTTCTTCCACAAACTCTTCCAATAATTCCACCTGAAGGATGGCTTAAATATCAGATCAGAAAAAAAAAATTGGACACTACGGTTAGCATCCTGGTTACCAAACACATCAAGCAATGTCTGTTGAGCACCCAAGGATCCTTCCAAATGCTTATGCTCTCACCATTTTCTACCGACCAATACACATTGTCTGTCAAAAACTCCGTACTAAACCATTTGGACACGAGGTTGAAGCCGAAAATAGGTGTTTAATCAACACTTTGGATCAAATTAATGGTCCTCGTGCTTACGAGATTAGGGGACTTCAAATAGAACTTCTCTAACCTTAATCTATCATCATCTACCAGAGAGTGATCAAAGGGAGAGGGTTCTCAAGTTTGTAACTTTCAAATAAGACAAAGTAAGGATTCAGGGCTATTTCGAAGAGAGATCGTCTTGGGGAGATCATTTGTTTGTTGTCATCTCTGTCTTCAGTAGGCACTTGTAATCCGTTTTTATTACTTTGAGTAGTTCTTGTGATCCGTTTGGATCGGTGGAGAAGTAAAGTATTTTCCTAGGATAGAAACCAATTGTTGCTATTTTTTTTTTTTTCAAAAATTTTTCACATCAAAATCAAAAGTAATTGTGTTTACGTTCTACTTTCTTTGTAATTTTGACAAATAAGTTTTATAATTTTGACTTGGATTTTATTTTAGACTTGGTATCTATAATTTGTCCCACCGTTTGGTGACACTCTAATTTGCACCTATAATTAGAGCTCCTCACTCCCTCCACAATCTCCCTCCACCACAAGTGCCACTTTCCCTCAATTTCCTTTATGATGGACACCTCCTCCTCCTCCTCCTCTTGCTCCCCTGGAGAAACTATCATGGCAGCCCTCATTGGCCTCCACCCCCGCGGCTTCTCCGACCTCGTCCACTCCCTCTCTTCCGATCTCCGTCTCCAGCACCGCCGCCTCGCTTTCCTCCTCCTCTCTCCACTCCACTTCTCCGACACACTGACCTACCTTCATTCCCTCTCGCTCGCCGAAAAGACCCTCCTCCTAGCAAGGCTCCTCCTCCGGTCCCTATCCAAGCTCCTCCAGCCTTTGACGGTACAGTCTCGTCTTAGAGATGGCGGCGGCCGTGCCCTTTGCAGCCTCCGGCTCCAGGAGTTTGACGCTGGATTGCTCCTCCTGAGCATGTGCGAAGTGTACGATCGCAAGAAAGCCAGTGTCGTCGATTGGCGTGCGGAGATCGCAGAGTATCTCGTCGAACGCACACTCAGCATTGATGGCCTGGGAGCACAAGGATGGGTAATTGTAAGCAGGTGAGGAGCAATAGAGAATTATATATATCAGTAGATAACTAACTAACTGACTAGGTATATATATTGTATGCGGATGAATATAAATAGGTATGTGGATGCATCAGTAAAATGCCGGCGGCTATTTGAAGTGGTATCGGGTGGGAGGAGTACAGCGAGAGGCGGCGGAGGTGGAGAGGTGAATAAAGCAGGGGCGGAGGTTGCGGCTTCGGTGGCTGCAGTGGTGTCTCTGCCGTCCGTGGAGTGCAAGAGGGCCGGATGGGAGTGCGTGGTATGTAAGGAGGAGATCGAGATCGGAAGGGACGTCTGCGTCCTCCCCTGCGACCACGGCTACCACTGGGGGTGTATCCTGCCGTGGCTCCGGAAGAGGAACACTTGCCCTTGCTGTCGGTTCCAGCTGCCCACGGACGATGTCTTCTGTGAAATTGACAGGCTTTGGAGCACTGCAGTTGAAAATTAATATTAGCTAGCTTAGCTAGCTAGCTATGATCAGTTGAACAATTATGGTTAATTCTTGAAGTGTATTCTAATAATAACTCCAATGCTGTGAAGCTATAGATTGCAAGATCCAAGAGCATATATTAACTAACTAATTGGAACCATGAGCAAGTAAAATATATTCATATATCCAGCTACACCAGTACTGATTGCACACACTACAACACAAAATAGGTTAATAACGACATTTTCTAAATAAATGTCATTAATTTTCTTTATTGATGACACTCTACTAAAACGTGTCGTTGTAATTAAATATTTATCATAATCTATGGCACATTTTTAAAAATGTCGTAAACACACATTCAACAACACGTTTAGGGCAGTTAAAAATGTCGTAAACAATTATATACCAAATACAACACTTTTAGAAATGTTGTAAACAATTATGTACAAAAATACAACACTTTTAAAGTGTTGTCTAAAATTTTATTTCCCACAAAAAAAATTGACTTTATCGCCAGTGCCCAAAAATTGGCGGTCAACAGCACGATAACATAGCTTTTTTCCTTCTCCTTTCTCAAAAATTTTCAGGTCTCTCTCTCTCTCTCTTCTTCCTTTCTCTTTTTCTCTTCCGTTTTCAGTTGCTCTCTCTCCCATTTTTCGTTGCTCTCACTTAGTTTTTGGGGCTGTCGTCACCACCGTCGGTTTTCGGCACTAGTTGGCACATTTTCGACAATCGGAGTTCGGCTTATTGCCCAGTTAGTACTTTACCCCAGCTTAACTTATGTCACGACCCGCACCCGATGTAGGGATGCAAGTCGGAAACAACGCCCAGCCTACGCCGCAGAATCAGCGGTAGAACGCTGTCTGGATAACCTATCTAGCAATATAATGAGCCACCAACAATAAAAATATACTCAATCACAGAACTAAGATGGAAATGAGCACGAATCAAATAAAGAATCAAAATAGTCACATACAACTCATGAGTCTAAAATAATACATTAATAGTCTGAAAGAATACTAACAAAATAAGCTGGAGACAAATTCCATACAAGAAATACTAAGAAGGTACTAATCCCGGGTCATCTGTCTCAGTCGGGATAAGTCCCTCCTAAGCCAGGGTCTCTGACTCTAAGCCCACAACATCCCGAGGTCCATAATGTGTAGGGTACCAGTCCTCAGTGTCATTTGGAAAAAATATATCGAGTCAGGAAAGGAGCAGAGTACATCTCTAATAGCAGTTTTAATCAATGATAAAGACTATATAACAGTAAATAGATGTGAATATACAAGATGCACAATAAATACAACGAGATATATATAATAAGAAAATACTGGAATAAATACAATAATGAGCAATATGTCAATGAACAAGAATACTAATGACGAAGTGTGTGAGTACTAGCTTTAACATGTGATCGGCTTGGAAACATGATACAAGATTTTTGGTCTGGCTAATCATACGTCACTACTAGAATAAGCGGGATTAGCGACGTATTTTAGCGACTCCTAGTAAAAACGTTGCTAAATTAGCGACTCGGTACAAATCGTCGCTAGGCGTCGCTAAATGGCGACATTTAGCGACGCTTAGCGACTTTTATTAAGATTTTAAAAGAATATTCGCTATAAGTTCAATTAAGGTCGCTAAACGTCGCTAATATATCTGATTTAGCGACGTTTAGCGTCGTAATTAGCGACGTATCTATCAAAAATATTTAGCAACGTATGTAGCGACGTCTTTGGCGTCGCTAATTTTTATTTTAGCGACGTTGTTGTTTGACGTCGCTAAACGTCACTAAATTTTGGTTAATTAGGGCTCAGTTTTCTTTTCTCCATCTGTCGAAATTTTCGAAATTGTTTCGATTTCCCCCCCCCCCCTCCGGCGACCGGGTCTCCACGGTTGCGCCCCCCTCTCCGGCGACCGGGTCTCCACGGCATCCCCCTCCTCCTCCTCGAGCTCTAGGTAATCTCTCTCTCTCTCTCTCTCATGTGACACAAGACACACACACAGACGCAGACACACACACGACACACACACACGACACACACACAGACGCAGACACACACACACAGACGCAGACACACACACGACACACACACAGACGCAGACACACACACAGACGCAGATTAGGGTTAGGGTTAGGGTTAGGTTTAGATTTAGGGTTAGGGTTAGGTTGTAATACCCCGTTCCGCTCAAGCGGACTGCCGTCTCAAACGGAAATAGTGCAGCTGTCCCGACCTGCTTTGCCTCGATCAAGAAGCAAAGGATATCCAGACTTGTCCCTACAGGAATCCGGCTTGGACTTTCAGAGGCTCGCTCAGACGTATCGCTCTACCGAGGCGAATCATCGCTAAGGTGGGTGGCTACGGTGAACTTGTCTTTGCTTAGCCAGCACACATAAAATCTGGAATATTTATGCTAGTCGCTAGGTGATTCACCCCCTGCATGCAAATAAATCCAACGCACCTAGCTAAGGGAATAATCCTAACTTGTATTGCTTGCTAGAACATGGAAATTGGAATACTGCTTATATTCAGACCCTCGCATGCTGAGTCCCTTAACGGTTTCATCTCTCGGCTTACCTTCGGGCCCGAGCCAAACGTGCCTGCTTATGTTCCTTAGAAACGCATGCTTGTCTGCTTGTAATGTTGCCATGTTTTCATCCAAATCCCGGAAGACTATTACGTAGTCGTTCCGTGCCTGAACGAACCTGCAAGTATTCGGGACCGCTAGGTCACTAAGGCAATCTCCGCCCAAGGAGAATTGCATCAAGGCAAAGCATCTTGTCTTGTACTATTGTTGCCTCAACAGCTTGCCTCTTGTCTTGTACTCTTGTCTTGTACTCTTGTTGCCCCAACCAAGGCCCCGTTCGATCATGGACAACCAGTGCACAGGGTAACGGTCTCGCGGGCGATGCTGGGGCACTGGCATCGACCCGGTCCGGGCGAGACAATTGTTCTTAGTCTCTTGTTCGGCGGAATGGCTTGCAGCGCCCCTTGTACTTGTTGCACACCATTCTCATCAAAGACTAAATAGTCTCTTGTTCGGCGGAGTGGTTTGCAGCGCCTCTTGTACTTCGTTGCAAACCATCTCGTCAAAGACTATACCGTCCATTATGGCATACGCCAGTGATCGCCTTGTATTTAACTTATTGCATGCTTGCTTGTAAACGAAAGAAAAACTTAAACGAAGGATAAACAATTCATCCTCACTTAGCGGCTATCCGCGTGCGAGATACTGTATGGCATGAAACAATTAACTGAACACCTGAACGATCTTGGAATAAGTACTCGTGTTTGCATACGTTATGCCTCCTGAATGTTTATGCTTGCCCGTGCTTGAATTAATCATGTTTGCCTTGGACAGGGAAGGATAAATGGTAAGTTGGTAAGTCTCGCCGTGTTTCCTCAAACATCGCACGGCGCACTGCCCGACACGTTAAGCTATTCAATGTTTGCATGAAACTGATCCTAAGGCAACTAGAAAGACAACTTAATAGTTGTGCACGGAACCTGTATTACGTGTCTGAATTTGTCGAGCGGGCGAGTAGCTTCCCCACCAGTGCATTCAATGTACTGATAATCCACCAGTTTGATATGCAGGGTGCGGGAGAACCTCGTGCGGTGCGGACGCCTCCTTCGTGCGTGCTAAGGCCAGGAGTTCCCTCTGAAGCCTTGCAACGGTGCGTCCGGGACTGAAGCGCAATATACAAGACATAAGTTGTGAACATCGCCTGACCATCGCCTGTACATTCATTCCACAGTTATAGCCACTTGGCACGCTTTTACTGTTTCAGAGAGAGAGGCTTGAGCGACTTGTAATCTCGGCTATACGCCGCCTGTAATACATGTTTCATATCAATAAAGAGATTACTTTACTTGTTTCAATGCTTCCGTTATATTGTCGACTCAGTGAACCTGTTACCGATCGCCTATGCGTTCATGACTCCGCTGCACTCGGACAATCTGTGCGACTCTGTGGCTTAGAACTCTTGTCGCCAGCCAATGAACCATGGCCTTGCACGGGCATGGATCACGCTCGTGCGGCATCACGCCCGGATAGGTTAAGCGATCGTTCCGCGGGAGCGCTGGCGAGGGTGATTCCCGCCTAGCGGGAACGGCCGATTTGCCTGCGGGAGATCGGGGCATGACAGGTTGGTATCAGAGCCTGGCTTCTACGCCTTTGGACTTCGATTCGATATCTCTATTTCGAAAGCTCGTTCGTGGGTTATGTGCGCACTCTCTCTCAATGCCTCGATGGGATGTTCCAACAATAAGTCTAAATACTTTCAAAATACGTTTTGAATGATATGCTTGCTTTTCTGGTTGTATGCTGCGAGTGTCCTTTGAGCCAACCTGTGCGAACCCTTGAGAGTATCGCTAGTAGCTTGTCCGATTTTCACTAACCCTAAGTTTGGTTGAATGCATCTATTCGAGGGATGCCTTGAACTAGTGCACCATCCAAGACTTAAGAAAAGGTGAAACTCGAGTGCTGAGACTTCGCTATCACTAAGCTGGTTGACGTATTCACACTAGAAATGCATGTCGAAGGTGCGCACGATCCAGTCTAAGCGGTATGCTGATTTTGAAGCTTGTGCAAGTGAATATCCAAATGAAACAAGTACAAACGACTTATCTAGGATTGCCTCAACCCTAGATTACTGCTTTTCCTTAGTAAGTCTCGAGGACGAGACTTTTTCTAAGTTGGGTAGGATGTAATACCCCGTTCCGCTCAAGCGGACTGCCGTCTCAAACGGAAATAGTGCAGCTGTCCCGACCTGCTTTGCCTCGATCAAGAAGCAAAGGATATCCAGACTTGTCCCTACAGGAATCCGGCTTGGACTTTCAGAGGCTCGCTCAGACGTATCGCTCTACCGAGGCGAATCATCGCTAAGGTGGGTGGCTACGGTGAACTTGTCTTTGCTTAGCCAGCACACATAAAATCTGGAATATTTATGCTAGTCGCTAGGTGATTCACCCCCTGCATGCAAATAAATCCAACGCACCTAGCTAAGGGAATAATCCCAACTTGTATTGCTTGCTAGAACATGGAAATTGGAATACTGCTTATATTCAGACCCTCGCATGCTGAGTCCCTTAACGGTTTCATCTCTCGGCTTACCTTCGGGCCCGATCCAAACGTGCCTGCTTATGTTCCTTAGAAACGCATGCTTGTCTGCTTGTAATGTTGCCATATTTTCATCCAAATCCCGGAAGACTATTACGTAGTCGTTCCGTGCCTGAACGAACCTGCAAGTATTCGGGACCGCTAGGTCACTAAGGCAATCTCCGCCCAAGGAGAATTGCATCAAGGCAAAGCATCTTGTCTTGTACTATTGTTGCCTCAACAGCTTGCCTCTTGTCTTGTACTCTTGTCTTGTACTCTTGTTGCCCCAACCAAGGCCCCGTTCGATCATGGACAACCAGTGCACAGGGTAACGGTCTCGCGGGCGATGCTGGGGCACTGGCATCGACCCGGTCCGGGCGAGACAATTGTTCTTAGTCTCTTGTTCGGCGGAATGGCTTGCAGCGCCCCTTGTACTTGTTGCACACCATTCTCATCAAAGACTAAATAGTCTCTTGTTCGGCGGAGTGGTTTGCAGCGCCTCTTGTACTTCGTTGCAAACCATCTCGTCAAAGACTATACCGTCCATTATGGCATACGCCAGTGATCGCCTTGTATTTAACTTGTTGCATGCTTGCTTGTAAACGAAAGAAAAACTTAAACGAAGGATAAACAATTCATCCTCGCTTAGCGGCTATCCGCGTGCGAGATACTGTATGGCATGAAACAATTAACTGAACACCTGAACGATCTTGGAATAAGTACTCGTGTTTGCATACGTTATGCCTTCTGAATGTTTATGCTTGCCCGTGTTTGAATTAATCATGTTTGCCTTGGACAGGGAAGGATAAATGGTAAGTTGGTAAGTCTCGCCGTGTTTCCTCAAACATCGCACGGCGCACTGCCCGACACGTTAAGCTATTCAATGTTTGCATAAAACTGATCCTAAGGCAACTAGAAAGACAACTTAATAGTTGTGCACGGAACCTGTATTACGTGTCTGAATTTGTCGAGCGGGCGAGTAGCTTCCCCACCAGTGCATTCAATGTACTGATAATCCACCAGTTTGATATGCAGGGTGCGGGAGAACCTCGTGCGGTGCGGATGCCTCCTTCGTGCGTGCTAAGGCCAGGAGTTCCCTCTGAAGCCTTGCAACGGTGCGTCCGGGACTGAAGCGCAATATACAAGACATAAGTTGTGAACATCGCCTGACCATCGCCTGTACATTCATTCCACAGTTGTAGCCACTTGGCACGCTTTTACTGTTTCAGAGAGAGAGGCTTGAGCGACTTGTAATCTCGACTATACGCCGCCTGTAATACATGTTTTATATCAATAAAGAGATTACTTTACTTGTTTCAATGCTTCCGCTATATTGTCGACTCAGTGAACCTGTTACCGATCGCCTATGCGTTTATGACTCCGCTGCACTCGGACAATCTGTGCGACTCTGTGGCTTAGAACTCTTGCCGCCAGCCAATGAACCATGGCCTTGCACGGGCGTGGATCACGCTCGTGCGGCATCACGCCCGGATAGGTTAAGCGATCGTTCCGCGGGAGCGCTGGCGAGGGTGATTCCTGCCTAGCGGGAACGGCCGATTTGCCTGCGGGAGATCGGGGCGTGACATAGGTTTAGGGTTAGGTTTAGGGTTAGGGCTAGGGCTAGGGTTAGGGTTAGGGTTAGGGTTAGGGTTCTGGATAGTTGGCTCTCGGATGTCTTGTAGAAGAAGAACTTGTATCAGTTAGTCAAGTATAACTTTTTGGTGATGCCCACCTTTTTCTAGCTCTCTATCAATTGTTTTGGTTGATGCTATCGATTGGTTGCAGTGCTACTAAATTCAAGTCTTGCTTTTGTTTCAACAGCGGCTGATGTGCATTTTTCTGTATATTGTAGTGCATTAGCTATAGGTGTCTTCTCTGTGTTTAATTATAATGTTTCAGTACCTGTGTCATCTGATACCTAAGTTCTACAATTACCTCAGTATATCCTGACTTTTGGGATACACCAGTTATGTGCATATATGTTCTACAATTACCTCAGTATATGTTTTCTCCACAACAAAGTTGCATTTGTTCAATTCAGTGAATTCACGGTACTTGGTGTTTCTCCCTATTCAGAACCTGCATCAAGAAACCTTCATATTCGACTATTCATGAGATGATTCAAATATCACCAGTTATTTTTATATGTATAATTTGATTGCCAATATAAGAGTGACATTTCCAACAAAATAGTACTAGAGAATAGCCATTAATGTTCATAGCAAAATATTTACAGAACATTCATGACATGAGTGTGTAATTGGGATGTAAATTCATACTTGACAAATGTAGTATTTTTTGCTAGTGACAAAAATTAGGATACATAGTGCTTCAAAACGTTATAGAAGAACACAACTCAATAAATATCTGAAACTCATTCTTTATTTTGTCAAGAATGACAAATTTAACACCTGAATTAAGATATCATGTGATAATGAATATAATTGTGTAATATTGACTAATTGTTTATTTATTTAGTTCAGTATGCATAATTATTTTGTCATTCTTTATTTAGTTCAAAAATGAGATATTTTATTTCTGGGAAGAAGGAAAGAAGAGACCCATATCTGTCTTTCAGTATGCATAATTATTTTATGTCAATCAGCAGATAGATAATAACATCAGCTGCGAGATTTTAAAGTGCACAAAACTATAGAGATGAGTGGGGTCACTGTGCTCAAGTACACCCCCCCTAAGTTTTGCTGCATTCTTCTTATCTCTCTGTACCCCTGACATTAATTACAGCTAATTCTTTGTGAGTCATCTAATTCTTCCGTTCCGGTCCAATAGCTAATTCTTTGTTTTCATCTATCTTACCAGATGGCACCCAAGAGAGCGACACCTCCTACTGTTAAGGAGGAAGTGATGCCTCCTACTGTTAAGGAGGAAGTGATGCCTCCTACTGTTAAGGAGGAAGAGATACCACCTGCGGGGAGTTCCAGTCACCCAGCACCTATCGCGGCTGTATCTCAGACGGGGAGTTCCAGTCACCCAGCACCCATACGGAGCTTGATAACATAAACGTTGTTTATGCGTAGTATTTGAGGGACTGGTATCTGCCCCGTTTTGGAAATCCTCGAGATTGATACTATAATGTTTCATATACTTATATATTATGCATTTTGTGTTACTGTGATACTCTGATACTTATATATTATGTATTTTGTGATGCTGTTTATGTCCATTTTGTGTGACTGTGATACTATGATACTTTTATGACTGTGATACTTATATTGTCTGTCTATAATATTTGTGTGTATTAATTGTATGCCTGTGATACTTTTATTCATATTAAATATTGTTAATCCGGTGTTGAGTGTTCCACCGAAGGGGTCGGCGAACCCATAAAATTCAACGGAGGGTTGCTCCGGGTCTATTTTTAATTAGAAATTTATAAATTACAGGAATAATAGTTTGGAACAATTCAGTTTTTTTTTGTTTTTTTTAATTTAGCGACGTATTTAGCGACGTTTAGCGACGTTTTTATAAGTCGCTAAACAAGTCGCTAATTAGCGACGTGTCATTAGCCGTCGCTAACGACGTCGCTAAATATGTCGCTGTACGTCGCAAATTGCTGACATGGCAGTACTGCCAGGTCATTAAAGACGTCGCTGTTACGTCGCTATATAAGTCGCTAATGAGTGACGTTTAGCGACTTTAAGAAACGTTGCTATTTCGTGACGCCGCGTCGCTAAACGTCGCTACATTTAGCGACTCAATAAAGTCGCTAAAAAACGTCGACATAGCGACGTTTAGCGACGTTTTTCCGTTCAGCGACTTGGTTTCTTCCGACTAAGTTAAAACGTCGCTAATTACGTCGCTAAACGTGTTTAGCGACATTTTTTTGTCATTTGGCGACGTTTTTAGGCGTCGCTAATTTGACTTTTTTTGGTAGTGCGTGCGGTGTATGATTAACACTATTCAATGCAAGACTTGATACAAGGAGGGTACGATCACATATCTACACTAAAATACTCTCTACCCTCGACTGGTATAATAGATCCAACCATGGTACGCTATGGCACGAGATTTCCTAAGAAGATAGCTAGTCTTTCCGAGAATCAGTGTCTGTACATGTACAAGATAATCAATGAAACAAGGCTTGCACAAGATACACCATATACCAAGGAATAACATCTCATGACGAGATCTGGATATACCAATCCGCTAAACCATCGTGTCAAGAGAACATGGATATCTACACTAGATAAAATGAACATAGAGGATATCATAAATGAGAAACTATCAGAGAATGTACTCGTCTGAAGTCCAAAGAATAGTCTCACTGATGTCCGATACGGTGCCTCGAAGACCTAGATATAGAATACAACATCAATACAAGGTTCCGGAAAGAAAATAAGTTAAACTAGTCAACTTCTAGGTCAACAAGTCAATTCTAAGTCAAAAGTCAAACTAAGTCAACTCTAAGGTCAACTATTGTCAACTATGGTCAACTACCTATTTTAGGTTGCACAAGTCTAACAAAAAGATATTGGGTTCAAATACTAAAGTCTAGGTCACCAAAACCCATATCTTAAATATTAGAATATCGTATCTCCGGATACGTAAATCAATAGGTAAAATATTACATATATAAGTCAAACAATTAGTAATAACATAAAATCCTAATTACAAACATTAAATAGATACCGTGGTTTTGAACCAACTATGTATCACAGCATTAACTCATAATCTTGATACCCAAACCCAATACCTTGGGTATCCACAATTACCTTGGTACTTACCTTGGTATCACAAGGTAATACCCCAAAACTTGTGTATACTAACTACCCGTAATTATATACATGCTATACTAATTATTATACATATAAATGTCAAAGAAAACAACACAATTAAGTTGAATAACAATGGCACTAATGGACAATAGATTAACGGGAAAAGATAGAGCATGCAAGACATCAATAAGGGTTATGAAATGGGTGCATTCAACTGTGCCTTTTATCTATAATGGGTCTAGCCGTACCATCAGCAGTCTGATAGCCGTACCATCAGCAGTCTGAATGCTTTCAGGCGTTGTCAGGTAAGTGTAATCTTGGAACTCATCATGGGCACCCATGACATGGCGGGATGCCCTAGAGTCAATTATCCAACCTGGTCTGTGGATAGATGCCAGGACATGAGTAGGTATACCTGTGCTTGTATGGGCATAGTGGGTGATGTTACACCTAGAGGTGGTTGGAGTTGATGCCCCAGAGGTGTTGGTTCGATTGTCGCTGGTTCCAAGCTTCATGCTTCTCCATATCTCTAGCATTTTTCTCGTACTAGGGGTCATATCGGGTGACTGACTCTCACTTCCTTCTTCTGCCAGGTTTACCTTGTGTCCTCCGGAATAATTACTTCTGCCACCAGTATAGCTTCCTCTGCCACCCGTACGCCCTCCACGGTTGCGTCTGTGGCCGCTGGACTGGCCTATTAGGGGTTTCATATAGAATCTGATAAAGTGTCCAGGGTCTCCACAGTTGTAGCACCCTCTCCCTCCCGAAGGGTTTGGGTTAAAAGCTGCTAGAGCTGATTTTTTCTCCAGAGAGCTAGTGGTACTAGGCATCAGCTTCAGTCGTGCCTCTTTTTGTGCCATAGCTGCTATGACCTCCTCCAGTAATGGCAGCCTGGGTTGAGCAAGTAGGATATTCCTCCTCTGCTCGAATGCTGGGTTGAGCCCCTTCAGGAACTTCATCATCCTCTATCGCGAAACATACTCCATGAACTTCTTATAATTTTTTGTAAATGCAGTTCCATTTGCTAATCTTCTACGCCAATGGGGTCATAGTGGTCGAGATCTGACCAATACTTCTTTAGCAGAGCCGCATACTCAGAGATGGTATGATCTTCTTGGACCATCTTATCAAGTTCATCTTGTAGTTGGAAAACCCTCACAAGGTTGCCCGACCCTGAGTACATATCTCTCAACGGCATCCAAATATCACCAGCACCCTCCATTGCTTCCACATTGTCCGATACTTGGTCGGTTAATGAAGTTGTCAACCATCCAACGACAATATTTTTGACGATCTCCCACACAACAAATTCATATAAGGAGTGATCTTCAGGTGCCTTGGTTTAGCCATTCACATAGCCAACTAAGCCTCTTGCCTTCAAAGGCCGCATCGCTTGACGCGACCACTTCAAGTAGTTGGAAGTACCCTCCAACTTTATCTCCAGATTTTCCAACTTTTCTATTTTATAGAATGAAGGATCCATATCCGCGTATGCACCACGGGCGCTAGTCTTGATTAGCCTTTCGGAGAAGAGATCATCCAGCAAAGCCTAAATCTCTTGGACTGTCAGCTTGCCGTAGATCGTCTCCATCGTCTTATTCTTGGCCTCTTCCATCAGCAAGAGAAGCAAGACGGTAGCAGATCTAGACTGTCTCCACCTTTGATCGTCATCTTCTCCACGTCTACTGTTCCTCCTTCAGCGGTAGCAGTGTCCCTGAGAGTCGCTGCTTATGTCCCGTGTACGGCTTTGACCCAATATCGCATGGCCTGACGAGAAGGAGAAACCGACAGTTATAGTAGAGATTATGGGTTCACACAAGAGTTCTCTCACTGATATCTTGATCCAACAAGCAACTATATGATTAAATCCCAATTACAACTTACTACTACAAAACAATAATCAAAAAATTAATTTTTTTGGTCTTTCGTGCAATTGCAGATGCATATGGACATAACCGAGATACAACTTGTAGGAGAGATGACAAAGAAGAAGATTGTCGGGGTCGGGGGTGCCGAAATCACAACGGCAACAACAACAGTCATGACAACAGCAGTAGCACGACAACAGCAGCAGTAGCCGCGGCGGCGGGGTAGGTCGGCGGCGCTGCGGCGCGTGGTCAGGCATTCGCCGGGGCCAGCGGGGGTTGCTGGCGGCGGGGCAGGCCTCTAACGCTGCGACGCGTGGCCAGGCGGTCGTCGGTGGTGGGGAAAGAAGGGAGGGGGGCTGTGAGAGGGTTAGGGTTAGGGTTTGGAGAAGGCTGGGGGTATTTAGCTCTGATACCAAATAAAAACTTGGTTTAATACTTGACTTAATTTTATTGATGGGTGGGATTACATATATATATGAGAGGCTAACCCCTCTCTCTACTATTCTACTAAATGTGGGACTAAACACTCACTAATACTCTCAACATATTTTGTAAGCATCAGAATGGAATCGATTATTATTTAAGTTTTTCTTTCTTAATTAGGGTTTAGAGGAAAGCACGGACCCTCCAAATACACCATCTGAGGCTCCGGGTCGGGGGGAGGGACGAGAGGTTCTTTGTGCTTGAGCTAGATTCGGGGGTTTTGTGTGAGAATAACAAGGTTTTCAGGAAGCTTGTAGCGGACTCCGGGAGGGGTGAGGAAGGGTGGAGGTAAGTTGAGGTCGGGGAGGTCGAGGATCTCGGCGCATTCTAGGAGACAATCGAGATGATGTATGCCAAAGAAGAGGAGGGAGAGGGTCTTATGTAAACCCCCTGAATTTTCAAAATTATTAAAACTTGGATTTTTTTCAATTTTCTGGAATTTCTGGGAATTTTCTGTAATTAAAATCAAGATTTTTAATTATTAAATAATTTTTAATTGTTAATAAATAATATTAAAATATCATGGAAATAATATTTTTGGGTGTAAAATGAAAAACTGGACTTAGGATAATTTTTGGGATTTTTCTGGGCCTCAGACCTATTTTTTAAATGCCTAAAAATAATTTTTAATTAATTATATAATTAACTGATTTTTTTATTTTATTTATTATTTATTTTATTTTTATTTCTTTTTCTCTTTTTCCTTCCTTGGGCCGGCCCGGCCCAGTGGACCGGCCCAGCAGCCCAGCCCCAGCCCGCTTCTTTCCGGGTCGGGTCGGGTCTGCCCGGACCCGACCCGCCTCCGACCCGGTCTCCCCCAGCACCCCCACCCCCACGACCCCGACTCTTCCGGCGAGCTCCGCGCGCAGCGTCGCCCGCTCCGGCCGGCTCGCCGCGTCCTCCGCGCCACGCCCCTCTTCCCCGCCTAGCTCGGCCCCAGCAACCGCCTCCTCCCCTTTATAAACCCCCCCTCTTCTTCTTCTTCTTCCCCACTTCGTCCCACCGAAACCCTAACGCCGGCAGCCCCCTCCTCTTCGTTCCTCCTCCGACCACCGCCTAGCGCCGCCGCTCATCGCCTCGCCCCAGCCCTCTCCTCCTCTGTTCCTCCTCCGGTGCCACCCTCTCGACCACCAGCAGCAGCAGCTGCCCTTCCCTCGAGCCGCCCCTCGCCGGCAGCAGCATCCGGCGCCGCCCTCGACTCCGCCGTGCCTCCGCCCGGCCGCGCCCCAGCGCCCCCGACCGCCTCCGGCCAGCCAGCGCTGCCTCAGCCTCCGGCCGGCCCGCCGCAGCTCCCAAACCCTAACCCTAGATTTCCCTGTGTCCGACACGAGTCGGACACGTGTCGGACTCGGTTCGACCCCGGTTTTTCGGATCCCCTTCAGGTACTTGTAACTTTTTGCTCGTAGCTCTATTTTTATTTCCGCAAATTGCGTTGCGAAGCCTGTATGACCCTCTCGGTGCCCGGATAAACCACTCGGGGTACCGCGTCCTGTGGTGATCGTACACCGCGATCCAAAAACAGGAAAAACCAGACCCTGTTTTACCCCGGAACTGAGTACGCCCCGCCAAACGGGACGACTTGGTCGCGTGCGGTCTTCACAGATACGTGCGCGTCGTCGATACGGACGTGTGAGTTTTTGCGGAAGCTGATTCGGGTGTGCGTGCACACCGGAATCAACGCGTATCCGCGGACATCGCCCCGTATCCGACTTTTCTGTAATTTGCCCTAACTTCTTGTACACTCGTCAGATCGAGACAAAACTTGCGCCATCGGACTCGTAGCGATACGCTGGTCCTGTGGGTCAAGTTTGGTTTGATTCTGAGAACGTTGACGAAATTGCGTGTCGTGGGCCCCACAGGCCCCGCTCGACGGGCGATTTTGTGATCGGCTCATCGGAATCCAAATCTGGAAGTTCCGTTGGGTTTGTATCAGCGTTCCTGACCTGTTGACACTAAGTTTGGTGAATTTGGAGACCATTGACCCGGACACGTTTTCGGTGCAAAGCGGGCCCACCGGCGGACCCCGTTTTGACCCGAAACTGCCGTTTTTGCCCTTGTCTCCAAATTGGACCCAAGGACAGACGTTTCTAGCTATGTGACATCTTCTGAGCGTGGTGGTAATGTTTATTTCAGCTTTTGGACTCATCTCTGGAAATTTTCCCAAGAACAATTAATCAGATCCAAACAATAGGCAAGTACCTGCACTTCAAGTTAAATCTTTATATTGTGATAATTAATACCCTGCTTTACTAGTACCCTTGATGATTACACCTAGTGTTAGGAATACTGGATTTCATGTCTTGGACATTGGAGGTCATGTCTTGTCTTTCATGTCGGGGGGGAGAATACTAGAAGGCATGTAGTTTACCCTTTCCCCTGCCATGTTTAATAGCTGTTGGTACGCGACTGTACCTCAGTCGGATCTCGATTTTCCCTGTTTAATAGCCGTTTATGACGGCCGAATTAGCCTTATAAACCCCTACATGCCAACTATGTATTCTAAAATAAGCACAAGTTCACACAGATAGTTTCTGGTCTTGTTATATTTCTTGCTGACTGTTGCAGTTTCATTTCCTGTCTCATTTATTTCTGTTTTCTCATATTCCTGTTTACAGCTTTAACTCTGAGATATTGATGTTCTTTTATGCAGTTTTTCAACATGATACTCAATTTAATTATCATAAATATTTAGTTTAATCTTGTTGTGCACTGTGTACTTTGCTCCTTTCCTGACTGGATCTGTTGATTTAGGCGATGATGAGGACCTTGCCCCTACATATTATGGTCCCTATGAGGGTACAGATGATACCTATGAGGAGCCAGAACTCACCCAGGAGACCCCTGCTGCAGAGTAGATAGCAGTAGCTACTTTTATTTATTGCTCTTATCTTAGCAGTCGGATTTGTCCCCGATTTTATTCTGATTTCTGTACTAAAACATTTGAATCTGTTGTCGCATTTATTTTAATTGCAATCTTAAGTATCTGTTTCCCTTTATTATCTTGCCTATGCTATTTGTGAATGAGCTAGTTTAGTTAAGTGTGGATTTGACCTAGACAGCGTACTACCGCCGACTCTGCGGCGTAGGCTGGACGTACCCACGCACTCGTGCCCGAATTTTTGGGTGCGGGTCGTGACACATTTTTATGGTGGCCCATGCAGGTCCTATCCTTAAATAGGGTAATACCCTAGGACAGGGTATGGAATAAGATTGAGGATTCTAGGAAAAGCTCATTCACAGTATAGGGTCCTTATTTCAATTCTTGATATCATTGCTGCTCAATTTTCCTATCGTCTTTGATTTCCAAGTAATCTATTCTGATTCCCTATCCATTAATCTTTCAGAAATGGTCCAGACAAGGAACACAGTAGGAGGCACATCAGAACCAGCTGAGCAGAATGTGCCCGAGACTCTTGCACTCCCGCCACCTCCATCTATTCCGGCAGTTACTCTGGATGGGGCACAGCTACTTGGAGTGTTCCAGGGACTAGTGGAATCCCAGAAAGAACAGACTACACTTCTGCGGACCAGCCTCTCAGAAGCTCTTAAGTCCCAGGAGTCGCCACTCAAGAGGCCAGGGAGTGCCAAAGACTTCAAGAACCTTAGACCCCTGGAATTCTATGGAACTGAGGGCATTCTCTATGCCGATGAGTGGATAGAGAATGTCGAGAGACTCCTGAAGACTGTCCGGGTTCCTGATAATCTCAAAGTGGAGTCCGCAAGCCTGCAACTGTTCGACATAGCTCGAACCTGGTTCAGAGATGAACCCCAACTATCTGCTCCTGACCTCACCTGGGAGGACTTCAAGAGGCTATTCAAGGAAAAATTCTACCCCGAAGTAGCTCGGGAAGCTCTCAAAAGCCAATTCGAGAGACTGGAACAAGATAACCTGTCTGTTGATGAGTATACTGTTGAATTTAGCAGGTTGAGCCATTTTGCGGAGTACATGGTTCGTACCCCGGAGGACAAAGCCCGTAGATTCAAGAAGGGGCTGTCTCCGGATATTCGCCTTGCTGTCACCACCAGCCGAGCTTGCACCTATGAGGAAATCCTGAGCGTGGCACAAGGCGTTGAGAGAGACATGGGGCATAAACTAAAACGAGAGAGATACCGGAAATGCGGGACCCAACAAACGCCCTTTTCAACAACAACAACATCAGAGGGCCCCGCAGCAAACTCAGCATCCTCTCCCTCGAGCTCCAACACCCCAACACCAGGCTCAAGGACAGAACCAACAAGCTGTTGCTTGTAACTTTTGCCAAAAACCAGGTCATACTTGGCAAGTCTGCAGGAAGAGGCTAGGTGCCTGCCTCTACTGCGGCTCAGCAGCGCATCAAATGAGGGACTGTCCAGCTGCTCAAGGACGCACCGCTGCACCCAAGGCTCCAGTCCAGGCCAGGGCCCCAGCAGCACAACAGAGGGGACCCCCGCTTCCAACACAACAACAACGCTTTGCTCAGCACCAACAGCAGCAACAGAGGGGTGCACCGCAGCAAGGCCGTGCTTATGCAATGACTCTGGAAGAAGCAGAAGCCACAGCAGACATGATCACAGGTTCTGTGCTTATAAATTCAATACCAGCCATTACTTTATTTGATTCTGGAGTTTCACATTCATTCATGTCAGTAGATTTCCTTATGAAGCATAGCTTAATCACTAAACTCCTTAGGAATTGTTATAAGATCATTACCGGTGGAGGAATCATCCCGGTTAGTGATGCCTGTAAAAATTGTCCTATTACATTATGTGGAAGAGAACTGTATGCTAGGCTACTTGTAATGCCAGTTCCCAGTTTTGACATTATACTGGGTATGGATTGGTTGAGTCAACATCATGCCACTATTGACTGCCACAGAGGTAGTGTAATCTTCAGGCCCCCTGACAAGCCAGAATTTGAATTTGCTAGAGGTTCTAGAGAAATGGGTAATAACAAAATTTGTGGAGCCCTAGTAACAGAAGAATTGCCACTACCCATCATCTCTGAATACCTTGATGTCTTCCCTGAGGATCTCCCAAGCTTACCCCCAGACCGAGAAGTTGAATTCTCTATTGACTTAGTGCCGGGAGCAGCACCAGTATCTCAAAATCCCTACAGAATCAACAAGAAGGAGATAATAGAACTAAATGAGCAAATCAAAGAGCTAGAAGACAAATGCTTCATTAGGTCTAGTGTCTCACCCTGGGGAGCTCCAGTATTATTTGTGCCCAAGAAGGACAGAACATCCCGAATGTGTATTGACTATAGGGCCTTGAATGCCTTAACAATTAAGAATAAGTATCCCCTGCCCAGGATAGATGACTTATTTGATCAGTTGAGTGGAGCTCGGGTATTTTTAAAGATTGATTTGAGGTCTGGTTACCACCAAGTAAGGGTGAGAAAGGAAGATATCCCTAAAACTGCTTTCAATACCCGGAACGGACACTACGAATTCTTAGTAATGCCGTTCGGGTTGACGAATGCACCAGCAGTTTTTATGAACTTGATGAACAGAGTCTTCCAGCCATATCTAGACAAATTTGTAGTGGTCTTTATTGATGATATTTTAATCTACTCCAAGACCCCCGAAGAACATGAAGAACATTTGAGGCTAGCATTGGAGACTTTGAGGAAGGAAAAACTTTATGGAAAATTATCTAAATGTGCTTTCTTCCTAGACAAAGTAGAATTCTTGGGACATGTTGTGACTGGAGATGGAATAGCAGTAGATCCTAAGAAGATAGCGGCAGTAGAATCCTGGCCCACTCCAGACTCTGTAGCAGAGATTAGAAGCTTCCTGGGACTAGCTGGCTACTATCGGAAGTTTGTGAAGGACTTTGCTAGAATTGCTGAGCCCATGACAAAATTAACAAGGAAGGATGAAGAGTTCACCTGGACTGATGAATGTCAGCATGCTTTTGAGGAATTGAAGAAAAGGCTGACTACTGCCCCTATTCTGACCTTACCTTCTGGAACCGGAGGTTTCGCTATTTATAGTGATGCTTCTGAAAAAGGTCTAGGTTGTGTATTGGAGCAGAACAAGAAAGTAATAGCATATGCCTCTAGACAGCTTCGACCCCATGAAAAGAACTATCCGACTCATGATTTAGAATTGGCAGCTGTTATTTTTTCTCTTAAACTATGGAAGCATTATCTTTATGGAAAAAAGGTGGAAATATTTACAGACCATAAAAGTCTAAAATATATCTTCACCCAGAAAGAGCTGAACATGAGGCAAAGAAGGTGGCTGGAACTAATGAAAGACTTTGATATCACCCTTTAATATCATCCTGGGAAGGCCAATGTAGTTGTTGATGCTCTAAGCAGATATCCTATGGCGATGTACTTGACTATGGACCGACACTTGCTCGAGGACCTGGAAAGTTTAGGTATTGAGGTAATTATCCCAGGAAAAGAAGGCCAAATGATGAACTTGCAGATTCAGTCTACTTTAATAGACAAGATCAAAGAGACTCAGTTTCAAGACGAAGGCCTGCGAAGCCTTCAAGGTCAAGTGCAAGCTGGATTAGTGGAAGATTTCAGAATTCACGAAGATGGATCACTGAGGCATGGCGATAGATTATGTGTACCTCAAGGAGACATAAGGGAAGAAATTATGCAAGAGGCGCACAGATCGCAATACTCTATACATCCAGGAGCCAACAAGATGTACAAGGACCTGAGGACGCACGTTTGGTGGCATGGCATGAAAAAAGAAGTAGCCAGGTTCGTATCTCGTTGTTTAGTGTGCCAACAAGTCAAGGCGAAAAGACAAAGACCTGGAGGATTGCTTCAACCACTACCCATTCCGGAGTGGAAATGGGAACATATTACAATGGATTTTGTTACCGGACTTCCAAGGACACCTAGTGGAAAGGACGCAATTTGGGTGATAGTAGATAGACTGACCAAATCTGCACATTTCCTACCTTTCAAAGTAGGGCTATCTACAGAGAAGCTGGCAGATTTATATATCAGACATATTGTTAGGTTGCATGGAGTTCCAGTAAGTATTGTCTCCGACCGATATTCAAGATTCACCTCTCACTTCTGGAAGAGCTTACAAGCCAGTTTGGGGACTCAACTCAAATTCAGCACAGCTTATCATCCCCAAACCGATGGACAATCGGAACGTACAATCCAGACACTTGAAGATATGCTTCGTACATGTGTTCTAGATTTTGGAGGATCCTGGGAAGACTATCTACATCTTGTGGAGTTCTCTTATAATAACAGTTACCAAGAAAGTATTGAGATGACTCCATTTGAAGCTCTGTATGGACGAAGATGTTGTACCCCGCTATCATGGGACGACGTTGGAGAAAGAGCCCTGCTGGGACCAGAGATGGTGATCGATTCAACTAAGAAGGTAAAACAAATAAGGGATAGACTTCGAGTGGCTCAAGACAGGCAACGACATTAGGCAAATAGCCACCGAAGGCCCTTAGAATTTGAGGTAATTAAATTTACGAATTCAAGTCAATTTAAACATTTTGATTATGGAACTAAGACTTGATTATGACTTTATTAAAGGTTGGAGAACTGGTATTCTTGAAGATTTCCCCGACACGTGGCACCATTAGGTTCGGAAGGAGTGGAAAACTCAGCCCAAGATTTATTGGACCTTTTGGCATACAGGAGAAAATCGGAGAAGTGGCATACCGTCTGGCATTGCCACCCTCTCTGAATGGAGTCCATAACGTCTTCCACGTGTCACAGCTGAGAAAGTACGTGTCAGATCCCAGCCATATTTTGGATCACTCAGAGCTCGAAGTAGGCCCAAGTTTGACTTATCAAGAGCAACCCGTGGAGATATTGGATCGATCGGAGAAAGTTCTACGGAACCAGGTCATTTTCCTAGTTCGCGTAGCTTGGAAGCACCATTCTCCCGGCGAATCCACCTGGGAGCGAGAAGACGAGATTAGAGAGCGATACCCCTATCTTTTTGAATCCTGAGGTATATTTTAATTCTCGGCCTTTCCTTTCGTGCCTTTGTTATTCTTAAATTTCGAGGACAAAATTTTTATAACTTGGGTAGATTGTAAACCCCCTGAATTTTCAAAATTATTAAAACTTGGATTTTTCCCAATTTTCTGAAATTTCTGGGAATTTTCTGTAATTAAAATCAAGATTCTTAATTATCAAATAATTTTTAATTGTTAATAAATAATATTAAAATATCATGGAAATAATATTTTTGGGTGTAAAATAAAAAACTGGACTTAGGGTAATTTTCTGGATTTTTCTGGGCCTCAGACCTATTTTTTAAATGCCTAAAAATAATTTTTAATTAATTATATAATTAACTGATTTTTTATTTTATTTATTATTTATTTTATTTTTATTTCTTTTTCTCTTTTTCCTTCCTTGGGCCGGCCCAGCCCAGTGGACCGGCCCAGCCCCAGCCCGCTTCTTTCCGGGTCGGGTCGGGTCTGCCCGGACCCGACCCGCCTCCGACCCGGTCTCCCCCAGCACCCCCCCACGACCCAGACTCTTCCGGCGAGCAACGCGCGCAGCGCCGCCCGCTCCGGCCGGCTCGCCGCGTCCTCCACCCCACGCCCCTCTTCCCCGCCTAGCTCGGCCCCAGCAACCGCCTCCTCCCCTTTATAACCCCCCCTTCTTCTTCTTCTTCCCCACTTCCTCCCACCGGAACCCTAACGCCGGCAGCCCCCTCCTCTTCGTTCCTCCTCCGACCACCGCCTAGCACCGCCGCCCATCGCCTCGCCCCAGCCCTCTCCTCCTCTGCTCCTCCTCCGGCGCCACCCTCTCGACCACCAGCAGCAGCAGCTGCCCTCCCCTCGAGCCGCCCCTCGCCGGCAGCAGCGTCCGGCGCCGCCCTCGACTCCGCCGTGCCTCAGCCCGGCCACGCTCCAGCGCCCCCGACCGCCTCCGGCCAGCCAGCGCCGCCTCAGCCTCCGGCCGGCCCGCCGCAGCTCCCAAACCCTAACCCTAGATTTCCCTGTGTCCGACACGAGTCGGACACGTGTCGGACTCGGTTCGACCCCGGTTTTTCGGATTCCCTTAGGTACTTGTAACTTTTTGCTCGTAGCTCTGTTTTCGTTTTTGCAAATTGCGTTGCGAAGCCTGTATGACCCTCTCAGTGCCCGGATAAACCGCTCGGGGCACCGCGTCCTGTGGTGATCGCACACCGCGATCCAAAAACAGGAAAAACCAGACCCTGTTTCACCCCGGAACTGAGTACGCCCCGCCAAACGGGATGACTTGGTATCGTGCGGTCTTCACAGATACGTGCGCGTCGTCGATACGGACGTGTGATTTTTTGCGGAAGCTGATTCGGGTGTGCGTGCACACCGGAATCAACGCGTATCCGCGGACATCGCCCCGTATCCGACTTTTCTGCAATTTGCCCTAACTTCTTGTACACTCGTCAGATCGAGACAAAACTTGCGCCATCGGACTCGTAGCGATACACTGGTCCTGTGGGTCAAGTTTGGTTCGATTCTGAGAACGTTGACGAAATCGCGTGTCGTGGGCCCCACAAGCCCCGCTCGACGGGCGATTTTGTGATCGGCTCATCGGAATCCAAATCTGGAAGTTTCGTTGGGTTCGTATCAGCGTTCCTGACCTGTTGACACTAAGTTTGGTGAATTTGGAGACCGTTGACCCGGACACGTTTTCGGTGCAAAGCGGGCCCACCGGCGGACCCCGTTTTGACCCGAAACTGCCGTTTTTGTCCTTGTCTCCAAATTGGACCCAAGGACAGGCGTTTCTAGCTATTTGACATCTTCTGAGCGTGGTGGTAATGTCTATTTCAGCTTTTGGACTCATCTCTGGAAATTTTCCTAAGAACAATTAATCAGATCCAAACAACAAGCAAGTACCTGCACTTCAAGTTAAATCTTTATATTGTGATAATTAATTCTCTGCTTTATTAGTACCCTTGATGATTACACCTAGTGTTAGGAATACTGAATTTCATGTCTTGGACATTGGAGGTCATGTCTTGTCTTTCATGTCGGGTGGGAGAATACTAGAAGGCATGTAGTTTACCCTTTCCCCTGCCATGTTTAATAGCTGTTGGTACGCGACTGTACCTTAGCCGGATCTGGATTTTCCCTGTTTAATAGCCGTTTATGACTGCCGGATTAGCCTTATAAACCCCTACATGCCAACTATGTATTCTAAAATAAACACAAGTTCACACAGATAGTTTCTGGTCTTGTTATATTTCTTGCTGACTGTTGTAGTTTCATTTCCTGTCTCATTTATTTCTGTTTTCTCATATTCCTGTTTACAGCTTTAACTCTGAGATATTGATGTTCTTTTATGCAGTTTCTCAACATGATACTCAATTTAATTGTCATAAATATTTAGTTTAATCTTGTTGTGCACTGTGTACTTTGCTCCTTTCCTGACTGGATCTGTTGATTTAGGCGATGATGAGGACCTTGCCCCTACATATTATGGTCCCTATGAGGGTACAGATGATACCTATGAGGAGCCAGAACCCACCCAGGAGACCCCTGCTGCAGAGAAGATAGCAGTAGCTACTTTTATTTATTGCTCTTATCTTAGCAGTCGGGTTTGTCCCCGATTTCATTCTGATTTCTGTACTAAAACATTTGAATCTGTTGTCGCATTTATTTCAATTGCAATCTTAAGTATCTGTTTCCCTTTATTATCTTGCCTATGCTATTTGTGAATGAGCTAGTTTAGTTAAGTGTGGATTTGACCTAGACAGCGTACTACCGCCGACTCTGCGGCGTAGGCTGGACGTACCCACGCACTCGTGCCCGAATTTCCGGGTGCGGGTCGTAACATCTTATGAGGTGCTCGCCTGGGACGAGGTCTCCATATCCATCGACATGCTCGAGGTATGGAACATATGTTGGCATTATCGTGTCTAATAAGTTATGTGTCTAACACAATTACACTGCATGATTATTGGAGTGTCCGTGTTTCCTATATGATGAGAGTGTTGCAAATTTGATGAATCGTCGAAAACATGCAAATTAGAGGTTTAATAATTGCCAAGGGGTGCATCTTTGGGCTTTTGATCATCTATATGCGAGCCATGTTGGTATAAGAAAGTGATTTGAGGAAGCTTGGAATAAGTAGAAATTTGTATTGGAATTATTTTGTATATAAGTCAAAGTAATGGTAGAATGCTCTATATGGACCATAAATCATTGTAATCATTTAGAGTATTTTAATTTTTAACATAGTATCTACCTCTTCACCAGATCTCGATGTGTTTGGTCTTGTCATTCTGCACTGGATTGTTGGCGATACTTATGGCTGACTAGTTGTCACACCATAACTTCATCTTGGCTCCTTGATCTAGCTTCAGCTCTACCAGCATACTCTTCAGCCATAGCAGCTCTGCAACTCCCAAGGCCATAACTCTGTACTCTGCTTTATCTGTCGATCTGGCCACCACCGACTGCTTCTTACTCCTCCAAGAGACCAAGTTGCCTCATACAAATATGCAATAGCCCGAGATAGACCTTCTGTCATCAGTACAACTAGCCCAGTCAGAGTCATAGTAGCCTTCGATGCTCAAATGATCATTCTTTCTTAATATTAATCCCTTTCTGGGGGCAACCTTCAAGTATCTCAGAATCTGGTACACTGCTTCCATATGACCCTTCTTTGGGTCTTGTATGTAGCTGCTCACCACACTCACTATAAATCATTTCTTTATAGGACATAACCCTCTGACCAGCGTTAATGTCCATTCTCAATCTTGTGTTACATAGCAGACTCACAGAGATTAAGTTCTTGGCAATCATCGGTACGTACTTCACATCTTGAAGCGTCAGATTTAGTACAACCGTCCCAGCCCCAAGTACTTCAGCTTGTGTCTTATTCGCAACCAAAACCTTCTCAGATGTAGGCTTGTATGTGGTGAATAATTTCCTCCTTGAGCAAACATGGTAGGATGCACCAGTATCCATCCACCAGTTAGTATCAACACCAATTGAGACCACCTGCACAATTATTATTAGGATCACCTCGCTTAGTTTGTTTGGATTTGGATCTATAGTCCTTCTTGCAGTGTCCTTTTGTCACGCCCCAGTCCCAAAATACGTAGGACCAGGAATACGTAATACGCCCAGCCGTATGTATATGAATTCCAGTATATGGAAAACCATATACATACGTACGCTGTAAATGAATATGCAATCCATCAGTGGTAATATACTGTCATAACAAGTCACACACCATCTATATCTCATCCACAGCACAAAATACTCAGTGGGTTTAAAACTGACATATAACTGGATATCAAAGTGTATAGAGTCTATAGTCTGGTGGAAACAAATCCACTACAAAACGACGATACTAAAGTAGACACAAAAATCCCTAAAACAGTGATCATAATCACAAAAACTCTGTTGGTAGGAGCTCCTCAGTCTCATAAGTAGCCTCCGGTCCAGGTCCATACTCTTGTGGAAACTCCTGATCGTCCATATCTGGAAAGGGACCAGGTCCTCAGAGGGACATAACAAGATACATAGAAGCATGCCAATAAGTACTGAAATATAAACATCCATCGGTCGCCTAACCATCTAAGTGAATGCAGTTTGAGGACAACTTTGAGTGTAAGAGAAAGTGTAGGCTAGACATATGCTGACGTAATTCACCAATCGTGACAACTGGCTAGTATATGCCACATATGCCCCCCATCCCAGGGGCGCACGATAAACAAGATTAATAACTACATAAGAAAGTGGGTGTCCCGTACACTTATGAGTCATCCTCCCTGTCCCAATGATCTATGCATGTTGCCTCCACCACATGCTAATACCCTAAATAACTTCCAGGTCTACTAGCATACAAAGTTTCTACCAGCAGTCATTCTTAATGCACGACCATGCGTACAGGAGGCCATCCCTGTCACGCCGTCCGTGATCTATATGAGACACACACCCGTGTAAACCACTGTGTCATGGTTAACGAACCTAATGATGCTCTTTAATACTGGGTGGTCTCATAATTAGGTCATAAATCTATAAGATATACATCTATATAGGCAGAATAAAACATGCATGTACCAATTTGAAAGGTAAAATAACAGTATTATGGCAAGGTATACTTGCCAAGTAAAGTGCACGTCCAAAGTTGTTGCTGTGATCAGAGGAAGGAGTTATTGCTTTGTAATTAATTATATATAGGAATAGGGGGTGGTGGAATTTACTTAATGGTTAAGAAAACTCTTGCTGTTGTTCTCTTCTTATTGGTTTAGGTGTGCGGCTGTAGATATTTTCTAAAGAGTGGTGAAATGAGAAACTTACACGTGTAAAAGAACAAAGCAAAGCAAAGTTGAGTTTTGCTTCTGATACAGATATTTCTTTCTTAATGATTTGTGGTTGGATTCTACGCAGAGGAAAGAAAAGAAGAGTTTACGCTGGGTAAATAAGCGATGGTTTAGTTACTGCTGCTGCGGCAGTGGTTTATGCTGGGTAGTTTGCTATTACTTTTGATATTTACGCTCAGAGAAAATATACGCGCTATGGTGAGGAGTTTGCTATTTGACTGTTTTACGCGAGGTGAACTGCTGATGTTAATTCCTTACTTTACGTGCGGAATTGGTTTTGTGCGTAGAGAAAGGGATTTGGGCAGGTTGGTTTTTTTTTTTATGCATGAAAGAGTTCTGTAGGGTTTTCGCTAAGTGAGGTTTACGCTGGGATGATTAACGGGTTGCGGGTTTGGTATAATAGGAATTATACTTTAATAAATAGTTTAAATAATTAATTAAATAATAACTAATACGGTTTTCAAGAATGGGGGTTTACACCTTTCTTACCAAAGTTGAAGCAAGTCACATCAGACTTGGGCTTTGGCTTGAACGAAGTCAACTTCACCTTCAGATGGTTGAAGTCATTCTTCTTGAAGTGAGAATCCTTTTGCTTCCCCTTGGAGTTTCCAGCATACACTATTTTGGCCTTAGCAATCTACTTGGACAGTTTGTCCACCTTGAGTTGAGCCCTCAACTCGTCTTTAACATGGATCTAATGCAATAGGCGCTCAAGGTCGACATCCATCTTCTTTCGATGCATTACAAAATAAAGTTGTTTCACCCAGACGGGAGCTTGGCGACAATATCCCCCACAATGAATTTGTCTACTAGGGACATGCCATCATCCTCAAGTTTTTATGTAACTTGAGAAATTTCTTAACTTGAGGCAACATCGTCTTGTCATCCTCAAATCGCATCTTGTAGAACTTCTCTCTGACATGAATCTTGGATCTGTTGTCATCAGATTTATAGTGCCTATCCAGAGACTCCCATACATCCTTTGCATGGATCATCTTTTTGTATAACTCCGCCATTAAATCTTTTATGGAGATCAGAATCAGCAGTTTGCAGAGGTCGTTGTCTCTCTTCCACTTCATCTTTCTCTTCCAGATATTAAAGTGCTCTCCGTCAAACTTCTCAAGTTTGTTAAAACTTGTGTTGAGAAGACTTTCATGTTTGTTCTCCATCTTACTCGGATCTTGATTTAAGATTGTTAGTCCCGATCACAGATCAAAAGATGGAGGAATTGAGGCTAGGAACAGAGGTTTAAGCAAACTTCAAAATTTGTCCTCTATTGATCCTGAAGTTGTAGCCAAGAATGCAGAAGTTCACGCAAACAAGTTTGCCCTCTGAATACCTCAATTCCAACGAATAACTATAAAAGATCATATTCCAACTTATGGATTACTAAACTCAAGAACCAAAGTACGTTTATCTTTGCTATCACAGTTGCAATTAGGACAGAACATTTACAACTAGAACTATAGAGAAGTAGAAGAAGACAGGAAGAAGGGCTTGCTGGGGTAATAAGGATCACTGTAGCTCAAAGCAGGATTAGTCCCACACGATCTGCTCCCATGAACGAGCAAGGTCAGAAGAGAACTTTTGGAACGAGCACTGTCACCTCTTTACCGACTAGCACGAACTCCTAGACTCCAGTAGCACAATAATCTCTTCTTATCTCAATTTTGAAGTAAGTCCTCAATGAAGGCACGAAGAGAGTATTTATAGAGTTGAGATTAAACCCTAACCCTAATCTTGGTTGCCAACTAATTACAGAAAGATGGAAATCAATTAAATTCAAATCCTACAAAAATCGGATCTGAATAATTGACTCAATCTTTCCATAACTGTTCAAATCCCGCAATTAGCGGAATTAAGAGTCAACAGCGCTTTCTGCGCATATCCGCACAGCAGCACAGTCGCAGTTGCTCCTGCGCACATAGGCTAGCAGCACAGCGACTCATGCGAACATACGCGCAGCAGCGCATGCGTTCATACCCGCATAGCCGCACATAGCATGTGCATAGCCTCGCATAGCCCATTCAGCGCCCGCGCATGCCACCCCACTTGCAACTCGCACATAAAAACTAGTCGTGCTAAGTGCGTCATCAAAGCGCCAATTTGCGCTCTTGAGCCCGAGCCCGATTCCGAGTCGCTTTGAGACTTAGCTCCTAAGAAATTTTTCTCAAGAGAGTGACAAAAAACAAAATTGTTTTCTTGAGGAGTTTAACCTTAATCCTACTAGAAAAATATCCCACATGGCACCAAATTGGGCCACCACCCCATATGCATACCTCAACACCATTGATGGTATTATATTGAGATACCCACTTGGAGTGTTTTTCAATTTGGAACTATCTTTCTAGCCTTGAAAGAAGAAAAATCTCTCACAAGCAAAGGAAAAAACTCCAACAAAAGTCATTTTACTTGTGACTGACTAGTTCAAAAGTTGCCTTATCAATGTTCCTTTTCTTGTTCACATAATGATTTATGTAGAAGAAATTGTTCTAATTTCCCAATTTCTCATGTAACATTAACATAATTGGCTAATGAAAATCCACAAGACGATATATACAATGTTAACATTTCCAGCGTGCCGTTCATATCTAGCCAGAGGCAAAGCATAAAGTTGGCTTCATGCAAATTAAGAAGAGCAATTGGTTAGATCCTCCCTCCCTCAAACACAAACCCACATGTGGTTCCTAGTAGTGATCACCAATGTTAATTTTGGTTCTCTCTAAACGTATTTTGGGATTTAAATTAAAATCCCCTTTAATAAAAGAAAAGGGGAGACTCGATTCCCACTGAATTTCTAAAAAAAGTGAGAGAGAAATTACAAAAGTTCTCTGAAGGACTATTAATTTTTAAGTAAGAAAGGGTTTGGCATTGGTCTAATTATCCATACCTATTGAAGGTGTATGTAAAGAATTGGCTTTTAGGAGAATGTGTGTCAGTGTTTGTGTGTGGTGGTGAGCGGATGTTTTGTGTCCATATATACTTAACTTTCTATAGTTTTTTTAGTGTCCACTGGAGAATGTGTGGGAGCTTGATTCATTTGGCCTAGAAAATCAGTTTCTTCTTTAGGTTACAAACCTCCCTAGCCTTGGAGAAGTTAGAGAGAGCTCCTTCACTTCATGAACTTCAAAAAATGGAAGCTTTTCCTATCCACTAAGTTCCCTTGGATATTTCATGATGATGTCCTGTCTAATTTAAAGATTGCTTAGCTAGAAATTTCCAACAAGTCTCTATTTCAGAAACTACAGTAGAATCGACCAACGGATGCCTCCTCTGAGCAAAAGGACCTCTACATTACAAGAAACGGCTTTGGGGTGGGGTGGGGTGAGGTGGGCTTCAGTTTAATATTATTCTTCTTTTTGTATGTTATTTTTGTCGGATTAGTAAATAAGGGCCAGTTTGGATAGATTTTCTAAAATTTTGTTCTGAAAACAGTTTTTTGAAATAAAATTATAAAATTATTTTTTTAGAATATAAATTTTGTATTTGTATTTGATTACTTTCAGCTGGAGAGTGATTTTATTTAATTTTAGAAACAAAAATTGAAGATTTCGTTTGGTAAAATAGTTTTAGAAAGTAATTTTTTTTAATTGTGTCCAACTGTTCTGTGTCCCCACTGCTGTGTCTAAATTTTTTGATTGTGTCCAACTCGCCACCGTCATCGGCTCGTCACCGCCTACGCTCGTCGTAGCTCAAGACGAGGGAGGAGCTCGTCCAGGCGTCACCTCCGCTGGAAGCCGGAACCCTCTCTCGATTCGCCGGAACCCTCCCGTGAGCCCGCCCGAACCCTAACCCTAACCGTCGACTTGTCCATGTCGACTCGACGTCCCCGTCGAGTCGTCGTCCCTAGCTCGACCCGCCGGAACCCTCCCGTGAGCCCGTCCGAACCCTAACCCTAACCCTAACCGTCGACGCATCCCCGTGGAGTCGACGTCCCAGTGAAAGCCGACGAAGTCACGACCCACTATCGGCTCGTCTAGGCCAGGCCTCTCGAGATCTGACGTCGAACTGGGTCGTGACTGGTTGAGTCGAGTCCAGTCGGCGAGCTAGGTCGAGTCGAATCGGAGCTATCATTGTCGGTGAGCTAGGTCGAGTCGAGTCGAGTCCTTACCGACGAAGTCGTCATCTTCAACGATGCTTCGGTCGTGGTTGAGTTGAGTCCTAGGAAAGAAAATGACATAAAGTAAAAGAAGTTCAATCGACAAGGTGTACTTGCCTAGAGCGAGCTCCCATCCTAAGTCTTCTAGTCCACCTCCTCGAAGGGATTCAGAAACCACACTCCAGGTCTCAAGACCAAGCTCCAAGCTCAAGAGAGAAAGGGGAAAGAGAAGAGAGAGAGAGAGAGAAAGAGAGAGAGAAAAGAGGTATTATATATTGGAGTCTCAAAAAGTGAAACAAATATCTTCAGGATCGGTATACCGTCGATAAACTATAGTATACCGTCGGTATACCGGTAATGTAGTAAAGTTTTAATTTTTGAAAATTTTGAACTGCCTCGAGAATCAAATAAAAGCAATAAATAGCATAGAAATATATATCCGCATAAAATACGAGTACTGTGAGACGAGTCTCACAACCCTCCCCTCCTTAGAAAAATTTCGTCATCAAAATTTCTATAAGAATCCAAAACCAACAAGCAAGAAAATTCAAGAAAACAAGCACAAACTAAATCAAGCAGGTAACTCATGTCAGCATAAAGTTTTCTGGGCAACAACAAAAATTCAGAAAGAACAATAACAAGCTTAACAGTTAACCTAACAATTAATCATATGCACAAGCTATGATAGGACACGGGTATATGAACAAGTATACCTTTCGAGTCAAAAATATATGGATAACGAGTACGCATATCGTCCTCGCGCTCCCACGTTGACTCGTCCTGTGAATGATGCCCCCAAGCAACACGAACCAATCGGATAGTATGGTTCTTGAGAACCTTCTCCCTCTGGTCCAAAATAGACAAATATGCCTCTCCTCATACGATAGGTCGGTACCAACAACCAACTCAGAATGATCCAGGATATGACTCGGGTCTAGAATATACCGACGCAACTGAGATACGTGAAAAACATCATGTATCCCATGAGGCAATGGTGGAAGAGCTAGACGATAAGATGCGTATTCAACTCGGTCGAGAATATCGAACGTGCATATATATATATCTGGGACTAAGCTTCCCTCGCACTCCAAATCTGATAACTCCACGGGTAGGTGTTGATTTGGAGATTTTTCCTCCGACACGGAATTTTGAGTATGTCATATTTTGACACGGACACGTAGATTTGTGTTTGACTCTTCGTATTGTTCATAAATAATATATTATACTTGTTCGTGTGCTTCGAGGTACGTTTGGATGTGTGGTGGACTCGTGTCGCAAGCTGGACCAAGGCAACTCTTTCGACTGCGGCGAGTGCAAGCTGGTGGACATTCTCAATGTCCTGCTTCATGACCTCAGACTGGCGCTGCTGGGCCTCTGCCTGGGCCCGTTGTGCTTCCATTATCTGCTGAAAGAGCGCAAACACCTGCGTCGGATTAAATATGGGTGGTGGAGGTGAAAGCTCCTCTGAGACTGTCGGTACTGTCCTCTGTATCGGAGGTGGTGCACCCCCGAAAGCTACTGCAGTAACGCCCACCTGGACTGGTAAACCGGACCTCTGAACTGAAGCTGCTGGAGCAGTGTCTGCTAATGCTTCCCTCAGAGACGACGAAGTGACCGACCTCGCTGACACTGCGCCTAAGCGTTGGAAGGGAGAGAGAGAGAGAGTGAGTTGGGGGGAGAGGGGGGCCCACCATGTGTGTTCCACTACCAAAATCACACTCCCAAAAGTTCTTTTTTCTTCTCTCAGAAATCAACTTTTAAACTTCATCTCCCCAAATTCTTTTGGAGTATGACATTGTAGAATGTTGCAGCCAAATATACTTTGGAGGGGTTTCGAAGTTTAAAAGCAAAACATGAGAAAATAACAGACAACCAAACATGTCTTACGTTTTCAAGGGAAATTCGAACTGTACTTATATCCACGGGAGCCTATATCGTAACTAGCAGGCCACGACCCCACGAACATTGTCAATTCTGCAGAAGTACACTTAACCTTCACAATTAGCAACTTGCTTAAAAGAACGAAGATAAGATGTTTCAAATAATTTTTACTTATTATAGAACAGTAAATTTTTTAAAAACTATCCAAATATATGGAGCCAACAAGAAAATGTTGTCAAAAGTGACTGGAACACTAATAAGCAAAATAATTTGCTCGAAAGATACATAGCTCCAAAATAAATTTTGATAAGAGAACAAATGGACCTGAATGGAAAAAAAAAAACACAATATGATCTACAAAACCAGATCCAAACTTAGAAGATAAAAGCACAACAACAGTAAATAGCAAGGCTAACGATAATTACTACTACTTACAAGAAAAATTATGATCAACAAGTATAAGCATTTGGTTTATTAGTAACTGAATTATATGACAAAGGAAGGCACATCATGGAGATGAAGAACAAAAGCACTAGAAAGAGGAATTGGTCGATGAAGAATAAAAGCACTAGAAACTTGTAAACTTAAACTAGAATGTTGGTTTTGGAGATTGAAGTAAATTGATATCTTTGTTGTCAATGTATTAGAAGGACAGTTTCTACAATTAAGGATCCAATGCTCTATTGTGTGAAAAATATTGCAGTACTTCAAATTAGAGGAGTTGTATGAAAAGAGCTTAAATGCAGCCTAGAGAAAGCTTTTTGTCATGCTCTTGGATATTATTTCATAGGAGCTAACTTTCAAAATTTTGCGACTCGAACTCGGGCTCAAGCTCTCTGTTTTTTATATTTCATCAATAAACTATTTTTGTTTGTAACTTTGTATATAATTCATTGATATGTTTTAATTTGTTTTTATATATTTCATTCATAATTTTTATTTTTTATTTTGGACTTTACATGTAATCCAAATTAGTATGTTTGTTTCTTGACTAATTTTATCACAACTAATATTTGTGTACTTATGTATTATATAATATATTTAATGTAAGATTATAAATTTATAAGTCTATATAACTGGTTGATTAACCCACTGGTTGAACCAATTTGACCAACCCAGTTTTCTGATCGGGTCGATCTAAGATCCGATTTTTAAAACATTGATACTAACTATCATCTACAGTTGTGTTTCTATAATAATCGTACACTTATATTTTAGATTCGACGTTAGACTAATCGTTCACGAGCAAGTAAGTGTTTGGTGTTAATTGCTATGGAAAGCCAAACGGTCTACATTTTCGATGATTATTTGGCCAAAAATGTCATTCATTTTAGGGGCTTAAACGGGTGTTTTCAACCCAACGAACGTTCCCAAAATAAACGTACATCTCCAAACTACAATTCAAATTATGTCTTAATATAAAAAGAAAGTTATATCATGTTGCACCTATTTTAATTAGTTGGTTTAGTACCAATTGAAATACTTAGTTGGTTTAATACCAACTGAAATACTCATTTCATGGATCGACTTACTCTCTGTCAACTATCACTACTGGCACTAATCATGTGCATGTCCATTTAGAATTTAATTTTTACTTTTAACTATGTGAGAAGATCGGTTAAAAAAAATTTTAGTAAATAATATACATACGATTTGGACAATTTATTTTTGAATCATTTTCAAGTCGTATTATAATAGTAGAAATATGAGATATCCAGTAAATAAATAAAAAATGTTCTTAAAAATTAAATAGAATAGCTTTCACCAAATACACTTCTGATCTATTTTAAAAAAATGGTTTCCACAGCGAGAAAAAGAAATAACATAAAAGCATAAGGTGTATCGGCATAAAAACAATATTCTCAAACGAACAAACAAAAAAAAGAAAATGTTTATAGAATAAACAATAAGTTGGACAAGTAACAGCGACCCATGCCTGTATGTACCCCAACTGCTTGTAACTTCAGTTTTCTGTAATGAAGATGCAACAGCTACAAAATAATAATAATAATAATAATACAAAATAAGCAACAAATTTAATCAAGTAAATATAGACTCTACTAGAGGGGTCTATCTGCAAATAGAACTACAGATGCTGCAATTTAGTTGATTTCCCACCAAAACCATAAAAATTTCACAATCATCCTATTCTTCTTTCGTCCTCGTCCTCGTCCTCGTCCTCCCAGCCATGATGTCCTCGAAAACCCTAACTATAATTTTCCTCCTCCTCTTTCTCCCCATCTCCCTCTCCTCCCACGTCTCCATCTCCGTCTCCCCCAAAATCCTAACCAAATCCAACCGCACGATCACGATCCGATGGTCGGGTGTCGACTCCCCCTCCGATCTCGACTGGCTCGGAATCTACTCTCCGCCTTCCTCCGCCGACCAGGACTTCATCGGCTACCTCTTTCTCAACGCCTCCTCCACCTGGGCCACCGGATCCGGGTCCATCTCCCTCCCCCTCGTCAACCTCCGGTCAGACTACTCCTTCCGGATCTTCCGCTGGACCCTATCCGAAGTCGACCCGAAGCACCATGACTACGACCAGAACCCGCTCCCGGGGACGAAGCACATGCTCGCGGAGTCGGGCGCCGTCGGGTTCGACAACCCGGGCGGGCCGGAGCAGATCCATCTGGCGTTCACGGACCGGGTGGAGGAGATGCGGGTCGTGTGGATAACGGGCGACGGGTCGGAGAATTGGGTCCGGTACGGGGTGGAAGAAGGGAAGCTGGAGGCTGCGGAGAAGGCCGCGGCGCTGAGGTACGAGAGGGGGGACATGTGCGATTTTCCGGCGAACGCGAGCGTCGGGTGGAGGGACCCCGGGTGGATTCATGATGGAGTCATGAAGGGGCTGGAAAAGGGGAAGAAGTATTACTATCAGGTGATGATCTTTTAGCTAGTTTGTAATCTTTTCCTTGATATTATGGTCTATGTTCATTGACAAGATATGATTTTTAGGGCTAGGAAAGATTTTTTTAGGTTGTGCATGTTTGATAGGACCCATGTGTAAGTTCCAAATGGACCCGCAAAATGGAAAAGATTTGCCGCGACTACGATTGTGACGAATATAATTGAGAATTGAAATAGTATCATCTACTTACTATCCAAAACATGCATAAATATAGATATTTATTTAAATCTAATATACAAATATGTATATACTATATAGATGCGTGCATTCATGTGTATATAATCGTATCCATGTAGTATCCTCATCCTATATTTTCTAAAAAGATGCATTATTTCGAATTCATATCTTGTCTATATAGGAGCATGCACAACGGTAAGTTTCATGCATAGTTCGTAGTATCAGCCATATCATACCGATTTTGGCGTTGTCCTGATCAGATACCACCTGCTATCGATACCGGCCAATATCAATGTGTTGGGGGTCCCTTTCTTAGTTAATTCGACAGAAAAAAATTGAACGTAAGAGAAGAATGGAAAACTAGTGTCAACCCAATGGTTTAATTGTGTTGAACATCGATCGACAATGTTACTTTGTGTCGATAAGATTTTTTATGACATTCTAATCATTATCATTTGTCGAAATTGTATATCTATAAATTCATAACATTCACCCAAACTATTATTATTTCACTTCACAACTATTTATTAGGGTTGTACTATATTTAAAAGCCAGTAATAAACAATAATATTTATTGCACATAAACAAATTAGCAATGTTGATATTCATTCCATTTAAAATTAACAATAAACAACAATATAATATATAAAACTATGTCTAAATATGTATCAAATATTTTTTATCTTAAATTTTTTTTCTTTATCATGTTTGGCTTTCTGAAATTACGAACTTGATACTCCGATCTGAAATCGTCGATACTGATACTCATAGGAAGGGTCCAAAACCGTTTTCGATACCGACACTGCAAACTATCTTTTCAGGTGAATTTAAGTGTTTTTTGTTGAGATACCTAGACCGTGCAAGAGCGGGAGCCTCGTGGCACTAGCATGCCTTTTTGGAGACTTGATTTTATGTGATGTGAGAAAGGGAAAATTTTGTACGGCCCCTTCTAACTTTTCGAAAAATGTCAGCCCCCCTTGTTGTTTTGCAATTCTCTACGACTCCTTGCCTTAACAAACTTTATTTACTAAATAAGAAAAAAATAGTTCTAATAGTATTCTATTGGTTATAACAGTGACTGATTGGTTACATGTAATTATAAATTATTATAATTACTTTTAAGTGGTTATCAATAGTTTGAAATGGTCATAGTCGTTATGTTTATAACCAATCCAACATTATTAACCAATCAAACACTATTATAACCAACTAAACAATACTAAAACAATATTTTCTTATTTAGTAAATAAAGTTTGTTGATGGAGAGGTTGTAAGGAATTGAGTAGTCAACAAGAGGGGCTGCCATGTTTCGAAAAGTTGGAGGGGGGCGTGCAAAATTTCCCCACAAGTTTAATGCTGGGTGAATTTGTTATCGTGTGCAGTGAAATTTTAGGTGCTTTCAAGAGTTTGTCTCAATTTATTATTGTGTATAGTGAAAAGATTTGATTAATAGGTCCAGGAAAGATTAGATTTTGGGTGTTCTGGGAAAAATTTGATGCTGGTGAGTTTGTTATTGTGTGCGGTCATAATTTTTAGGTGATTTAAGTGCTCCTTGTTACAATTTATTGTTCTGTATAGAGAAAAGATTGATTTGAGGGTTAGGAAAGATAGTCAAGTTAGATGCTGGGTGTGTTAGTTTTTTTGTACAGTGGTAATTTTATGTTACTCAAGTGCTTTTTGTTGCAATTTATTGTTGTGTATAGTGGAAAGATTTGATTGTTAGGGTTAGGAAAGATGCATTTTGAGTGTTTTATGAAAATAGATGCTGGCTGAGTTTGTTATTATGCAGAGTGGAAATTTTAGGTGGTTTAAGTGTTTCTTCTCCCAATTTGTTCGTGTATAGGGAAACGATTTGATTATTAGGGTTAAGAAAGATAGTTTTTTGTGTGTTCTTGATGCTGGGTGAGTTTGGTATTATGCAAAATGGAAATATTAGGCCATTTAAGTGTTATTTGTCCCAATTTGTTGTTGTGCTTTATGAAAATATATGATTTTTAAGGTTAATAAAGATATATTTTTGTGTGTTCTTTGAAATGTTTGATGCAGAGAGGGTTTCTTATTGTTCAAAGTGGAAATATTATGTGATTTAAGTGTTTTTTTGTCTCAAATTGTCGTTATTTATACTGAAAGTTATTGGGGTTATGAAAGAGTGGTTATGTGTGTTTTGTTAGTTTGATGCTGGTGCATTTTTATATTATGCTGCAGAGTGGAAATATTTGGTGGTTTAAGTGTTCTTTGTCCCACTGTTATTTGATTTTTAGGGTTAGGAAACAAAGATTTTGATCATCATCGTCATCATTATTATTATTATTATTTGTGTATAGTAAAAAGATTTAAATTTTCGGATAGAGAAATAGATTTCATGTGTTTTGTGAAAATTTTGATGCTGGTGAGGTACCAAAGTGGAAATTTTAGGTGATTTAAGTGTTATTTGTGGCAATTTGTTATTGTCTGAAGTGAGAATAGTCGGTTTTTAGGGTTTTTGGGGACAGATTTTGTTTTTTCTATGAAAAGTTGGTGGGTAAGTTTGTTATTGTGCACAATGAAAATTTTAGGTAATTTTAGTGTTTCTTGTCCCAATTTGTCGTTGTGTATAAGTGAAAATTTTGATTTTTAGGGTTAGGAAAGATATATTTTGTCCTGTATGAAAAAAAATATGATGCTGGGTGAATTTGTTATTATGCTCAGTGGAAAATTTACAAGATTGTTATTTTTTCTTCCATTTTGATTTTTAGGGTTAGGAAAGATATATTTTGTCCTGTATGAAAAAAAATGATGCTGGGTGAATTTGTTATTATGCAGTGGAAATTTTACAAGATTGTTATTTTTTCTTCCAATTTATTTTTTTGTTTCCAGTGAAAAGATTTGATTTTTAGGGTTTGCTGGTGAATCAGACCAATTGGCTTTGATAATCCTTAGTCCCGATGCAAGGCTAGATTTGTATGTGCTGTGGAAAGCTAATGCTGAGTGAGTTTATTACTGGGCAAAATGGAAAAGATTCAGGTGATCTAAGCATCATTTCCCAATTTATTACTATGTGAAGTGAGAGGATACCCATTTTAGGGTTAGAAAGGGTTGGTAGATACGTTTGGACACTACGCACCTCAAAATACACTAGGACACGTGAAAATCACTGCTGTTCTCCATGTCTCTGTGTCCATATTGTGTTCTATTCTATTTGTGTCTGGGCAACATTGTATTTGCTCTGAAAAGGGTGAGTTTATTAGTGTGGAAAGTGGAAAAGGTTCAAGGTGATTTGGGTGTTCCTTCCAATTTTGTTACTATGTGCAGTAAAATATTTCATGTTTGGGATTGGAAAGCTAGATATTAAATGTTCTATGAAAAGTTAGTGCTGGGGGATAAAATATTGCTATGCACACTGGAAAAAATTCAGGCGATCCCCCCCCCCCCCCCAAAAAAAATGTATTATGATGCACATAAATAGAGTTTAACCAGGAGTATGTTCGAAATCCATTCTGAACCAGAGGCTGTTCTGATGAAGTTTGCACCAATTTATTAGTAGATTTCTTCTTCGACTTGACCTTTCGTTCAAGTTGTGGATGGTTTTTTTTGCTTTCATATCACCAACTATATTCCCTTGGCATGTTGAAAAAGGATTGAGCTCAAATTTCTGTTTTGAAACTCATTGATTCTTTATTGTTCTAATGGTGCCAAAGGCGTGCCCATGGTAGTAAATCTGCAAGAAATGGTTGGTTGGAAGGATCATTTTATGGTTAGAAAAGATGGTTATCGTATGTTCCGTGTAAAGATAATCTTGGGTGAGTTTATAACTATGCAAAGTGCAAATTTTTATGGTAGGTGTTTTGAATTTTTTTTGTGACCTTTGTTACTATGTAGTATGCTGAATGGAAAGATTTACTTTTAGGGACAGAAGCGCTATTTTATGTATGATCAGCCAAAAGTTAATTATGAGTAATGAGTGCCATTTAGCAAAATATTTAGGTAGGTGTTTTGAATGTTTTTCATTACCTGATTTATTACTAATGTAGAATGTTCAGTGGAAATATTTACTTTTAGGGACAGAAGTGCTATTTTATGTATGATCTGCCAAAAGTTAATTACGAATAATGAGTGATTTTATTACCATCAAATGGAATTAGTATCATTGGTTGGATTTTGGGTGTATCCCCCTCCCAATTTACTACAATGAATAGTGAAGGATTTCATTTTTTAGGGTCAAGAAAGCTAGATTATGCATAATATTGGAGGAAATGTTGTCTCCACACATAAAAACAGGTATTGGGGGTGGGGTGTGGGTGGGTGGGTGGATGGGGTGGGGTGGGGGGTGGGTGGGTGGGTGGATGGGGTGGGCTAGGATTTTAATACCAAAGACATGCAGTTTCATAATAGCATGTCTAGGAGGAAAGGGGGAAGATGTATCAAGATAAGTGGGCATTTCTTAGGATTTTCTGTTGACATTGGGATTGGAAAGTCGACACGAAACTTAAGTTGTAGGGACGTGTTATGGGGCCTAGATTATATAGCTGTTATTATGAGGTTAATTTGAGGAAGAGAGGACCAGTTGTTAGTTAAGGTAAGTTGGATTTGTTGGGAGCAAAATGATTATTTCAAGAATGATGATAATCCGAATATTCTTTCCTGTCGCAGCTATATGCTCAATTGTTGAACCTAGTATGAGCAGGTGAACATGCTTTCCAGTTTGAACATTGGGATTTGAAATAAGATACGAAGCTCAAGTTCTTGTGAGGTTATTTTGGAGAAGAGAGGAAAAGTTATTATTTTGGGTAACTTGGATTAGTTGGGAGCAAAATGATTACTTCAAGAATAAAGCTATCCCATGTACTCATTCCTGTATCAAACAAATTTAAAAGCATTCATCCACCCCTTTTGGTTCATGGCGGACATTAGTTTTAGTTGGGATGTCAAAGCTAATCTCAATTGTTGGACCCAGCATAAACAGGTGAAGACAATTTCAAGTATGTTTGAGTACTGAAATAGTTGAAAAAGCGTTTTCTTACTTCAATGCTTATTTACTATTCTTGCCACTAAGGGCTAGTTTGAATTGCACTTATGCTTCATGATTTCATCCCATTTGCTCAAACACCCATTTTCAGAACGCTCGTTGGGTTTGTGTTTCGAAAACGCCCATTTGAGTCCCAAAATGAGCGGCACATTTTGAAGAAACGCCCATTTGGACAGGTACCTTTGCCTCGTCCCTTGTGTTTGGCACCAAATGGAATCCCGGATGAAACTTAACTACAATCCAAACTGGGCGTAGGTCTGCTACTTTCTTAGTGTTTAATACCCAAAACTTTTGGATGACGATTTTTTCTCATTCATTTACTATCTTGCGACTAGGAAATTTTCTTGTTTGATAAAATGTTTTTGTTTGCTTGCTAGAGCCACTTTGATTCTCAATTGATACATCAAACACTCCATTTAAAACAGCGTCAACTGGTGCCTCCTTGAGCATTTAGCGTTAGTCCTTTTTGACCTTTTTGTATGTTTGAAATGGAAAATGCTGCAAACCATGCCATTTTGCCCAAAATGCAAGTGGAGACAGTAAAAGCTCCATTTCAATGGGAACCAAACTAGCCCCTGGAGCTACTAAGTAGGAATTATTTCCCTTTGTTGCATGGCACCTGTGAAAAAGGGTTCTGTCTGAGACCACAGAGAACAAAGGAAGTAGTAATTTCTAGCTAATTTCTGCTTAGTTTCCACCTATGGAAATGGAAACAGAGTGAGAATATCGTTTCCAGCATAAACAATACAACTGTAGAAACTAGGAGGTTTCAATTAGGTCGATAGTATAGTTTTCATTCACCAATTCATCAACAAGAGACTTGATGTATACTTAAATGATGTTCTCTCTCTTGTTTCCAGTATCTTGCTAGGCTGATGATCTCCATGTTATTTTCAGTACTTATTTTGTTCTTCTAAGATTTTTATGATCATTTTATATGTTATCTTTTTAACCATTGGTAACATGTGTTCACAGGTTGGCAATGATAAAGGAGGTTGGAGTGACATCCATAGCTTTATTTCTCGTGACAATGATGCAAATGAAACAATAGCATTTTTATTTGGTGATATGGGGACTGCTATTCCATATTCAACCTTTTACCGGACTCAAGACGAAAGCAGATCAACCGTGAAGTGGATCCTCCGTGATCTTGAGAATTTTGGCGATAAGCCTGTATTTATTTCTCATATTGGAGATATAAGCTATGCGAGGGGCTTCTCGTGGATCTGGGACGAGTTCTTTAACCAGATAGAACCTATTGCTTCGAGGGTTCCATACCATGTTTGCATAGGTAATCATGAGTACAATTGGCCGTCGCAGCCCTGGAAACCCTTATGGGCTGCCTATGGGACAGATGGTGGAGGTGAATGTGGGATTCCATACAGCCTCAGATTTAAAATGCCAGGAAAGTCTTTCTTATCTACTGGCACAGGAGCTCCGGACACTAGGAACCTGTATTATTCCTTTGATGCTGGAGTTGTTCATTTTCTGTATTTATCAACGGAAACTAACTTTCTTAAAGGTAGCGACCAGTACAATTTTATCAAGGCTGATTTGGAGAAAGTCAACAGAGACAAAACACCCTTTATCGTCGTTCAAGGCCACCGCCCCATGTACACAACTAGTAATGAAGTAAGGGATACCCCATTGAGAGAGAAAATGCTGGAACATTTGGAACCACTTTTGGTGGCCAACAATGTGACACTTGCACTATGGGGTCATGTCCATAGGTATGAGAGGTTCTGCCCCATGAAAAACTACCAGTGTGATAATTTCTCCTCCAATGTCACCTATGGGGCCTCACCAGTTCATCTTGTGATAGGAATGGCTGGACAAGATTGGCAGCCGATTTGGGAACCAAGGTCAGACCATCAGGATGTTCCAATCTTTCCTCAACCAGAACGGTCGATGTATCGTGGCGGTGAGTTTGGGTATACAAGGCTTGTTGCTACAAGAGAAAAACTTACACTTACCTATATCGGGAATCATGATGGGGAAATGCATGATATGGTGGAAATATTATCGGGTAAAACTCTAAACATCACCAACAACTTTGTTGCTAAGGTTGGTGATGAGGTTGGTGCTAACGCTGGTGATGAAGATTCTGGTAAGTCTAAGCTATCACTTTATTTGAAGGAAGCAGGTATTCTGTTACTGGGAGCATTAGTTGGTTATTTTCTTGGGTTTATAACCCGCTGCAGAAGGCGTGATGCACCAAGAAATACTTGGACCCCTGTGAAGAGTGAAGAAACATGAAGTCTCTGCCGGTGCCTCATTGTTGTTTGCTTAGCTTTAACACGTAATGAATAATTTCCCAAGGTTGAGTGAGTTATATTATCTCAATGAATGCATCCTGGAAGATTGCGGACGAGTAGTTAAGATCTTGTTACCTGAGTATATTGTTAGGATCTATCTGTATGATATGTAAAGTTGTGTGTTTTTGTATATACATGTTACTGAAATTCTGAATTATCAGTCAATAGTATAAAATATGTAAAATTTATTCCATGTCATTTATTTTCAGTGTTAATATTGTATGAGATAGTTGTGGTTTGGATACTTGGTACTGATATGTCTTGTTCTGTAAAAGTTATAAATGTATGATTGGTGTTCACTGTTACAACTGTTACTTTGCTGTGATGATATTCTAGCTCTAAAGCTTAAGCTGATCACCTCTCTTTTCTTGGCAGTGGTTTTAATGTGGTCTGTTATAGAAATAGCAGGAATTTATTGTATGCATATCAGGTAATCTTGTAAATTTTTCTTGTAATCATCTTCTGGATAATTTATCTGTTAAGGTTTCCTGCTCTGGACAAGTTCTAATTATTATAACATCTCAATTGTTGAGGAATTTATGTGCCAAGACAAAATACCTATCTGTGGATGTTTCTATTTTGATGAGTACTGTATTTGATGGTATCTTCTTTCTTTCGCAATCTGATGTTTTTTATAAACTATTTTGGCATGACCTGATGATGCTGGCAGGAATAGCAGAAAGATGCTTGCTGTACTACTTGTAAACCACAGTTGGCTTGACTCAGAAGTAACTAGGATATGTAAACCACTCTTAGCTTGTTTTAAGGTGAGCCTCCTCATCTCAAGTCAAACCACTCTTACCTTTTGACTCAGAAGATGCATGTAACTATGCCAACTTATAACTAATAACCATCTTGCAGAGTTGCAGGGCTTCATCAGAGAGAATTCGTGTCCTTTTCATCAAAATTTACTTGATAATTTTTCCATAACTGCTCCCATAAATCATAATGGTTAACCAGGAAGAATCCTTCTGGCAAGTCTTTTATGATGTATTTCTCAATACCTGATCTTGCTCCATCTGTCTGCGTATAACAGCAATCAGTCTAAAATAGGTCGATTTACAAATATATGAACTACCTTACAAGTAGGGTAATCATCTGGAGAACCATTCATGTTTCACCCACCCACCCGCCCTTCTTTTTTCATCATGGAGCCCCTTGTGTTATCTGGGAATCTGAAAGTAACTTGGCATACTTGCCGTAGGACAAAAGTGTCCTCCTTGTAACCCTTTTTTTCATCAAGAAGAAAAAGACCTATTTTCTGTTTCTTGTTCATGACTTCCTGCTTGTTCTTCGCCATATTTGAACAGGTAAAACCCTAGCCGGTAATCTTTCTTTTCTATTATTTTTCTTTATAATAAATAATGTTTGTTTGTTTTTTTACTTTGAATTGGAGTTTGTAATGATTGATGGCTAATTAGTTGTTGTTGATTTTTTAGGGTTTGATGTTTTTGCGATCATTTAAGAGTTGCGCCTGCTAAATTTAGGGAACCACTTGCCTCAACTTCAACTATATACAGGATTATTTCTAAGTTATTAAGTTGCAATGTAATTTGAATTATGGTTGATGTTGATATAAAAATTGGGACCATGCTTCTTGTAGTAATTCTTATTTCTTGTTCGGCCTAGAACATTTCTAGTTTGCTCTTTGTTTTAGTTCCACATCGAGAAAACATAAGATATGGGAGCACAAATTTGCTCATCAATATGTATTTTCACCACATTAATGAATCAAGTCCATTAAATTAATCGTACTTCTCAACTTGGTATCGATGTATTGTTCCTCTTTTTTGGAATAGCTCTTTTACCAAAATCCTTAAATCCCGAAACCCAAATCCTAGTCTCCAACCCCAATTCATCTCGAAAAACCTACCATAGCATAGACAAAACCTAGCCTCCCCCCCCCCCCCCCCCCGCTCTAGCCTCACCTCACTACCAAAACCCTAACCCTAGCCTCACCTCATTGCCCTAAGATGCCATGAAAACCCAAGCGTCGTTGTCGATAATTTATCTAAAACTAGATATGAAGCCTATGCTCCTCGTGAACGTCCTCCAGAGTTGACGATGATGCTTGATAATGATAATAAAGAACTTTATCCTTATTTATCCCCGAAACTAGGATTTTCATGTGTACACATAATTTATTCTTGTTATTACTCAATTTTATGTTTTGGTAATAAAGAGAATTGATAAATAAATCAATTTTGGGATAAAACAACAAGTACCAGCAGGAAAAAGCTCTGTCTAGGCTGAACCAAAATAACGTCGAAATTTCGGTCTTTCCAGAACATTTTGTGAACAAGTCTTGACGTGTTGGTTCGTGTCGCAATTAATGGTATACTGATTTGTTTGCCATGGAACTTGATTCCTGAGCTACAATTTATTTTTTTTACCCGTGAGAGTAAATAGAAATGAGTTTTTATAGCATCTTGCCATGATTCTCTTCTTTTTCTTCATTTTTTATACCACACTGATACATGCTTGTTCTTGGTATTTTTTTGATTGCAAGGGATTTATGATATAGGATTAGGACGTGATATGCCATGAAGATATCACGTATATGTCTAAGTCTAGGATTAGTGTGCCATAACATGATATTTTGTTGAGTACGACATGATTGAGTATACGTCGTGCTCGTACATGTCATGACTAGTGATTGGGAATGAGACTTGGGTATGTGATTGCTTGATTGGCTATGGCTTAGCGTGACCTTGGCATGAACATGAGCGTGAGCATGAACGTAAACATAGCTTGAAATGAACATGAGTATGTGAACATGAATATAAGTAACAAGACTTGACACTAAGAATATTCATGCACATGATACAAGAGAGAGATGATTCGTGTTTATTACACCTTGTCATGATCGTACATAAGAGACATGATGAGTTGTAACATTAGCACGAGGACAACTTGTGTGTGCATGTTCCTAATACGTATTTAGTAATGCTATGAGTATTGTGAGGGTATGGAGAGACGATGAGTATTATATGGGAGTTTCCTGGCTGACACTAGTATGATTTAGATGGTTCTGTTTTATCTTTATTAGAGATTACGCATGTTTCATTCGTACATAAGATTCATGAGAGACATGTGTGAGACGTCTCACTATTTTCGTATACGTATTCGAGATACGCGTACAATAGTTGTAGGACTGTTTTCTGTATTTTTTGGATTTTTCTAAGCTTCTTTTGGGTAATTTCTAGATTGTGAATAGTGTAATATCCTCATGCTATATAAACCCCTCTCTTTCTTTCTCTTCTTAATTCCTTCACTTTTCTTCTTTTTTTAATTTTCTACTTTCCTCTTTTCTCCCCTAGCTGTGAGTAGCAAGACCCCTCCTGGTCATGGGTTTATGGACTTTGGTAGTAGTGGTAGCAGTGGGTTTAGGCAAGTACATCTTGCCAACCATGAAGAACATGCATATTTCAATTTTGTGATTTTTTTTTTATTAGTCTATGTTAAGCTCTATGAGCTGCTCTACATGTTTACTACTTAGCATTTTCGGATTTGATGGCTTGGTTGGAGTAGATCTGAGTTTCAAAGTTAGGGTTTTCATGGGTACCATGAATTTTCCTTTGTTTTGATATATTAAAACATAGTATTTTTGGAAACCAGTCATTCCATATGGTAGAGAATTCAATTTCAGTCAGTTTTGGCTTTTAATTCACTTGATTTCGAGTTAAAATAAAAATTTTATGAAGAAAACAAGTGTTCGGTTTTCTTGGAGCTTTTCTATGGAGTTCTTGGTATTTTTGTTGTTCTGTACGATGAAGTCCATGCGCCATACAGCAGGGAAGGCCATGTGGCAGAAATGCTATGCGGCACGAAGCATCCCACGACAGCCCCTTCACAGCATGCACGCTGTGCGCACATATTTTCAGGAATGCGTGTGACTGTCCCCTTCGCATCGTGTTTCTCTTGTGATGCGCATGACTGTTTGCATGCGCGCTCTGAGCTTTGATATGAGGGTACATGCGCCAAGTCGTCATGATCCTAGCACTGACGCCTAACTTGCTACTAGTCTGATCTTTCCATGTGCCTGAGGGTACATGCGCCAAGTCGTCATGATCCTAGCACTGACGCCTAACTTTCCATATGCATTTTCATGTGCATGACTCGCTATGCGCCAGACCGCTATGCTTCAGGCTCATTCCTTCTGCGCATGCATCGTGCGCCATGCGACAAGCCTTGCCATGACAACTTGTATATGCGTCGTGCGCCTTGCAATAGATTGCTATGAGTGTCTATCCATGCGAACGTTTTCCATGCGCGCATGTGTACCCTAGCGACCCTATGCGCCTGTTTTACTGTTTTGCTGTTTTGCTTGATTTTGGAGCTTTCATTGGATTTTTGTATGACCCTAAATGACTTGATTGTAGTAATGATCCCTTTTTGTAGCACAATATTTTCCTTATTGAACTCTTTTTTATTATGAGTATTCACCTGATAATATATTCTGTTAGCTATAGTTCTTGTATACTTTTAGAGTTGCAAATCCTTAATCATTTAAAAACTCTGATTTCATGTTTTCTTAATTCTTTCTTTTCCTGACATGACATAATTATTACTCACTGTATCCAGCATATATTCCTGTATCTTGTATCATGTATCCTGATATTATATTGATATTCCTGATAGTGATTTGACATAGCGCACTCATGAACCAAGGTATCCTGACATGACCCGATCAAGGCTATTAGTAGAACATGTATTACATGACCTGTCATTCCCGTGGTTGATTTCCTGATTGTGCTTATCAAAGTTATTATCCAGTCTTGCATCATGTCTAAGACAAATTCTCGAGCACCATGGTCGAGAATCTTGATTAAACTTATCAGGTTAATGAACTAGATTGATACCTAGAATCATTTAAGAATTTTTTTTGGTTACATGCAATCCCGACATCACAACACCTGTGGATTTGGAGCTCTCCGTCGTGAGGGGCACACTTCCAACATACCGTCGAGTGTTGCATTACAAGTAAAATATTTATATACGTTAATTATATTATGTAATCCTTACGTCTGGATGATCCGGATAGTCTGGAGGGCATGTGGTTGTATAAAATTTCCAAAGTGCATGTGATAGTAACTAGGATTGTGATAACCCTAGTTAGTTAATGATAGCAAGCCGTAAGACATGAATGGTCGTGATTGCTTTATTGCTAGTCTAGTCTTATTCCAGATCCTTCCAGTGTACCTCTCTATAATTGTATCTTGTTAGTCTTTATCTATTCATTTTATTTTACTGCTCAACTGTGTTCTATTTATTATCTTATTTGCTTGCTGAAGTTGGTGGCCAGAGGCTAGGACTAACTCGGGAAAGGAACTATAACCCTGGTCCTTGTTTGGTTTAAGGATTATGGCTTTAATCTCGAGGAGTTCCCAAGCTCTTGTCGCTTGCCAACTTATTATCACATTATCTTACTCGTTCCATGACTACTTATATCACATGTCATGTAGCTTACTAGCTTTTAATTCTCGAGGTAAGTGCAGTGGTAGTACACGAGCTCCGATTTGCATTATTTACTTCAGTCTCTGATTGTTGTTGAGTTTATTGCTTACTGGTTTTAGTTCCTAAGTTGGGCTTTGTAACTACCACTTTCCTAGAGAGGGATATTATTGTCTTTTTCTATTTAGTATTATTGTTAATATTTATATTATTTATATTTCATATTAATTATATTGATTATATTTTATTTCATAATATTTGGTATTGTTACATGTATATCTATATTTAATATAGTTGGTGGTTAGTATGTTAGTCATTAGTTAGGCTAGTTGTTAGTGAACCTAATTGAACCCAACTAGACTTGTCATGACTCACTTAGTGAAACTAATTAGTTATTCATGGTTGACCCATTTCAATTAGAGAAGAATGATTAGTAAACAATTCCTTTAGTTATTGGAACCTTCCTTAATTAAACCCCTTTTAATACCAAATATTTATGACTAATTAGGAGGGCAATTTGGACACACCATATGACCCTAACCTAACCCTAACTCCAAGAGAGGTGGCCGGCCCTTACTCCGTGTATTTAATATCTCATTAGTTCATTAGAGCCTCCATTCAACCCTAATTAGCTCTCTTCTATTTTTCCCCATTTGAGAAGAAGCCCCAACCTCTTTCATTCCCAAATCGATTTTCAACTCTCTCAAATTCTTATCCCAAGGAAGCTAGGAGCTTGGAATAGCAAGGATGAGATATTGGAAGGAAGCTAGCTTGAGGGATATGTCCATTCCTTGGGATTGTGTCCTCTTGGTGTGTAACATTGAAAATCCATCTCCCAATAGGTAAAATTCCTAACCCCTTATCATTTTAATCCTAAATAATGTAATAAACCTATAGGGACCCTTCTATGACTAAGGACTACCCATAAGAAGAAGAACTAGGTCCTAATGAGCCCATATTGTGATAGTTGCATTAACTTTTATAGCTAAATTAAAGAAAATCCGAATTTGGGCCCTTAGGTGTTTGTAGGAATATTTCTTTAGTAATTTTAGAGTGAGATTCATGATTTAATAGCGTGTACGTGTCCACAATTGGATACGAGTGGTGCGTATCATGATATGTCATAATACACATGGTTAGAATTTATTATTTTTATGCAATTGTTTATTTAAGTGTCTAATTAGGGGTGCTCTTTATATTGTGGTATGCCAATATGCTATACTATATATTTCATAGGTTATAAATACCTATTTATCTTATTTTCATATATATATATATATATATATATATATATATATATATATATATATATATATATATATATGGTTATGGATTAGATGAGTATCATATAGTATCATAAGTATTGGTGTTGGTTGGTTGTAGATGCACTCTAGGTGTTTGATATCGTGTTGTGTGGGGTTAGTATTGGTTGTAGTGTGTGAGAATTTAGTGTGTGTTCTGTGTGAGAATTTTTAGTGTGTGTTGATGTGGGGGGAATACTAACTGTCAAGAGGGAATGTATTACTGGACTATGAAGTGCAGCAGTAGCAACATTGTTGCTCTGAGAACTGCATTGGGTACAATAGGGGAAGTACAGGTCTGTTTGGGATGGCCATTGCTGCTAAGAAGTATTGGTGATCGAGTTGTGTTGGTGACTGAACTGTGTGCAGGTGAATTTGTGTGTGTATGAGTGCCAGTGTGAGTTAGAGAAGAGTGTATCATGATGGGATTTTTAGTTTCAGGTTACTGATGGATGTAATTTTAGAGTGGTGTATCTGTGATGTGGTGAACTCAGTTTTGTGTATACCTGTGTGTGCATTAGTGATATTTGAGTGCACACTAGGTGTTGGTTTTGGGCTAGTCTTTGTGTATTGGGGATTTGGTACCAATATAACTTGTATCATTAAATTGATTATCTATAGAGTGCTATACTGCTTTAGATATGTGTACAATAGTTGTTGTGTATCATAGAAATGTGATAAGATATTGGTGTATCTTAGTGTGTTAATGTGCACTGAGTTGAGTGATAGGTTGTGCATATGGGACAGGGGTAAGAATTGGTACAGTAGAAGCGTAGAGTGCAGGCAGTTCAGTTCAAACTGAACTGAAATGGGTGGGGTTCAGTTGCTAGTTGCCTGTAGGCAAGCAACTGCAAACCTGGGAGTTCATGTGCAGTGTGGTTTTGCAATGCAAGTAAGTGAGGTAGTGAGGAACTACTAGTAAGTGTTCATGTGACCCTTAGAATAGGATACCAATTGTTGAATTTAAGTGTCTTGAGGATATGTGCATCAGGAAAATAGAAATGTGCACATTTGACTGTATATAAATAGATTTGGGGAGTGTGGTTGGGATAAGATGTGTGTGTGTGTTTGATACGAGTCCTAGATGCAGTGTGTGGGTAGTAAAGGAGGTGAGGCTCGGGTACCCTGCAGCTAGGTTGGGGGTTTGGTTGCGGGGTATTGAAAGGTTGTTTATGTACAGAGGGATCAGTATGAGTGTGCATAGTTGGGTGCATGCAGTTTAGATGTGAGCAATGTGTCAAATGGTGGTCAGTGTAGTGTTCCCATTAGAGCTGTGTATTCAGTTGTATTAGAATGAGTATTAGTGGGAAGTATATTAGAAATGGGTTAGTATCTTGGCATTGGAATTTCCAGGGAAGAAGTAAGATACCAGTGTGGGATTTTGAAGGGTGTAACCAAGTTAAGTATCTCAAGTACTTTGGGTATGTGTCAGGTCATTAAGGAAAGGTTAGTGTCAAGTGTCATAAGTTAAGTAATACCTAGAGGGTGTTAGAAATATATGCTTGAGTGTAGTGTTGTGTAGATTATGTAATGGGTAGTGTATATGAGTCTAAGGGTGTATTCAAGAACTAGTATCAGTAGGGTAGATTAGTTAGTGTTATACTTGAAACCAGTGATGGGGAGTGTATAGATATTGTCTTTCAGTCATGGTAACACACAGAGATGGGTGAGGACTGTAAGACATGTGCAACAGTATAGTGATGTGCACAGACCTGAGTGCACAGGTAGTGTGCAACATGATGCTCAATAGCAGGTGAAGGAAAGTGAGAGGTGAGTATATCTAAGGGCAATCCATGAATGAGTTTGGGAAAGGTGTTAGTGTGGTATCAGTGTGTGCTATTGAGTGTCACAGTGAAGTATCTAAGTGTAAGAGAGTGTTGAGTATGGAGAATGTGTCAGTGAGTGTAGTATGAGTTAGTGTTGAGTATTAGTGAGGTATTAAGATCAAGTAAGGTTAGTGTTGGTGTGCTAGTGTACCACGTGAATTAGTGTGGTACCATGTACCAATGGGTAGTAAGGTACTAGATATTACCTAAGGTTGAGTCTAGGTAAGTGGGTTTTGGGTTAGGTTATTAAGTGATACTAAGGTATTGACTAGGTATCCACTATTAGACTAAGTTATTGTATATATATTGATATCATAGAGTCTATAGTTTGTATATATGATACTTAGTATTTATATTAACTAGTATTGACCTATAAACCTAGGTTTGACCAAGTATTGACTTATGTTGACCAGTTTGACTATAAAAGTCAACTCTACAGGTAGTTTGAACTTAGAATCAATGTGTGGACCTAGTTTGACTTGACTTGACCTAGAAATATGGTTTTAACCTATTTCAGACTTATTTATGATTCAGAAACAACTTTTAACATGATAACTCATATATAGGTCACTTGGACTCAGTTCAGACTGATTTGGTATTCATTGCTCTAGACCACATGCGAGTACATTCTCTGATAGTTTCCATTATTTGATGATTTCTATAATTCTGGTCTATAGTATTGTTTTACCTTATTTCTCGACACTATGGATACATGGATTAGTATTTTATGGATTTATTCTCTTGCGACACGTGCGTCATACTTGTCTGGCCTCTACTACAGGACTCATTACTTTCATCACATCAGGACTCATCTACTGGCATCAATTACTTTATCTGGCTGGCCTCGTACTTGATTTGCGTGTCGGGACTTGGATTCATTTATACTAGTCGGGCGGAGAAATACTTGAGTAGACATGTAAATATTCCCAAAATCTGGAACCACCCCCTTTTGGTCTAATCTAGAAAGATAGTAGTCGCACACATCACGTGCGATGAGCCGTATTATCCCCTAGCCATTTACATGTCGAAAGTGGTATTTCAAAACATACTACTTTAGTGCTTTCTTGTTGGCTTCATATTATACTTGCTGGACACACATCATATTCATCTTAGTTTTAGTTTTGCTTATCTTTTGTCTTTATTGCCATACTCTCTTGTTCGCCATATGTACCTTTCATTGTTCTTTATTTAGTTGTTGTTCTATTTTATTCTTTGATTCATTTCTTTTCTGCTCATCATGTATTACTTACTATAACTGTTCTATAGTCTTTATCATTTAACTGTAACTACTATTAGATGTGTGCTTCGCTCCATCCTGACTGGATATATTTTTCAGATAATTTTCTAGAGGATATGTGTCCCACATTTTATGGACCCCAGGAGGTTGATGGTGCAGACTTGGACCCCAGTAGCTCAGGAGTGATTGTCGGGAGTCCTAGCCCGAATCACTTGTTATTCTATTTAGTTTTTATTAGCATTTTGGTTCCGGTTTTGTTCTTGGCTTATATTTGAGACTTGGATATTGTTGTTGTACTTGATATTTTTGATGTTTAGACTTTGTAATTATGTTAGACTTCTTTGATATTTTATCGTGCTTTAAATGTGATTGAGTATTTTGTCTTATTTATATTGTCCTCCATTTTGGAGTTATGATATCATTGACATGTTATATATTATTGTGTGAGATTGATAGTTAGTTGACCTAGACAATGTTCTACCGCCGATGCAGCGGCATAGGCTGGACGTACCCATGTACTCGTGTCCCTTTATCAGGTGCGGGTCGTGACACATTTTTGTGGTGGCCCATGCAGGTCAGGCTTCACAATTAGTGTGATGTTGTGGTAGTACAATGACTTAGTTATACTACTGCGAGCCTGAGATAGGATATAGGATGAGAGAATACTCAATCACAAATTAAAATTCCAGAGAGATTCCTGGGATGACCCTTGAGAATCTTATTATAAACTCTATTTTGAAATATGATTCCCTTGTTTTCGTTCACCTTCACATGTTCATTTTTGAATTTGATTCTTGTATCAAGATGAATTTTATGGACTATATCGAGGTACATTCTGATAACATATTTGGATAAGAACAGTGAGAAATGTAACTGTCTGCCTTGGTTATATAGTCTAGACTTTATCGCAGCCATATTAGCTGGCGTGACAAAGACATAGAGCCTGATTTTGGATGTATTTCCCTTGGTTATGGAATTTAGAGTTTTCGTAGCCAAGCATACGCAGGGCAAAAATTTTAGATACCATGATTCTAGAGGTATGTACCTTAGTTACGGACTCTATAGTTTATCGCAGCTATGCTTACTGGCATGGCAAGAATTCTGGGTAACATGATTTCATATAAACGTGCATGATTATCAGATTGTATCTTAAATTGGTTCTTAACATATCGTCTCTATCATTCAACCTTGCTATCATTGAGTTCTGTTCCATCACCCCTATTAGCTCAGGATATGGATATCTTTAGTGCCTCTAGTTTAGTTTTTTTATAGAGTTTTACCTTCATTAGTTCCTGAGGAAGCTTCCTTTGGATAGTGTAGTTATTTGGTAACTTGCAGATAGTTGGTGTCAAGTTGAGTAACATTGTTGATTGTTGAAAGTATAACTTGTGAGTTACGAGTGGTCCTGGTAGGGTATGTAAGTAATAGGTATCAGTGTATAAGCCTAGAATTGACCCATAGTATAGTATCCTAGTAATAATATTTCTATGGTAGGTGTTAGAGTAAAGTTAGTAATTGGTACCAACAATATCAGGGAACAAGAGAGTTATGAGAAAGAGTAACATACCAATGGGTGATTCTAGGTGTTGTATCATGTCAGCATGCATGTTTTAGATATTCAGAGATTCATACAACAGTGAGAAGAGGGGTATGGCAAGTAAAAAGGTGATCGACTTGTGTAGATAGTTAGAGGAATTTGAATATGTACCATATAAATAGTATCCTAGAATGGTGGAGTGAAGTATCAATGTGGATGTTTCATGAGTATCAGATATAGATAGGGGTCCAGTTAGGCCACCCGTCACTATTAAAAACTACAGCGTTAGCGATGCCAAAAAATATCGTTAAATTGGAAAAATACGTCGCTAAAACAAAATAGCGACATTATTGGCGACGTTTTATATTTGTCGCGGTCTAGCTAGTCGCTGACAGGAAATACGTCACTATACATCTCAACTAGCGACGTATCTTAGTAACGTATGAATGTCGCCACTTTTTCTCCAATTAGCGACGTTCTGTGTTGTAACGTCGGTATATGAGCGACACAAATTTGGTCGTAAAATATTGCTGATATTTCTATACTTAGTGACGTTTACTGTGTCACAAAACGTCGTTGACATTCCTCACTTAGCGACGTCTAGCAACGCATATACGTCATATTTGGGAATATAGTGACGTTTAGCAACGTATTTAGTTACACCTTGATGACATGGCAGATATTGCCAAGTCAGCATATTAGCGACGTTTAGCGACATATTTGCGACATCGTGGTATAGGTGTAGCGACGTTTTGATACCTATACGTCGGTAAATGTTTAGCGATGTATTTATACGTTTAGCGATGTATTTATACGTCGGTAAATGTTGTTGAACGTCGGTAAACGTCGCTAAATTGCTGTAAAAAAATAAAAAATATATGCAGATTGTTACATAGTAGTTTATATAACAATATTCAGCCTACAATTTATACAAATATATTCACAGTTTATAAACATAGATTGTCATACATAACAGATTATTAAACACCGATAAATTCAAATCTACTATCAGTGTTGGCCAATATCATAGAAATTCAAATATACATAAAAGTCTGAAATAAATATCCTCATGCCACTAAAAGAATATATACAAAAGACCCCAAAATGGGCCAATGTCACACAAATTCCCAAAAATGGACCAATGTCATGCAAACTCACAACTATCTGTCCAACCTAGGACTAATGTTGATTAGGAGAAGGAGGAGAAGGAGGAACACCGCCGTGCAACTGGGATACGATATAGTCTAACTGGTCCTGTGAAAGCACCACCGATGTCGAACTAGGAGGAAGTGTTGTCGGTGGAGTCTGTGTCGATGCCGACGAACCAGGAGGACGTATCCGCTCTAATATTGATAGCCGATCATTGTATGAATCCATGACACCTTTAATTCGAGTGACGGAATATTGTGTCGATGATGTCAGATCCTTAATGTCCCGCTGTATCGCCTCGGTCATAGTCCTAAGCTCCAAAAGGTTTTTCTCGATGCATAAAAATGTGCTAAGATCCTCGCATCGTCCATCTGCGGCTGGGACTGGGGCTGCTGCAAAATCCTTTCCATTAACTCGTCATGCAGAGACGCAATCTGATGGTCAATTCTCTCCTGCTGGACTTGTACCGACTCCTGGGAAGGTTGTAGGGTATGTGCAGGGGCAGAGGGGGTCCTAGAGCACTGCGTCACAACATAGGCGTCGTTGGATCCGGTACCGTAGTACGTATCCCTCTGAAGACCACCAGTGGCGGTCTGCCACAACTCGTCAGCCGATGGAACTGGGTAGGCCGGTGGCGGCTGCGAGGAAGTACCGGCCTCTCCCTCGGGAGGTGTAGTAGCAGCATATTGCGTTGATTGCTCACGGAGCCATAGATACTCATTCTAGAAAAAAAATGAATCGCTCGATAAATGTACTTGTTACTATCCACTCGTTGTAAACATAAATATTTTTATCTAAGCAACTTATTACTAACTATATGGATATTTATTTTCATATTTTTTAAGTTATATTAAAATTAAAAGAAAGTAAAATAATACTTACGTAAGTCTGCGTGGCCCTATCATCGATGAGCTGTCTGTCCTTCCGATGGGTGGCGAGGAAGACGGTCACCATGTTAGCGTCCTCACCCCACTGGACATGTTAATTACAAATATATATATATATATATATATATATATATATATATATATATATATATATTATTACTAAAATTAACCATTTTATCCTACTTTGATTAAAATAATATATATATATATATATATATACGTTCAAATACTTACCATGCGACGAAAATATTCCGTCATCGGAATAGACCCACCACACCACTTTTTTGTCTTCTTCCTAGCCGCCTTTGCCTTCTCCGACTTTTTCTTGTACATGGGATATCGAATCTAGCCCTCAACTAAGTCCACTGCTCAGTCGTGATCCAACCTTGGATTGATTTTCCCAAACGATCACGGTTCTTCTGATCATTGATCGCATCCCGGACTAGCTTGGCAGCGATGGAAGAAAACATCTCCTCGATCACCTCGGCCTGGTGTGGTGGGTAGAAATACGTGTCCTATAAGAAGTAATATAGTAAGTTATGTAATATAAATAAATCAGATGATCGATTTTAAAACCAAATATATTTTTACCTTGCAGTGCGCAAACCAGAACGTTTTTCTCTCGTCTGGAGCATCGGAGTAGTTGATCCAAGGGCCACCATAATTGTACCTCAGATAGAGCCACAGGTATCTATGTACCCTCGACGGACGATATCTATACATAGATAATTATATTCATGGAAAAGTCAATATATATATGCGTAAGGAAATGTTAACTAATTAACTTACTTTGTGTCGTCGGCCCAAATCTCCATCTGATACTCGTCCGGAGGCGTGCATGGAGGATCTTTCTGAAACTGCGGGGGATGGGCCCCGTCCTCTCCTCCTCAGTCTCCTTGGTACCGTCAGCAGTAGGAACGGTAGACGGAGGAGTAGGCTTCGGCCTGAAACTGCTCGTCCTAGGAATACTGTCATGAGGAGATGCAAGTGGTCGGAAGAGTGGAGTACTTGGAGACGATGGTCCGGACCTAGTACCCGGTACCAAATGAGTGCTACCGCTTGGAACACAGTATTCTTTAGATGCTCCTCTACGTCCGAACGCTCTGCGTCGTCCTGTCATAACTGATATCAACATATGATAATAAAACAAATATACATATATATATATATATATATATATATATATATATATATATATATATATATATATATATATATATATAATACGAACAAAATAAAATGAAGAAGAAAAATAAAATAAATTTCACAGTCATAATGGAATTGCACAGTAAATAATTACTAGTACATGTCACAAGTCTAAATATATGGTACATTCTACGTTCAAAATGTATAAATAGACCCAGAGCAACCCTCCGTTGAATTTTTTAGATAATAACCAACAAATCTAAAGTCTAGAGTTTTGGCAACAACATCCAAAAAGTCTAATCCAGAAAATACAGTACATGTCACAAGACTAAATTGATTTTATTTTATTTTCAATCCTCTTCTGAAAATTCATCTTCTTCATCTTCATCTTCCTCTTTCTCCTCATCTTCACTTTTATCTACTTCGTCTTCCTCTTCGAATAATTCTACCTCTTCTACACGATTAGCCATGTAATAAGAAACTTATGTTGGGTCCACATCTATAATATTTGTTATAAGAGGTAGCTCATCCTCCTGTTAAGCTATTTCGTCAACGTTAAAGGTATTTCTAGCTTTGGTCTTACATACTTCCCACCTGTTTGACCTCGTTGTTCCCCGTTTAGGATAAGTTATGAAGTACACGAGCTGAGCCTGACTTGATAGGACAAATGGTTCGTAGCTTTGATATCGATGCCAGTAGTTTATATTTATAAGACCATGCTTGTCTATTTTTCAACCTTAATTTTGGATCGGATCGAACCATTCACACTTGAATAACACGATCTTAACAGGCTCTGTTCCATAATTATATATCAGCTCCACAATCTTTCGTAAGACGCCATAGAATTCATTGCCTATATCAACATCTTTGTAGTTCAAAGATTTAATACACAAACAACTATTTTTGGTTTCCTCGAGATCTAGGAAGTTATCTCTGATCGGGGCAGTTATTGACTTGAACTTAAACCCATTTACACAATAGCTTGGCCAGATTTTGATGGCATAAATTGGCCCCTTAGCTAGAGTTATAATAGATTCATTCTCAAGTGTTGTGTCTAGATGATCGACCTAAATACCACAAGATAAGAAATTAAGTTCAACGTTCCGTTAATTATTGTGTAAAGTGCATATAAAAAAGTAATTATCGAGCTCCTTACATATGTGCTCAACTAAGAAGGAAAATGACGTCTCATTTCTTGTTCTACTTCTTCATCTGTTATGTAGGGTCTAACCGACCTCAGCTCATCATTATATGTACTGAAAAACAACAAAGCAACCGCCGATTAGTATCATAACTTTACCGAGCTTATACTAGTACATTGAGATGATGTAAATATGGACGTATTAATTACTTACCCCTCTAGCTTCTCCACTTCATTCTCATTACAATTGAGTAATATATACAACTGAACAGCCATTAGCTCGTCGTCATTCAAATATATCTTCTTCATTTTCCCCGAAGGCTTTCCGGACACATTGAATACTTTCAGTATTGCATCATTAGATTTCTGATATCCGTCATTGTTTCTCGGATATCCTTAGTGCGGTCAATGCAATACGGACATGAGAGACGGCCATGAGTACACCATTCCGATAACATTCCATAGGCCAGAAAGTCGTTGATGGTCCACATAAGTGCTGCCCTCATTTAAAAATTCTGCTTTCTAGAAACATCGTACGTGTTGGCACCTACTTCCTACAACAGATTCAACTCATCTATCAACGGCTGTAAATACACATCGATATTTCTTTTCGGATTTTTGGACCCGTGATAATAACGGTTAGGAACATATACGGAGTCTTCATGCACATCCAAGACGGTAGATTGTACGGAGTGACGATCACAGGCCAACATGAATACTGGGAGCCCGAAAGTTCGAATGGGGTAAAACCATCGGAGGAGAGCCCCAATCTGACATTTTGCGGATCCGAGGTAAAATCTGGATACTCTCAATCAAAGTGCTTCCATGCTTCTCCATCGGATGAATGATCCAACACTCCTTCGATCTGTTCTCGCCTGTGCCAACTCATATTTTTGTAGTCTCCTCACCATATACAACCTCTTCAATAGCGTCGTCAAAGACAAGTAGTGCATCAAATCGGTAGGCTTCCTTGCACCTACATACCTTCCTCTACCAGTGGCCTTGTAGCGATCAACATCACATAATCTGCATGCATCTTCATCCTTGTCGTCTTTATAGTACAATATGCACCCGTTGCGACATGCTTCAATTTTTTCGTATCCCATCCAGAGTGATCTCACCATCCTCTTAGATCGGTAGAAGTCTTTAGGCAACTTAGCACACTCCGGCAAGATCTCTATAATCAACTCCATCAATCGCTTGTAGCATTCTTGTGACATATTAAAATTGGACTTGATATTCAACAATCTTGTAACCACCTCCAATGGTGAATGATCCTCACAACCATGATATAATGGAGTCCTTACATTCTCTAACAACTCCATAAAATTTACAGTATCGGCATTCGGTGCCTCCTCAGCTGCATCATGATTATTTGGATCAAAACTAGGTCCCGTCGCATTAAAAACCATGTTCATCTACCCGTCGTCGTAAGCAGCGTGGTCGTGGACATCCATATATGGCTCCATATTAGGCTCCAACTTCGATGCTAAAGACACAAGTTCTCCGTGCGTAGTTCACTGATAGTAATTCGGCATGAAATCCTTCGAGTATAAATGATATGTGACTTCCATTTCTGGATGATATTTCAAGTTGCGATATCTCACACACGGACACTTAATTTTGGTACCGTCCATGTATTGAGGGAAAGCCTTGACGAACTGTAGGAACTGCTGTACACCCTCTATGAATTCATCCCACACACCACACATGTCATCAGGATGATGGTTGTATATCCACGAACGATGCCATAGGTATTAATTCATATCCATTTTAGATACTTCTGTAAGATAGATACACATGCATGTTCATCAAAGATGGACATAAATAAAGAATGATATGGGTGCCGTCACGTGTCTCTTGTGAGCCATTATTTGAAAAAAAAAATTACTTATGCAAGCCTTTTGAGGCTATTAGAGTTCTACCAGAAAAGACTACGAACAAAAGAATTAGAGGCATTTGTTTACTCCTCTAAAAAAACTAGAAATACATTTGCAAACTGTAATAGCCTGAAAAGGCTTGCAGAAGTAATTTTTTTCCAGAGATATGACTCACAAGGAACACATAGACACTTACATACTCAATATACTCACTTGTATCTTGGCCTAGCTAGAAACCTAATAAGAAATAGGTAAATGAACCTAGAATCCATGAGACCTTTGGCTCTACCTTACGCTCTGGTGCCGAAAACCATGAGCCTGAAATATGAAGTAAAAACGAAGACTTATGTCTCATGGCTTCCGGTACTAGAGCGAAAAGTAGAGCCAAAGATTTCATACTCCAGTAAATGGACAGCTCAGAATAAGAATTAAGCCTCTACAACCATAATTTCAACAAAAATATTCCTATTTAACAAGAGGTTGGCCAAAATTTTCTCATCGAGACAAAGAAAATAGTAATATTGTTATAGGAGTTGATATTTTAGAAAAATGAGTCAATAGTATTTATGGTAATAAATGCAGTTTTTTCTTAATTTAATAGAACTTCGGTGGAATATCAATAACTATTCTAGACCTGAGAGAGGGGTTATTTATTATATACAAGCACACAACCATCATGATCATAATGCTTTCTAACACCAACCACTACTAACACTTCTCCTTGACGTTCTAATATTCTCTATTAGAACCTAGACTAATTCGTGACATTTATACTACATTAATGCATAAGTAAAACCTCTGACTTGATTCCCCTATACATATATAGAAACCCTATTTAGGATGGTCACACCTATCATTTATCAATTAAGTTAAATTAATTGCTCAAGATTTGAATTAATTAAAATTAGTCAGCTAAATTAATTGCTCCACTAACTAAGAATTGTCATTCAAAATAATGGAAAGTTGCATATAAATAAATAGAATAAGCCGCCCGACTAGACATACCAATAGTCACCAGATTCATATATATATATATATATATATATATATATATATATATATATATATATATATATATATATAAATGATCTAAAATCACCCGGGTGGTTTCATAATATGAAACCACCCAATGTTACATGGATTAGATTTAGATTGGGTGGTTGAGATTATAAGGTGGTTGGGTCCACACATTTTAATCTCAACCACTCAATCCAAATCCAACTCATGTAACATAGGGTGGTTTCATAATATGAAACCACCCGGATGGTTCTACAGCATTACTCTCTCTCTCTCTCTCTCTCTCTATATATATATATATATATATATATATATATATATATATATATATATATATATATATATATATATATATATAAAGTTTGATATAAGTTCTTTATTATATAAAATTGGAATCCGTCACTTGAACACAATCAACTCTAATCTTGTGGAGGCTCTAAAGAGGCCGAGCGCGTCTGGCGCACCGTGTACAGTGTATGGCCTAACCCGTCGCCAGTCGAACCCGAGCACCCCCGTCCCCGGCCTAGACCGGTTGATCAAGCTCGACGTCCTGGACCGCGAGTCCACGGTCTGGACCACCCTATACATGTGTGTGTCGTGTCAGTGTCTTGTCTGTGTTAGTGTCATGTCAGTGTGTGTGTTATGTCGTGTCCGTATCTGTAAGAGATATATATATATATATATATATATAGATAGATAGGGTTAGGGTTTACCTAGAGGTGGCCGGAGCTGTGGAGAGGAGAAGGAGAAGCTCGAGGTCATCGGAGGGGAGGAGCCGCGCGAGGGCCGCGCGAGGGGAGGAGCCGTACCGGAGGGGGGCGCTCGGGGTGGGGGGGGGAGTCGTGTCGTGTATCCATAGTGTGGAGAAATCAGGTAAAACAATACTATTAGACTAAGTTATTGTATATATATTGATATCATAGAGTCTATAGTTTATATATATGATACTTAATATTTATATTAACTAGTATTGACCTAGAAACCTAGGTTTGACCAAGTATTGACTTGTGTTGACCAGTTTGACTATAAAAGTCAACTCTACAGGTAGTTTGAACTTAGAATCAATGTGTGGACCTAGTTTGACTAGACTTGACCTAGAAACATGGTTTTAACCTATTTCAGACTTATTTATGATTCAGAAACATATTTTAACATGATAACTCATATATAGGTCACTTGGACTCAGTTTAGACTGATTTGGTATTCATTGCTCTAGACCACATGCAAGTACATTCTCTGATAGTTTTTATTATTTGATAATTTTTATGATTCTGGTCTATAGTATTATTTTACCTGATTTCTCGATATTATGGATACATCGATTAGTATTTTATAGATTTATTCTCTTACGACACTTGCATCGTACTTGTCTGGCTTCTACTTCAGGACTCATTACTGGCATCACATCAGGACTCACCTACTGGCATCACTTATTCTATCTGGTTGGCCTTATACTTGATTTACGTGCCGGGACTTGAACTTATTTATACTAGTCGGGCAGGGAAATACTTGAGTAGATATGTAAATATTCTCAAAATCTGGAACCACCCCTTCTGGTCTAATCTAGAAAGATAGCAGTCGCACACCTCACGTGCAATGAGCTGTATTACCCCCTAGCCGTTTACATGTAGAAAGTGGTATTTCAAAACACACTACTTAGGTGCTTTCTTGTTGGCTTCACATTATACTTACTGGATACACATCATATTCATCTTAGTTTTAGTTTTGCTTATGTTTTATCTTTATTGCCATACTATCTTGTTCTCTATTTGTACCTTTCATTGTTCTTTATTTAGTCGTTGCTCTATTTTATTCTTTGATTCATTTCTTTTCTGCTCATCATGTATTACTTACTATAACTGTTTTATAGTCTTTATCATTTAACTGGAACTGCTATTATAGGTTTGCTTCGCTCCATCCTGACTGGATATATTTTTCAGATGATATTCCAAAGGATATGTGTCCCATATTTTACGGACACCATAAGGTTTATGGTGCAGAATTGGACCCAGTAGCTCAGAAGTGATTGCCGGAAGACTTAGCCGGAATAAGTAGTTAACTTATTTAGTTTTTATTAGCATTTTGGTTCCTGGTTTGTTCCCGGCTTATATTTGAGACTTGGATATTGTTTTTGTACTTGAATGTTGTTGATGTTTAGACTTTGTAGTTATGTTAGACTTATTTGATATCTTATCGTGGTTTAGATATGATTGAGTATTGTGTTGCCTTATTTATATTGTCCTCCATTTTGGAGTTGTGATATCATTGACATGTTATATATTATTGTGTAAGATTGATAGTTAGTTGACCTAGACAGCGTTCTACCATCGATGCTGCAATGTAGGCTGGACGTACCCACGTACTTGTGCCCCTTTATCGGGTGCGGGTCGTGACAGGCTTCATTGTGGTACTTTGTTGTTTGGGATTTTGACCCCACTGATTTTTTATGGCCAAATTTTGGAGCAGGACCGCAGGAACTTTCGTACTTCCCGTCTCATGATGCTGAACATGAGGATCACTCGAGGACACGAGTGTGTTTCTTCTTCACCGCTCACATAATCTTGTACATTATTCTTTTGAGGCTTTTAGCCACCGAGCACGTATTTAGCTCGTATTTTAGAACTTGATATCATGTCTGCGGGCCTACATGTAAAGCATATTTTAGACTATAGCTAGAGCTAATCATGTAATATTGTACTCTCGCTAGTTCTTTATTTTGTAACTAGCTTCATGATCATCTGTATATGTATGATTTTGGATGCCTTACTATTATATGGTTGGTGATCATATATCTTGTAACTTGTTGCTTGCTTGAGATTGAGACACCTAGGATTGCTTGACCCAGGAATGACTGTTGGATTGTAGTATAAACCCTCACATATCTTATACAGCTGTGACCGAATTCTTGGGGTATTATGTACTCTAGTATACGTAGCTGGCTTTGTCTGCCCCCGCTCTCTAGTCTTCTTATTCTGGGGAGTGACAGGATTCAAGTGGTGGACCATGTAGTCTAATTTTAGATATGTGGGGGATTACCGGTGTTTAGATGTCTCAATTATGTCACTCTGTGATGCCTCAAAATTTTGAAGCAGAGTCTAGGATGGCTCAGAATGTGGAACAACAGCGGCAGTCCCGTCAGTACCATAGAATGCAGAAGGTGATACACATGCCCTGATGGGGATCATAAGACAGTTACTAGCATCTCAAGAGCACCGATATGACACTCTCACCCAGTCCATACAGTAGGTCTTAGAAAGAGGCGGACATCGTGCCAACAACTCGACAAGTAATTTCAAGCACCTCCAACCCCCGTATTTCTATGGTACCGAGGATGCGATTGCATCTGATGCATGACTTCAGGACACCGAAGCTATACTTGAGGCAGCATGAGTTCCGAATAGGGAACAAGTGGCAGTGGTGCGACTACAATTATTGGACTTTGTCGAAGACTGGTGGGAAGATCAAGCAGTTTTCTTGGAAATACTTGTCCTATGGGCAATATTCAGTGAGAGATTCCAAACAAGGTACTTTGACACGGTATCGCGTTATGATCTGCAATAGAGATTCAACAACTTGAAACAGATGGATAGAACCGTCGAAGGCTACGCGGCAGAGTTATGTAGGTTTAGTCGGTTTGCTCCTACTTTGGTGGCGATCGAGTTGGATAGAGCTAGGAGGTTCCAACATGGACTCCATCTAGAGATTATTCTAGCAGTGGAACAACATGAATTCCAAATGTTTGACGCCATGATGAGAGCGGCGAGGAGGCACGAGTATACCTCCAAGAGAATTGTAGATAGAGTTGGGGGTCGAAAGAGGACTCAAACATTCTGAGGTTTGTTCATTCAGTCTTTGGCACCAGCTCCAGCAGTTTGAGCTTTGACTATTGGTTCCCCAAAGAGGCCAGCACCGGTGTCTTCCTTTCAACAGTCATCGCAGACGCGTCCTCGGCATCAAAGGCCACCATCTTCCGTTGGATGTTCTCATTGTGGGAAGCCAGGACACGTACTTTCTGAGTGTCGTAGGGCACAAGGTTTATTTTTGGCGTATGGAATGTTAGACCACATGATTAGTTCTTGCCCCCTGAGGACTTTCGCTGAACCATTATTAGTCTAGACATTGGCTTGGATAGCCACAGATTCACAGTATAGGGCTCCAATACCTGTTCAACAGTATCCGAGTCTGAAGCCCTTGCCAACCCAGTCTCAGACTTTTCAACAGCAGAGGCCGATGCAGTAGGCTCAGATCCAGGCAAGGCATAGAGGCCAACTACAGAGGGGACCAGCGCCCAGAGGGTAGGATCAGCAACAAGTCAGAGCGGCAGTCCCGAGGCATGTGCATGAGGAGTTCGACATTTTTGAGCAGATATTGACCGAAGGCGATCAGACAGTAGGTAATGTTCTGATCCTTTATTCCAGTGATTCTTATTCTTTGGTTCTGTCGAAAACCTTATATTCCACTTATATCTGGGGTGCAATGGTCGATACAATATCTTTCTCAAGTGGTACGAGAAAACTCGCATTCATTTGTATCTCACTCTTCCGCCTGCGTATCTCATGATACGTGATGTCCATCATGTGTCCTTATTATAAGGGTACATCCTGGGCAGAGTCACATATTTGACTGAGTTGTTGGTACCGACTTATCTAGAGACTTGACCCTTGTCCATCTCTTTGGGAGCAAACGTAGGCCAACGAGGATGGATCCCTAGTTACCCTGTGAGACTCGTCTCACTATTACGCATTTTTTATGTTCATTTCTTGTATATATGTGCTATTGTTGTTTATTGCTTCCCGTATATTTTTGGATTTTTCTAGCTGCTTTTATGTAATTCCTAGAATTGAGATTGATGCTAGTCACACTTTGGTATTTATAACCTTTATTTTCTCTCTCCTCCTCATTCTTCTTTATTTTCTTCTCTTTCTTCATGTTTCTTTTTCCTCTCCTTTCCCTAGTCGAGAGCATCCCGAGAACCCTAGCCCAGCCGTGAGCCTCACTTGGTGGTAGTAGTAGTTTAGTAGTGGGTTTAGACAAGTACATCTTGCCAATGAGAAAGAACTTGCACTTTTATATTATTGTGGATTTCTCGCATTTTATTAGTCTATATTGTGCTCTATGAACTCCTCTACATGTTTACTTCTTGGTATTTTCGATTTTGATAGCTTGGTTGGACTAGAACTACATTTCTAATTTAGTGTGTTCTTGAGTTTTCAGGGTTTTGATCTCTTAAAACTTGATATTTTTCCAAACTAGTTGTTCAAGTGATTTAGAACTTTACTTCTTTGATTTTAGCTGGAAACGAAGATTTCATGGAGAAACTAATTTTCAGACTTAGAGCTTTTCCATGGCTGAAACTTGTTGTTCTGGGATAAAGGAGTTCTATGTGCCCTGATTTGCATGAGGCCTGGACTCCTCGCTCCAAGTCAGCATGCAGACGTTTTGTTAGATGTATGACTGAATTTGCACATGCGTCCCTGGTCAAATGCATAAAACTTGAACGAAAAAAATTTCTACGAGTTCCAGATTCCATGCGTCCTAGAGGAGCATGCGGCCCAAAGGAACATGCGGCCGAGTCGTCCATGCGATCCCGAGCTATGCGTCTCTCTTTCCTTCAGTGCATGACTTAGTACCTCCTTGGCACGACTTCACATGATTTTTTCTTTTTCTTCTCTGATACGCTTTATTGGCCACTCACATCGGTCACATCTCTGACACGCTTTATTGGTTAGTCACATCGGATACTTCTCGACTTTGTATTTATTATATGTCACTCAACCCTTGTCCCGAGGAGTGGACTTTGCTATGATCCATGCACCCTATATTCCACGTGTCCCTGGTACATGCGGCCAGTTTATGCATGAGGCCAACTTCTGCATGCTGCCTGCTTGTTGCCTGCGGCCAGCTCATCTCATGCACCTCTAGCACTTATAGTAGAATATTTTCTTTTGTTATATATGTTCTCTTATGGATTATTTACTCCTCGTGCTTGGCCCATTTAGTTAAATTCATATGATGCAAGTTTTCTATAAATTGCTTATAACCTGGATGCGACACCTACCAGAACATAAAATTCCCGGAACATGGATTGTAATGGAACTATTAAGCTAAGAACTCCCTGCACTGGACTCGTACTGAAGTAACCTGATTCCTGACTCCAGATACCTGACATGTACTGATAAACCTGATAGTGGCTCAACGAAGCGCACTCCTGACATGCTAAAATCTCCAGAACTAAAATGCTTGTACTGACAAGATAAATTCTCGTGGTTGCTTGCTTGTCCCTGTCCTGAATGTACTCGTCAAGCTATATATTGTCCTATCTTACATCATGTCTAAGGCAGATTCCTGAGCACCACGGTTAGGAATCCTTGATAACTTGTCTAAGTTAATAACTAGAATAATTATCCAAAAAGCATCTAGAGAGATTTTTTGGCTACATGCGATTCCGGTATCCCAACGACACCTGATGATTTAGAGCTCTCCATCGTGAGGGGCACACTTCCAGCACGCCATCGAGTGTTGCATTACCTGTAAAATATTATACTTGATTTATTCTATGTTATGTATCCTTACGTCTGGATAACCCGGATAGTCTGCAGGGCATGTGGCTGTATAGAATCTCAACTGCATTTGTTAGTAACCAGGATTGTGATAATCCTAGTTAGTTAACGGTAGCAAGCTGTGGGAAATGATTGGCCATGATTGCATATTTCTAGTCTTGTCTTGTCTTGGATTATCCAGCTGCTAATCCTAAGCTATTCCCGCTACTGATGCCAGAACTACTTAACTGGTTAATTACATGTGATATTTATTTATATTTTCTTCTGCTATTGAATGATTACATGATGGTTTAGTTTCTAAATTGGCTCCCTTGTGGTACTTGCTATTTTTGGGGTCTGACCTCATGGTTTTGTATGGCCAGATTTTGGAGCAACATCGCAGGATCTTCCGTACTTTCCGCCTCCAGATGGTGAACACTAGGAGCACCCGAGGACTTGAGTGAGTTTCTTCTTTATCACCCACTTAATCTTATACTTATAATTTTGAGACGTTTAGCCACAGAGCACGTATTTAGCTCGTGTTCTGGACTTGACATTCTATCCCGCGGGTCCACTTGTAAAGCATATTCTAGATTATAGTTAGAGTTGATCATATAATATTGTACTCTGCTAGTTCTTTATTTTGATAACTAGCTTCATGATCATCTATGTATGTATAGTTTGAGACGCCTTACTATTATATGTTTGGTGATTATAGTTCTTGTAACTTGTTGCTTGCTTGAGATTAAGACAACTAAGACTCTTGACCCAGGAACAAATGTTTGATTGTAGAGTAAACCCTCACATGTCTAGACAGTCGTGACCGTACCTCGGGGTATGGAGTACTCTGGTGTACGTAGCTGGCTTTGTCCGGCCCCTCTCTCCAGTATTCTGGTTCTGGGATATGATAACGGTTTTAGTGGTAGCCCATGCCGGTATAAAAATTCATAAATATGGGGGCTTACCAGTGTTTAGATGTCTCAATCATGCTACTCCTTGATCTCCTCCAGCATCAAATTTGTATTCCTGAAATCTTGATTCAACATCTGCTTTGATCTTCGATCTATCATGTCCTTCCGATTTGATCCTAGTGTCCTCTATCTTTCAGGAACACTGTTCCTGATCCTTCCTATCAGCTAGCTAGAGTTCTGCCGGTAGCAGGACACCCACCAGCCTGTCAACATCTCTTTGGGGTTCAGCCTCAGCATTATGAAGCATAGTATAGGATGGCTCAAGATGTGGAACGACAGGTCCAGCTAGAACCACCAGTTGTACCCGCAGTGGCAGTCCCGCCAGTACCACAGAATGCAGAAGGTGATACACATGCCCTGATGTGGATCATCAGACAGTTACTAGCATCTTAAGAGCGACGGGGTGACGCTCTCACCCAGTTAGTATATAAGGCCTTAGAGAGAGGCGGACATCGTGCCAACAACTCGATAAGCCATTTCAAGCACCTTCAACCCGCATATTTCTATGGTACCAAAGATGCGATTACATCAGATGTGTGGCTTAAGGACACTGAAGCTATCCTAGAGGCAGCAGGAGTGCCTGACAGAGAGCAAGTGTCAGTAGTTCGACTATAGTTGCTAGACTTGGCCCGAGACTGGTAGACAACACAGATGATTTCTCTAACAGTACCCATCCCTTGGGACGTCTTCAGTGAGAGATTCCAAACGAAATACTTTGATGCGGTGTCGCGTTATGATCTGCAGCAGATATTCAACAAACTGAACCAGATGGACAGGACTGTCGACGACTACGCGATAGAGTTCTGCAGACTCAGTCGGTTTGCTTCCACCTTGGTGACGACAAAATTGGATAGAGCAAGGAGGTTCTAGTAGGGACTTCACCTGGAGATCATATTGGCAGTGGAACAACATGAGTTTCAGACTTTTGACGCTATGTTAAGAGCAGCAAGGAGGCATGAGTATACCTTCCAGCGAATCGTGGATAGAACTGGAGGACGAAATAGGACCCACACCTTAGGAGGTTCTTACTCCCAGTCTTTAGCACCAGCCCTGATAGTTAGGGCTTTAACTATTGGATCTCTGAGAAGGCCAGTATCAACAGCCTCGGTCCAGCAAACAACACCGATTCGACCCCAACATCAGAGGACATCTTCTTCAGCAGGGTGTTCTCATTATGAAAAACCTGGGCATGTATTTTTTGACTGCTGCAGAGCACAAGGATTGTGTTTAGCCTAGCAATTATATGCACATGTTTTGTTGTTTTGCTTGATTTTGGAGCTTTCATTGGGTTTTTGTATGACGCTAAATGACTTGATTGCAGTAATGACCCCTTTTTGTAGCACGATATTTTCCTTATTGAACTCTTTCTTATTTTGAGTATTCACCTGATAATATATTCTGTTAGCTATAGTTCGTGTATAATTTTAGAGTTGCAAATCCTTGATCATTTAAAAACTCTGATTTTATGTTTTCTTAATTCTTGCTTTTCCTGACATGACATAATAATTACTCACTGTATCCAACATATATTCATGTATCTCATATCCTGAATCCTGATATTATACTGATATTCCTGATAGTAGCTCGACATAACGTACTCATGAACCAAGGTATCCTGACATGACCCGATCAAGACTATTAGTAGTACCTGTATTGCATGACCTGTCATTCCCGTGGTTGATTTCTGATTGTGCTTATCAAAGTTATTGTCCAGTCTTGCATCATGTCTAAGAAAAATTCTCGAGCACCATGGTCGAGAATCTTGAGTAAACTTATCAGGTTAATGAACTAGATTGATACCTAGAATCATTTAGAGAATTTTTTTGGCTACATGCAATCCCGACATCCCAGCGACACATGTAGATTTGGAGCTCTCCGTCATGAGGGGCACACTTCCAGCACACCGTCGAGTGTTGCATTACAAGTAAAAAAAATTGTATATGTTAATTCTATTATGTAATCCTTACGTCTGGATAATCCGGATAGTCTACAGGACATGTGGCTGTATGTAATTTTTAAAGTGCATGTGTTAGTAACTAGGATTGTGATAACCCTAGTTAGTTAATGATAGCAAGCCGTAAGACATGAATGGTCGTGATTGCTTGATTGCTAGTCTAATCTTGTTTCAGATCCTTCCTGTGTAACTCTCCAGAACTGTATTATGTTAGTCTTTACCTATTCATTTTATTTTACTACTCAACTGTGTTATATTTATTTTCTTATCTGCTTGCTGGAGTTGGTGGCCATAGGCTAGGACTAACTCGGAAAAGGAACTATAACTAACCCCGATCGTTGTTTGGTTTAAGGGTTGTGGCTTCAATCTCGAGGAGTTCCTAAGCTTTTGTCGCTTGCCGACTTATTATCACATTATCTTACTTGTTCCATGACTACTTATGTCACATGTCATGTAGCTTACTATCTTTTAATTCTCGAGGTAAATGCAGTGGTAGTGCATGAGCTCCAATTTACGTTATTTACTTTCGTCTCTGATTGTTGTTGAGTTTATTGCTTACTTGTTTTAGTTCCTAAGTTGGACTTCCTTGTGGTACTTTGTTGTTTGGGGTTTTGAACCCACTGGTTTTGTATGGCCAGATATCGGAGCACGACCACAGGATCTTCAGTACTTTCCGACTCAAGATTGTGAACACGAGGAGCACCCGAGGACATGAGTGGGTTTCTTCTTCATCGCCCACCTGATCTTGTACATTTTTCTTTTGAGGCATTTAGCTACCGAACACGTGTTTAGCTCGTGTTTTGGAACTTGATATCCTGCCTGCGAGCCTACATGTAAAGCATATTCTAGACTATATCTATAGCTGATCATGTAATATTGTACTCTCGCTAGTTCTTCATTTTGTAACTAGCTTCATGATCATTTGTATATGTATTGTTTGAGACGCCCTACTATTTTATGGTTGGTGATCATATATCTTGTAACTTGTTGCTTGCTTGAGATTGAGACACATAGAATTGTTTGATCCAGAAATGATTGTTGGATTGTATTGTAAACCCTCACATGTCTTGGACAGTCGTGACCATATTCTTAATGTATTATGTACTCTGGTATATGTAGTTGGCTTTGTCTGCCCCTGCTCTCCAGACTTCTGGTTCTGGGACGTGACAATATGATACATATGACTTTGATCGATTATAGTATTTATATGTGATTGCATTCTCTATGATTCTCTTTATCTACAAGTAACCTCGTGCACAAGTAACTTTCAAGATGCAGATCATAGACCACTAAAGGCTTGTAGTTTGCATAATCAAGAATGCAGGTTATAATTCTAAAGATAACTTCCTGGACCTGCATAAGTTGGAACTTTGCGGCATTAGGACACTTAGACCTAATCTACTGAAGTTTTAAGTTGTGGCAATTGGCGAACAAGCTAGCCTCTTGTTTGTTTTGAGCAAAGCTTAAGACATCATATCGCACAGTTGTCACAGTAGATAGAAGATGCTAGCCTGAAAAACACATCAGAACTTAATCGGATCTCATCTCAGCCGGGAACATACATAGCCAACAGTAGCAAACTTCACTGTTGCTTCTGTACTGTGACATCTTTATGTGCACATAGAACACTCAAGCAAGAAGAGAAGCAACCTTACATCATAACAGCTTGATACTGTACCAAGAAGAGAAGCAACCTTACAGGTGATCAACATGCCTTGTCAAAAGGAACCTGTGGGTTTTTTTCCTCTATGATTATTGTGAATACACTCGATACTGTACCAAGAAGAGAAGCAACCTTACATCATAACAGCTTGATTGTGCACATAGAACACTCAAGCAAAAAAATTATAATCAAATGTAGAAACATTTAGTGTACAAGGAAATGAGAATAAAATCTAGAGATGTCTGATGTAAAATTAAACACGCATGTTCAGTATAATGCATTACATGTATAATAAAATTGAATCATGCAGCCCCTATGAGGTAAGCTATGGTTGGAGGAATTTATTAATCTCCCATGCACGGGATGCCGGATTATCTCCCAAGTAAGCGACGAGCACGGAGGTTTGCACCTTTCACTCTGAAAGTAATCTCATCTACATCATCCTCCACATGATCCAAAGCCTTGTTCTGTCTGCAATTGACAAAAAAGGAATGAAATTCAGAAAAAAAGGAATTTAAACTAGAATGATGAGTTAAGAAGTAAGAAGCACATCTATATAATGTTATCTTTAAAACTGACTACTGAAAAAACATGCTTTTTATTATTGGAGATTTTGCAAATTTTAAGTTCCTACCGTTTCACTCCATTCACCCAAGACCAGTGATATTTAAACCAGGAAGTGTTTAGACCAAAAATAAATAAGTATATGGGTTTATTAAAAGAACTGATGAGAATCATGAAAAAAGAAGCAGCTTTCACTCTTATGTGCATTTATCTGTACTACCATTCTGAAAGGCATCCTTTTGGTGATAGTAGCATTAACACATGTTTACTGCTTCCAGTTTTCATGATGCCTAAATAAATACACTCACCACCCCCATGTTTTAAAAGAGGAAGTCATATTTGAAGAGTAGCATTTCTTGGTTATTCTAATTCTCTTACTATTATGACATTGTTGTTACCATAAATTTTCTTATTTTAATTTTAGGGGGGTTGTGTGGGTTCTATTCATGTTCTTATTTCTGTTCAATTTGTTATGTGAAAAGAAGCATTGACCCACTGACAGAAATTGTGACTGAAAGAAATTTTTTTTTTTTGAAGTCAGTATAATAGGATTATCACTGAGAGGAAGGAAACAAACCTTTCCATCTCAGAGCCCATGTCCACAGCCATGTCCTTCAACTGGCCCAAAAGGTTGCTCAGATCTGCAAGGGCATCATCTTGCTTTTCCTTTTCAACCTATTAGCAGGTAAATTTATGCAATAAGCAAAAAAAAAAAAAAAAAGGTAGAATGAATCTTTATTCATACTATAGTGCAAAGGACAAATACCTCAACTTTCTCCAGCGCTGTTGCTGGTTCAGAAGAGAGCTGTCGAGTATTTAACCTCGACCTGGTAGGGCTTGAAGCTAAACCTAGTCTTTGCCTCTGCTCCATATGGTTACCCCTTTTAATGAAAGAATCATCTGTGCATATAACCAGATCAGAGACAGAACAGCAATTATCATTAAGTTACCAGAAGATTTTCGAATTTACCTCTTGTCATAACAGGTCCTTTTATTTCTCTACCTTTCTTTGGCTTCCATGTCTTAGAAAAGAGACCTCCCAGACTTCCCAAAAGTTTCTCCCCCTGAAATGATAAAGAACGAAGTTAGAGGGATGACAAGCTAACAGCAGCTCGCTGATCGGATGTGAACTTCATTCAATCTAAAGACTTAGTTTAATCACATTAAAATTCAAAGAATGGTACAAGACCCAACTACTAGCAATTGATAAAGCAACCACGAATATTGAATTGACCAGAGTTGGTTGGCAATTAGTTCTGTGTGACTGCAAAATGCTAAAGCTTATTTATGTCTGAACGTTAAAGATGAAAAAACATATTTCGTTTTAAAATATAGAAGACAAATAAAGAACTCAATATTAGCATCCATTATCTCCATCTGGTTCTTTTTATTCAGAGTGGCACATATAAGTTCTTGTGATCTCAATGTGAAGTCATCATTAGAATGACATCATATGCAGAACAAAGAGAATCATCTGTGACAAAGAGTGCCATAGATACCAAAAAGAAACGTTTTCAAACTTGGATTGAAGGGGTTAGAAAGTGAATCCAATGGATATTCTGAAAAAGGTCTGGACTCTGACATGTTTGTAATCAGAGTACACTAAGTTGAGTAGCACTAACTAAACAAGAATGATAAGAAGACTGAAAAGGCTGAAGCACAATAGTTCAGACAACTAATCAAATGTTTAAGGAGAATTTTTGTATGTAACCATATCTGCGACATTGACATGATTCTACAAATAAAAAAAAAGGGGCAGGAATTCCTACAGACCATATCTATCCAGAATATAGTGAACTTTAAATATAAATGCTTTTGGGTATAAAAGTAATAACAATTGATGATCTTCAAATGCTTCTGGATATATAAACTTGCTAAACTTTCATCATGACTTACAAGATGGACAACTGTAGTCACAACAAGGAAGAAAAAACTGGCATGCCATCTTGCCATACACAAATATGAGTGGAAATTGTAGCTCCTCAAACATTAAAGAACCGGAATATACAAACACTATATGGCAAGAATTTCCATTTGTTTATCGCATGATCAGCTACCAAAAAGAGAGGAAATTTGAGATCATAGTCATGTGTAAAAGTGATATTGTAGAAAAATAAAAATAAGGAAAAACTTAAGCACAAATCACAAGAGGGCTATTCACCTCCATCAGCATTTTTTTTTTTTTCATAATATAATACAATACCCAGAAATTGCTAAAGAAATTAACAGATTATGAGAAAATTATATAACATTTGACATGTAACATTAATGAGTAATCAGATCACATAATATACTGTTTATTCACTTCTATCAATTCACCCTGATTTCAGTTACAAGAAAACTAAGTGTAAATTTGTTAAATAAAATTTGACATATATGCTGATGTCAAGGAGTCCCGTGCTCTTATGTGTACCTATGGAGGAAAATGAATGTGAAAGAAGAGAGAAGAAACTCTTCGGAAAATGTAACTAGAAAGTTGACTTAACAGATATAATGCCACTGTGACATGTCACCTAATTCTTTTATCAAAATGTTTGAGTTCATCATTTCCATCAGAAAATGAAGCAGTTAGTACCTGGCTATTTATTAATTATACATGCAACTAATACAAAAACCTACTCTGTACCATGTCGGGTTTTCTTTTGGTTACCTGGTTGAGAATTTCTTAAGGCTAACGCACCCTTGCCACTTGAGCAAATAAAACTACTAGGTCCATGTACTAGTGACATAAGTAAAAGCCTCAGAAGTAGATGAAATACTAAATCAAGCATTAAAGAAACAAAGTAATGCGCTAAAACTCAATGGGTGCATGCCCAATATTCTGAGACTTACAAATATGGTTCTTATTGGAAACTTTTTTAGGTCACAGATAATGCAATATTTGAAAGGAGATAATATTTTGTAACGGCACTTAAACAGATCTACAGTTAGCATTTCTCCAGCAAAAAGAAAATAATAGAGTAACAGGTTAAAGAGGTGCAGTGTAAAATGTTACATACCCTACTAAGATCAGGTTCGATGTTAGCTGCAGTTAGATGTGTACGTGTAATCTGCTCGCCCTGCTGGTGCAAAGTGACAAGAGTCCTCGAAGCATCTTCCCTAATCTCTTCTGCAATCCTCAGACATCCATTTACCTTCTGTGTAGTCTCCTCAGCCTTGTATACAGCATAACCCTCTAGTTCTTGTACAGACTGATTTTCCATACCCCCTAAGTCACGAAAGTCATTCTTGTATTTGTTCCTAGAGGCATAGTTAGAGTACAAAGATGATGAAGCTGTCGCTCTACCACCATTCTGACTGTTAATAGGCTGGGAGCTGTTATACTTTACTTTGCTCATTGCAGGGGCAGAGGCAGCCCTTGCAGGCTTGTAATTCGTATCGGAGTCTGAATCTGAATCAAAGGGGTTGGAACCTGAAGACCCAGGGTTAGAGCGTTGATTGTAAACCTTAGACGGAGGTGTCCTTGTTGTGCTCATTTTGATAAGTAACAACAGGAGATCGAAGTACTGCTCAAGGTATCAAACGAAGCACAAAACTGTTGCTGAGGTACCTGATAATTGAAAACTTGGAGCTGTTATTGTTTGCACTTTTTAATATCAAAACTTAAACTAGCTTAAGGTGTACAGAAGTTAGGCACAACAAAGGAACCAAATAAGAGGATTGAGATGAAAAGAAAGTTAAAGCTAAGAAAAAAAGAAGTAAAAATAGATTGAATAAAACAAAAATTGAAGGAATTCAAAAATCAGATAAAATGAAGACATATGAGAAGCATACTGAAGCAATTAGTAGGAAAACATCCTACAATTCACAGCATTGGATGAATATTATTGCAATAAGCAGTCAAGCAGAGTGATTTTCAGCAGTAACTACTTTTGTGTAAACCAAAAGAGTGGAGAAGATTGGGAGCAAAGATGAGAGAATCCTAAGAAACGATGGGAGAAGGGCATAATTTTATCAAGACCAACTTCAACGCATGATTGTAGTATCATGAACTACTAAACAATCAGAAATTGCACTCCAAACTAGAAAAAGGTTCTGATCAACCATTACTGAATATTCATACGTAAAACAGATACCAATAAACTAGTTCAACTGCCTTGCATAAATAAGTTTAAAACAGTAAAGCAGTAGATGTAAGCATGTTGACATAGCATATCAAGAGTAAAAAGTAATTATAATTATGATCTAGAAAGTCCCAAGCATCACATTTTTCACATATGCAAAGGGAAAAGGGGGATTCCTCGAGCATCCTAGATTAGATTCCTAACGAATGGATCAGAAAAATTGGCCAAATGTAAATACTTAGGAAGAAGATTGATTAGACAAATTATAAAGAATTAACATACGATAGCACTTGCAAAAAGATATATGTCATAGTGGCCTTTTTCCACCTTTCACTCCGTAAAGATTCATGACTGGATCCTACAAAACTGACTACAGTAACTATATAAGTGATTAAGATAGATTACAGATTGAGAATTCAGAATGAAGATGGCAATACTAGTGATGCAAAGTAATCATGATACAAACTACAACTCGTGGATCAAGATTTATGGTTCCAATAATTCCAAAAGAATGCAAACAAGACCAGATGAGTTCTCATCAAGATTAGATCTTGGAAAGCAGTGTTGAAGTTAAACAAGTGTTGGGAAATAAACAGATATGAAGATGTTAAGTAGGTAAAAGTGTCCTTATTGCACCTCACTTCCTAAGGGGCGCGCGTTTGGTACGTGGAATACTATATAGCCGGGAGTTCTATATTCCCGGGAATCAAATTCCAAGTAATTAAATTTCCTGGAAAACTATATTCCCATGTTTGGTGATATACAAATATTCCCGGAAAAAAAAGGGAAAACAAAAATTTGAAAGTAAAAAAAAAAAAAACAAAAAAAGGGACCAAAAATGACTAAAAACGATAAAAAAAAAAAATGACAAAACGATAAAAATGACTAAAAACGATAAAAAACAACAACTTAAAATGATCAAAAAGCGACTAAAACCGACAAAAAGCGACTAAAAACGACAAAAAATGACTACAAACGATCATAAATGATGAACACATTTGAGAAATAAGAAAAAGCCGAATTTCAACATAGAGGACAGTGTATGACCACATGGATAAAGAAAACACTAAATCCATAAATCTCAACAAAGGCCTGATTCTAAGAGAAAACCCCAACAAGAAGTTCCCCTTTTTCTCTTGCAACATCAAATCAAGAACAGACCCAAATTCTATGAAGCCGTCGAGATTAGAATTTTAAGCATGAGTGTAACTCCACCACATGGATCAAGAAAATACACAAAGACCCCAAACAACACGTTCCAATCTTTCCATCAAAGAATCAGATCAAGAATGTATCCAGATGCTCGAAACACATCAAGAATAAATTCTGATCACAAAAACAGAAGCAGGGAAGAAAATTACCAGATGGGTATCACTAGAAAAGTCAAACAAAAAAAACCAACCAAACCACTGTTCATCACCAAAAGTTTCAGAACTAAAATACTAGAGTAACTAGTAATAGGAATTAAAGTTGTCAATACAGATATCAAGTAAGAGAGGTACAAAGTTCATCACACGGATCAAGAAACCAAACATAAAGTTCCCATCTTTCCGTCACAGAACCAAATAAAAAACAGACCCAGATGCCCACAACACATCAAGATCGAATCTTGAACTGAAAAACAGATCTAGGGAAGAGAATTACCAGATTGGTATCGCCCCAAAAGCCGAAACCGGTAGAAAAATTCCTCGCTTTCTCCCTGCTATCAGAACAAGAGATGAAATTGATGAGTGCCCACGAGAGGGATAGATAAAAGAGAGTAGATTTAAAGAAGAAGAAGAAGAAGAAGAAGAAGAAGAAAACGTGGGTCTTGACCTCCTCCTCCAACGCGGAGGAGACGAAGAAGAAAGTGAAGAGAATAGTTTTTTTTTCAAATTGTTTACCGTATGGATTTGGAATTTTCTTTTGAAGATAGTGTAGTGTTATTTTCTTTTGAAGAGATCAAACCAATGAGGAAGAGAGAGAAAGTCAGACGGGATAATGTGACCGTTGGGCTCCTATTTATCTTTATTTTTAAAATTGTTTGTATTTACCCTCATGTAATTTTTTTTTCTAATATAATTATAAAATAGTTTAAATGTTTAAATATATTTTATTTATAATTTGTTATAGATATTTTTATTATTTTATTTTTTTAATGTATTTTTTTTATGCTTTATAAAAGTCTTGAAAATGTTAACTGTACGTATATCCTCACGTAATCAAAAATTAAAATATAAATAAATTTTAACTAATTGTTTAACTATATAATATTATATAACTATAGTCTCTTATAACTCATGTGGTTAAAGTGTGAGACATTCTTTCTGATTGGTCAAATTCGATTTACCATAGCGTTATTTATAATAAAATTATTTTTTTTAACAATTTTTTTAAATAAATGGTTGAGAATTTACAAACGGCTTAGACGACTCATTTTTAAGTCGTTTTAGAACTTTATTATAAGAGAAAGATAATTATATATTTTTTTATTTTTAAATTAATTATTACAGTATCCAAATTTATACAATAAATATTATTGTATTTACTTTTTCATTATTTATACTAAATAGAAGATAACACTAATAAAATTTTAAAATAAAAATAAATAGTAAATGAGAAAGTAAATACAAAAAAATAACTTTGAGGTTAAAAAAAAAACTAGTTGGTTCTTGATACAACTCCCTTGAATTATCATGTTTCATCCCAAAAATTTGTTATTTACTTAAAACTTTCCAAAATATATTACGATTTTTGACTCCACTAGCAGCTAATTATAATGATGAGTTTCACGTGTTCAAGATTTAGTGTTATGCATGTCAAGGTAATTGTTTGATGTTATACATGCGCAAAGGATTGTTAGTTTGAAATGAGACAACCATCAGCAACCAACGGTGGTTAATTTGTAGTACTCCACAACCAAAATAATGAAAGATAAATCTTCCATATGCTATCTTTCATGTTCATTTTATATAATACAATGACACTTCAAAACAACTAAAAGTGAGTCGTTTAAGTCATATATATATCGTCAATTAATTATTTAAAAAAATTAATATTACGTAAAAAAATTATTGAAAAAAATAATTTTTTTATAAATAACGCTACAAGAATTCGAACTCAACCAATCTCACTTTAACCACATAAGTTAGAAGAAATTTTTGTTTATAATTAGATAATATTACATAGCTAACCGTTTTTAAGACTCTATGATAAGTATATATATATATATATATTAATTATATTCCAAAATGATATATTAAGAACCAATCAAAACACAACTACAAAATGCTCAAGTGATCACTCTCCCCACCCACCCGCTGCTCCAACCTTCTCCTACCCCCAGATATATAGGAGGTTGGAATCGCGACAAGCCATATGCGTACACCTGGAAACCACATTAGTGACATGTCTCTTAGCCTCCATGATTAGTTGAACGGTGTTGAAAGAATGATCTATCATACCACTGCTTGTTCCTATTTTTTCAGAGAACCCAAATTACCGCTGCCGCCATGATGGTATGACAATGTTTTTGCGAAGATTCGACCCAATCGCACAAGAAATGGTGCAACTCTCTCGACCTGATCTGCTGGTTCAGAATAATAGCAAAATGATCCCAAACCTCTCTCGCCATCTCCCCCGATATGAGAATGTGATCGATCGTCTCCACCGACCGAAGTCTTGTTAGCTTTGCTTAAGCAAAAGCTCAACTTCCTTCTTTCCTTTAGTCTCACATCGGATGAGCCAACCCCTCCTTGTATGTATATATTGTCACGCCCCGATCTCCCGCAGGCAAATCGGCCGTCCCCGCTAGGCGAGAATCACCTTGCCAGCGCTCCCGCAAGACGATCGCTTCGACCCATCCGGGCGTGATGCCGCACGAGCGTGAGCTGCGCCCGTGCAAGGCCATGGTTCGTTGCCTGGCGGTAAGAGTTCTAAGCCACAGAGTCACACAGATTGTCCGAGTGCAGCGGAGTTATGAACGCATAGGCGATCGGTAACAAGTTCACTGAGTCGACAATAGCGGAAGCATTGGATAATACAAGTAGAAGTAAATCAAACTCTTTATTGATATAAGCAAGTGTTACAGGCGGCGCATAGCCGAGATTACAAGTCGCTCAAGCCTCTCTCTCTCTCTCTCTGAAACAGTAAAAGTGTGCCAATTGGCTACATTTATGGAATGATTGTACAGGTGAATGTTCAGGCGATATTCAACATTATGTCTTGTATATGTGCTTCAGTTCTGGATGCAGCGCTACAAGGCTCCAGAGTGAACTCCACGCCTTAGCACGCACGAAGGAGGCATCCGCACCGAACGAGGTTCTCCCGTACCCTGCAAACGATCTGGTGGGTTATCGGTACATTGAATGCAATGGTGGGGAGGCTACTCGTCCGCTCAACAAATTCAAACACGTAATATAGGTTCCGTGCACCAACTATTATGTTGTCTTTCTATTTGTGCCTTAGGATCAGTTTCATGGCATATATGAAAAGTCTAACTCATGTGGCAGTGCACCGTGCGATATAAGAGGAAACACGGTGAGACTTACCAACTTACCGATTTGTCCTTCCCTGTCCAAGGCAAACAAGTTAATTTAAGCACGAGCATTCATAATGAAAACCAAGGCAACATCATATGCAACACTGTGTTGTTGTGAATGAGATTATGCTTTGGATGCACGAGTTACTAGGATTTCTTAGGTGTTTTTGCATAAGATGTTCAAGTGCCCTTTATGCACAAGTGTTGTTATACCATGATCGTTCAGGTGTTCAGTTATTCTTGATGCGATGCAATGACTCGCACGCGGATTGCCGCTAAGCGAGGATGATTTATCTATATAAACAATTACTCAGGACCAAATGCGAGTACATCTCTCTGTTAGTTTTTATTTCATGATAGTGTATATATCACTTATTATAGAATTGTATACTTGATTCCGACACAGTAGTTACAAGGACCGGTACTATATAGATCATGTAAGAAGATGTTATCCCCTTACCATGTTCAACGGGTACTCATTCACATGTACTTTATCATGTGCATCGGGTAGTGATTATCGTGTACTTCGTGTTCACACACTGCTCGTGTACAGTGTGCCCATATTACTCGTGTTTGTAATATGTCGTAATCGGATCCATGAGTATTGGTTGGGGACGGGGGAGTAGTAGTTGGTTATGTGATCAAACTTTATTTACCTCATGTATATATCGATTATACACCCCACGTATAATCGAGTTACCCTTTATACCTCATGTTCAACACAAGCCGATCACATAACAAACTTGTACTCTAAGGCACAATAGTTAGTATTATCTATTTTTATTACTTACAGTTATTTTATATTGCATGTTCTTTCCTTTCCAGTACTTTACATGCTTATTCTAGTTCATTTTATGTAAGTTCATCATGTCAACTTTCCGAAACTTCAACCGGTTCGTAATTCCGAATTCGGAATCTCCCGAAATACGGAAACGCGTCTGATTTCGGACAGCTGGCACTTTTAGATTTTTTTGGAAAAATAGGTTCATAAATTATTAAAATAATTTATATATTCAAAAAAATAACCTTGATATAGTTCTAACAAAAAAACTGGAGCACGTTTGGAGTCCGGAGCTTGGAGATATCGTCTCTTTAAGTCGTCAGAACTATTAGAAAATGAGGCTGAATTTATGACGAATTTTAACTGTTTTTGGATTAAAAAGATAGGAGTTTAGGGAAGAAAAATATGAAAGATGAGTTTATTGCATAACTCTAATAGGTATTTATAATTGTGGAGACTACTTAATTGAATACGACTAGGATTGCCTAATTTGGATATGATTAGGATTAGTTTAAATAAGGATATGATATGCATGAAGTTGCTTTCCTAGTAGGCTCATGATTTGAATTAATTTAAAATAGAGTTTGAGTTTATCTCAATAATTTATAATCTTAAATATAATTAAAGATAATACAAATAATTTATATATAATCTTATTAATATCTATTAACACTAAATTAGCATATATCTAATATTAAGACTATATATAACCAAATAAATCCTAAATAATTTCAACAATCTAAATAAATTTCTTAAAATTCTAAATAAATTACAAAAAAATATAATTAAATATTTTAACCTAAAATAAATATTTGGTAGGGACAATATGCTAGTATAGTCTCATAGTAAATCATGAAAGTTCTAAAAATTTACGTTTTCTATGTTTTAATTACCAAAAACAATTCTAGAAAAATCTCCAAAAATCTAAAATAGCCTAAAAATGATTCTAAATAAATATTTATATAAGTAAATATATCAAGAAATTTATTTTCTAATTAACTAAGAGAATACTCTAAAGAAATTTAATATTTAAAATAATCTATAATAAATATAATAATATAAAATACATACAAAATACATATTTTGGGTGAGGGAGTTTACAGTGGGAATAGACTCGTGCTAGAATTTGTAAGTTATGTGCACACCTGATGTAAACCCCCTGAATTTTCAAAATTTTAACAAACTGGATTTTTCACAATTTTCTGGAATTTTCTGGGAATTTTCTGTAATTTAAAAACAGGGTTTTAATTATTCAATGATTTTTAATTGATATTAAATAATATTAAAATATTATGAAAATAATATTTTTGGATGTAAAATAAAAAACTGGACTTAGGGCAACTTTTCTGGAATTTATCGGGCCCCGGACCTTTTTTAAATGCCTAAAAAGTATTTATTCATTTAATTAATTATTTAATTAAATACTGATATTATTATTATTATTATTATTATTATTATTATTATTATTTACTTATTTTTATTTCCTTTCCTCCGGCCCGCGGCCCGTTGGGCCAGCCCGGCCTAACCCAACTCGAGGCCCAGCCCACCCCAGCCTAGCGGGTCGGGCGGGTCGGCCAGACCCGAACCCGACCCGACCCGGCTGACCCCCACTCCCCACGAACCCTCGGCTGCCCGAGTCCGGCGCCGCTCCGCCCGGGCCGCCCGCCGCATCCACCGGTCTCCCCTCCGCGCACCCCGCCACGTCGGCCACGACCCCGCCTTTCTCGGCCTGCCGCAGCTCCGCCCCGCCCTATTTATATCCCCCCCTCCGCCGTCTCCAGCTCCCCGAACCGCCACCGCCACCACCCGCTCAGGCCTCCACCACCGCGCCGCCCTCTCCGCCGACGCCACCGGACCGCGCCCAGCCCCCTCCTTCTCCTCCCCTCCCCTTCGTCTCCGGCGACGGTCGCTCGACAGCAGCGGCAGCAGCAGCTAGGGCAGCTGCTCCCCGCGCCTCCGGCCGCCGTGCTCGCTGCCGCCGCCTCCGCTCGAGCGCCGCGCCCCTCGCCGAGCTGCCCCGGCCCTCCGCCGCAGTCCAGCAGCCTCCCTCCGCCGCGTGCCGCCGGAGCCCTAAACCCTAACCCTAATTCCTTTTTCGTGTCGGACACAGGACACTGTGTCGTGTCGGACACGATTCGCCCCCGGTTTTTCGGGTCCCCTTCAGGTGCGTGTAACTTTTTATCCGTAGCTCCATTTTTGATTCCGCAAATTGCGTTGCGAAGCCTGTATGACCCTCTCGGTGTCCGGACAAACCGTTCGGGGCATCGCGTCCTGTGGTGATCGCACACCGCGATCCAAAAACAGGAAAAACCCAGACCCTGTTTCACCCCGGAACCGAGTCCGCCCCGCCAAACGGGACGACTTGGTCGCGCGCGGTCTTCACAGACATGAGCGCCTCGTCGATACGGACGTGTGGGATTTCGCAGAAGCTGATTCGGGTGTGCATGCACACCGGAATCAACGCGTATCCGCGGACATCGCTCCGTATCCGTCTTTTCTGCAATTCGACCTAACTTTGTGTACACACGTCGGATCGAGACGAAACTTGCGCCATCGGACTCGTAGCGATACGCTGGTCCTGTGGGTCAAGTTTGGTTCGATTCTGAGAACGTTGACGAAATCGCGTGTCGTGGGCCCCACAGGCCCCGTTCGACGGGCGATTTTGTGATCGGCTCATCGGAATTCATTTCTGAAAGTTCCGTTGGGTTCGTATCAGCGTTTCTGACCTGTTGACACTGAGTTTAGTGAATTTGGAGACCGTTGACCCTGACGCGTTTTTCGGTGCAGAGCGGGCCCACCGGTGGACCCCGTTTTGGCCCGAAACTGCCGTTCTGCCCTTGTCTCCAAATTGGACCCAAGGACAGGCGTTCCTAGCTGATTGATATTTTCTGGATCTGATGGAGATGTTTGTTTCAGCAACCGGAGTACCGCCTGCAATTTCAGCTGAAGTCAGAGCCGCAATTGGAACAGGAACCCCAGGCAAGTGTACCTTGCCAAACCCTGCAGCTTGCTAATTATTTTCTGGACTTAATCATGCAATAATGGACAAATAAAGCCTGCCAAATCTCAGTAATTCTTGACATAGTACTTTACTTGATTTCTGGTGAATTAAATATAAACATGTTTTAACTGCTTAACCTAGGAGACGTGTGACGTACTTAGTGTCCGATCACAGTCGGGTGCCAACTCCGTACGCGGGGTTGTGTAACGTCACATAGACATGGATATCGAGACCCGATAATTCTCGTACTTGTCCTATCAAGTACACCAGAACCCAGGACACTTGACACAATTTCATGAGACAGAGTCTTCCTGAGACATTCAAGGTGATTCTGTATAGGATGCATGTTATAGGACATAGACTTTACATTCTTAGACATTTTGATTCATAGCTACCAGACTTGCTGCATTAGTTATAATCCCGCTGACATGGACATGAGATGTTATGGTCATGACTTGCGTGATTACATTGGGTGGGGAGAGACACACAGACTACAGGCTGATATTATATATATAACATAGTATATATCATAGTGAAATTCATAGTTATTGCCGCTACCGGCTCCCCGACACAGAGCTTGTAGTGGCTTCAGCCTGAGATCTAGTGCTGCTCTCATATTGCATATCACATAGTTGGTTACTTAGTTTACCCTGTTAATTATCTTATTGCTGCACTGATATTCATTTGGCTTGAGTTTTTCTGTACCTTGCTATGTCCCCTGAGGACCTGGAATGGATGATGTCCCCAGGTACAGCTGAAGAGAACTACCCAGAAGTATACGGTACCGGAGCACTCCTCGGAACAGAACCAGGAACAGAGGACGAGATAGTGGCCGAAGACTTCTCTTGAGCGCCGGCTTCAACTACTCAGTATTTACATTTTCCAGCATTTTATTTCCTGTCTTTCCTTAATTGTAACAGAATAATTCTCGGATTTGTTTTCCGAGATAACTTTATTTGATATTGCATATTTATTTCCATTGCATTATTTCTGGCAATTAATCTGTGTTATTCTGTGGATGAGATTAGTAATACCTGAGACTTGTACCTAGTACTGCTAGACTACAGCTTAAGCATGCCCTGATGGATCCATTAAATTGGGTTGTCCATCGGTGCGTGCTGCTGGCCATTGCTCACGTGCTCAGTCCCTCGGCATTTTGGGACTGGGGCGTGACATGGTTTTTGTGGTGGCCCATGCAGGTCTACGACTAAATTGTTCGGTTTCAACTTAGGGACCGAACAGGCCTGTAATAAGATATGATAAGTTTTTAGGATCTCATCCACTTGCTTGAATCGTTTTTGATCTCTATATCGACTTCAAATAATTTACTTGCATCTTGCCTTGATTCCTGTGCGCCTCTTATTGGTTATTTTGGATACAGGAAAATGGACCCACAAGAATGCAACGAGACTCCCGTCGGAACACCCCAAGCTACAGGTGTCACCTACGACGACGACGTGACACCAGTCGGAGGAATCCCCACAACTCAACAGAGCCAGCAGGCAGGTCCACCTACCTCCCGATTCCGGCGCGATGACATCCCACCTCCGCCGCAGTTCGTCCCACCAATGCCCGTGTCCCCACAAGGACAGCCAATTGACGGGCAGCAGATATTCCAAATGATCTACGCGATGATGCAAGCCCAGCAACAAGTCCAACACGAGGCTCAGCGTCGCGAAGCCAACTTCTGGAGGGACAGCATCGTAACTGTACTGGAGCAGGCCAACCTACCAGCTCGACGGCCATCTACAGGCTCTATCACTGACTTCCGCCAACTGAAGCCCCGCACTTTCTCCGGCAAGGAAGAGCCCACAGAAGTTCACGAGTGGCTCACCAACATACGGCATCAACTTGAAGCAGCCGAGCTCCCCCGGGAACGCTGGATGACGGCCGTCCGAATGCAATTGACAGGCAACGCGCACCACTGGTGGTTGTCTGAGGAGACGCGACTCGGACCAGACCGAGTCACTTGGGAGGAGTTCTCCAGACTCTTCCAAGAGATGTACTTTCCGGCTATCGCACGATCCGAATTGCGGGACAAATTCAATCGCCTCACTCAAGAGGCTATGACGGTGGAAGAGTACAACGCTGAGTTCATTCGGTTGAGCCGCTTCGCCCCAACACTGATCCCGACTGAGGAAGAGAAGGCCGAGAAATTCTTCGACGGACTGAACATTGAGCTGCAGAAACTAATCGGATCCGTCGCACCTACCTCCTACTCGGATGTTCTCGCTGCAGCCCGACGCATGGAACGCGTCACCCGGAGAGAGACTCGCCTCAAGCGGCCCATGTCACGCCCCAGTCCCAAAATGTCGAGGGACTAGAGAAGCGTGGCAATGGCCAGCAGCATGCACCGATGGACAAACCCAATTTAATGGATCCATCGGGCATACTTAAGCTGTATAAAAGGTCTATAACAATAATTTAGAACTAATCTCATCCACAGAAAAGAATATAAATCAACAGCAATAAAGAAAGTAATTTAAACATCCAGTCTCAGCAAAGTATTCGGGGAACAACCCGATATAAGTCTGGTACAATGATCTCATAAACAGAAATTAAAGAGTTTAATTAAACATGAAATAACGACTGAGCATGGCGAAGCAATGGTTCAGGAGAAGTCCTCAGCGATCACCTCGTCTTCAGCTACGGGTACTGTTCCGTGAAGAGCACCTGTTCCGTAGACTTCTGGATAAACCTCGTCTGCAAATCCTGGGGACATAATCCGGATCCAGGTCCTCAGGGGACATAGCAAGGTACAAGAAAACACAAGCCAAAATAAATGCAGTAAAGCAGTTAATGAAACAATAGGGTCAACTATATAACCATCTATGTGAAATGCAAGTTGAGAGCATCACTAAACTTAGGCTGATACCACTACAAGCTCTGTGTCTGGGAGCCGGTAGCAGCTATACTATGAATTTTACTATGTGTTTACTATGAATTTATATATATAATCAGCCTGTAGCCTGTGTGTCTCTCCCCACCCAATGTAATCATACATATCATGTCCACGATGCCTCATGTCCACGTCACGTACGATCATATCTAATGCAGTAAGTCATACCATATCTATGAACATAATGTCTAGGAATGTAATGTCTAAGTCATAAATCCTGGAACCTACTCAGAATCACCTTGAATATTTCAGGAAGATTCTGTCTCATGCTCTGTGTCAGGTGTCCTGGGTAATAAGTACTTGATAGGGCAAGTACAAGAATATAAATGTCACGATTTCCATCTCTAAATGACATTGCCCAACCCCGCGTACGGTGTTGGCACCCGACTATGATCGGACGCTAAGCAAGTCACACGGCCCTAGGGTTGAGCAAGTACAATAATCACAGGAAAATAAATCAAGAGAAATGAATCATTAAACTGCTTTTATGGCAAGGTACACTTGCCTGGATGTTCAGCTCCAATTGTAGCTCTGGCAATAGCTGGATTTGCAGGGACTACTCCGGTTGCTGAAACAAACATTACCATTAGATCCAGAATACTTCAATCAGCTAGGAACGCCTGTCCTTGAGTCCAATTTGGAGACAAGGGCAAAAACGACATTTTCGGGTCAAGGCGGGGTCCAAATGTGGGCCGCTTTGCACCGAAAAACGCGCCAGGGTCAAAGGTCTCAAAAACAGTCCAACTTAGTGTCAACAGGTCAGGAACGATGATACGAACCCAACGGAACTTCCAGAATTGGATTCCGATGAGCCGTTCTCAAAATCGCCCGTCGAGTGGAGCCTGTGGGGCCCACGACACGCGATTTTGTCAACGTTCTCAGAATCGAACCAAACTTGACCCACAGGACCAGTGTATTGCTACGAGTCCGTTGGCGCAAGTTTCGTCCCGATCTGACTTGTGTACACTAAGTTACAGCGAGAAACAGAAAGTACGGATACGGGGCGGTGTCCGCGGATACGCACTGATTCCGGTGTGCACGCACATCCGAATCAGCTTCTGCGAAAGCCCGCACGTCCGTATCAACGACGCTGACGTATCGGTGAAGACCGCACGTGACCAAGTCGTCCCGTTTGGCGGGGCGTACTTGATTCCGGGGTGAAACAGGGTCTAGTTTTCCTGTTTTTGGATCGCGGTGTGCGATCACCACAGGACGCGATGCCCCGAGCGGTTTGTCCGGGCACCGAGAGGGTCATACAGGCTACGCGATACAATTTACGGAATTGAATTCCGAGCTACGAGTCAAAAGTTATGATTACCTGAAGTAGGTCTGAAAAACCGAGTCCTCGTGTCCTGTGCACTGTGTCCGACACTGTTCAAAATTAGGGTTAGGGTTTTCACGTGTCCAGCCAAGGATTCTGTGTCCGATTCCTTGATGTGTCCGCTGACACTGCTCGGTGTCGGGTCCGAGGCTCGCCGGGGTGCTGGGACGTCGCCGGAGAGAAGCGGAGCGAGGTGGCTAGGGGAGAAGGCTGGGAGTGGGGAGGTCCGGCAGCGGCGGAAGAGAAGGGGGCTCGTCGGCGTCGCACGGCGAGGCTGCTGCGGGTCCTGGACGGAGGCGCTGGGTGGCGTAGCTGCTGCGGGCGGCTGCTAGGTCGGAGGAAGGATCTGGAACGGGTGGAGGTGAAGAGAGGCCGGGGCGGCGTGTGGCAGGCGGCCTGAGGCGGAGCACGGAGTAGGGCGGAGGTCGACCGGAGTTAGGGCACTGCTATGGAGGTCTGGAGGAAGAAGAAGGGGAGAAGAAGGAGGCGGAGGAGAAAGCTTCGGGCGGCGGCGGGTTTGGGGATTTATAGGCTGCGAGAGGGAGAGGAGGAGGCGGACGGTGAGGGGGAGAGGGACCGGAAGGTCGGCGGCCGTTCGGAGACGAGACGGCGCAGGGAGGCCAGGCGGCGGCCGGTAGGTGAGCGGGCGGCGGCCGTTACCGGCGGCGGTCGGGTTCCTGAGCGGGTTGGGGAGGAGAAGGGTCACGCGGGTCTCGGGTTGGCGGATGCGGGTTGGGCTGACCCGCCCGACCCGCTAGGCTAGGGAATGGGCCGGGTGAGGTTTTGGGCTGGGCCGGTTTGCTAAACTAAATAATTAATTAAATAAGTAATTCAATATTAATAGATTTTAGGTGTTTAAAAATCCGTCCGGGGTCCAATAAATTCCCGGAAAAATACCCTATGTCTAGTTTTTCATTTTACACCATAAAATATTATTTTCATAATATTTTAATATTATTTATTAACATTTAAAAATCTTTTAATAATTAAAACACTGGTATTTAATTACAGGAAAATTCCAGAAAATCCCAGAAAATTATGATAAATCTAAATTTAAAATTCTTTGAAAATCAGGGGAATTACAATATATCCCCCTTAAGAGGATTGCGTCCTCGCAATCAAAGATTAACCGGTCAACAGAAATGACACAGTTGCAAAATTTATTTGAATCAGAACACAATAAAGAAAATCAAAGTTCAGGGCTTGAACTCATAGGAAAAATCATTTCCCTATGCATTAGAAGTTATGCAATTTCCCAAATGTGGGAAATCTTAGAAAATTACTGTTTTAGAAAACCAGGTTATATTTCAAAACTTATCAAGTTAACAATTCTAGGTTATTATCAATTTCAAAACTAGGTTATCAATTGTTAGCAAGTTAAATTTATCAGGTTTTAAGGTTATCAGGTCAAGTCTGGGGTCACGAACCAGCAGGCACGATCTACAGAAATACTAGAAACGAAACAACTACAAAGACTTACTCGCATTAGCAACTCCACGGTTCTGCGCGTCTCCCACAGTCATCGCGAAGGCTTGGCCGCGTCCTGGTGGATTCCTCTGCTGCTGCTGCTGCTGCTGCTGCTGGGCTTGTTGGAAGAGTGCTGCCTGCGGTGCCAAGGGTGGCCTTGGTTGATACCCTCCTGGTGCTGGTAGAGCTTGTTGGTTTATCCTTGGTACTCCTCCTCGATGATAAGGACAATCCTTGGCTAAGTGTTGATTGGTCCCGCAAATCAAGCATAATCCCAACTTGCGTCTGCAGTCCTTCTCAGTATGGCCTACCTTGCCACAGTATTGACATGCAGGTAATGTCTGCGGAGAGGCTCTGGGTGGCTGGTGTATATGAGGCCTCTTTGCAGCTTCTTCTTGTGGTGCTTTGGATGTTGCTGATGGGGTAGGCCGCTTTAGACTGGTTTCTCTCCTGGTGACGCGCTCCATGCGTCGGGTTGCAGCAAGGACGTCCGAGTATGAAGTGGGTGCGACAGATCCAATCAGTTTCTGTAGCTCGATGTTGAGTCCGTCGAAAAACTTCTCGGCCTTCTCTTCTTCTGTAGGGATCAAGGTAGGAGCGAAGCGACTCAGACGAATGAACTCGGCGTTGTACTCTTCAACCGTCATAGCTTCCTGAGTGAGGCGATTGAACTTGTCCCTCAGTTCTGATCGGGCGATGGCCGAAATGTACATCTCCTGGAAGAGTCTGGAGAACTCTTTCCAAGTAACTCGGTCAGGTCCGAGCCTGGTCTCCTCGGACAGCCACCAGTGATGAGCATTATCCGTCAATTGCATTCTGACGGCAGTCATCCAACGTTCTCTTGGAAGTTCAGCTGCTTCCAACTGGTGTTGTATGTTGGTGAGCCACTCATGCACTTCAGTTGGTCCTTCTTTGCCCGAAAAGGTACGAGGCTTGAGTTGACGGAAGTCAGTGATAGACCCCGTTGCTGGTCGCCTAACTTGTGGGTTCACTTGCTCCAATGCATTTACTAGGCTGGTTCTCAGGTACTCTGCCTCCTGACGATGCGCCTCCTGATGAATTTGTTGTTGGGCTTGCATCATTGCGTAGATCATTTGAAATATCTGCTGCCCGTCTATAGGTTGCCCTTGTGGGAATACAGGCATCGGTGGAACGAATTGCGGAGGCGGCGGGATGTCATCACGCCGGAACCTTGAATTATGCGGTGCTTCTTGATCGTTTTAAGAAGATTGCCCTCGGTCTTCGGGTGTCACTCCTTCATCATAAGTGACCACAGCATCGTGTGGTGTACTCAAGGGATTCTCGTCTCCACTTCTTGGATCCATTAGTCTGCATCAAAATAAAACATAAGAAGCGCACTGGATTCAAGGCAAGATGCAAGTCAAAAGTTAATTTGAATACGATACAGATATCAAGAACGTTTTCAAGCAAGTGGATGAGATCCTAAAAACTTTATCCTATTCTTATTGCAGGCCTGTTCGGTCCCTAAGTTGAAACCGAACAATTTAGTCGTTGACCTGCATGGGCCACCACAAAAACCATGTCACGCCCCAGTCCCAAAATGTCGAGGGACTAGAGAAGCGTGGCAATGGCCAGCAGCATGCACCGATGGACAAACCCAATTTAATGGATCCATCGGGCATACTTAAGCTGTATAAAAGGTCTATAACAATAATTCAGAACTAATCTCATCCACAGAAAAGAATATAAATCAACAGCAATAAAGAAAGTAATTTAAACATCCAGTCTCAGCAAAGTATTCGGGGAACAACCCGATATAAGTCTGGTACAATGATCTCATAAACAGAAATTAAAGAGTTTAATTAAACATGAAATAACGACTGAGCATGGCGAAGCAATGGTTCAGGAGAAGTCCTCAGCGATCACCTCGTCTTCAGCTACGGGTACTGTTCCGTGAAGAGCACCTGTTCCGTAGACTTCTGGATAAACCTCGTCTGCAAATCCTGGGGACATAATCCGGATCCAGGTCCTCAGGGGACATAGCAAGGTACAAGAAAACACAAGCCAAAATAAATGCAGTAAAGCAGTTAATGAAACAATAGGGTCAACTATATAACCATCTATGTGAAATGCAAGTTGAGAGCATCACTAAACTTAGGCTGATACCACTACAAGCTCTGTGTCTGGGAGCCGGTAGCAGCTATACTATGAATTTTACTATGTGTTTACTATGAATTTATATATATAATCAGCCTGTAGCCTGTGTGTCTCTCCCCACCCAATGTAATCATACATATCATGTCCACGATGCCTCATGTCCACGTCACGTACGATCATATCTAATGCAGTAAGTCATACCATATCTATGAACATAATGTCTAGGAATGTAATGTCTAAGTCATAAATCCTGGAACCTACTCAGAATCACCTTGAATATTTCAGGAAGATTCTGTCTCATGCTCTGTGTCAGGTGTCCTGGGTAATAAGTACTTGATAGGGCAAGTACAAGAATATAAATGTCACGATTTCCATCTCTAAATGACATTGCCCAACCCCGCGTACGGTGTTGGCACCCGACTATGATCGGACGCTAAGCAAGTCACACGGCCCTAGGGTTGAGCAAGTACAATAATCACAGGAAAATAAATCAAGAGAAATGAATCATTAAACTGCTTTTATGGCAAGGTACACTTGCCTGGATTTCCGGTTCCAGTTGTCACTTGGGCTTCAGTTGGGATTGCAGGCAGTACTCCGGCTGCTGAAACAAATATCACCATCAGATTCAGAAAATGTCAATCAGCTAGAAACGCCTGTCCTTGAGTCCAGTTTGGAGACAAGGGCAAAAACGTCAATTTCGGGCCAAGGCGGGGTCCAGATGTGGGCCGCTTTGCACCGGAAAACGCGTCAGGGTCAAAGGTCTCCAAATCAGTCCAACTTAATGTCAACAGGTCAGGAACGATGATACGAACCCAACGGAACTTCCAGAATTGGATTCCGATGAGCCGTTCTCAAAATCGCCCGTCGAGTGGAGCCTGTGGGGTCCACGACACGCGATTTTGTCAACGTTCTCAGAATCGAACCAAACTTGACCCACAGGACCAGCGTATTGCTACGAGTCCGATGGCGCAAGTTTCGTCTCGATCCGACGTGTGTACACTAAGTTACAGCGAGAATCAGAAAGTACGGATACGGGGCGGTGTCCGCGGATACGCACTGATTCCGGTGTGCACACACATCCAAATCAGCTTCTGCGAAATCCCGCACGTCCGTATCAACGACGCTGACGTATCGGTGAAGACCGTACGTGACCAAGTCGTCCCGTTTGGCGGGGCGTACTCGATTCCGGGGTGAATCAGGGTCTGGGTTTTCCTGTTTTTGGATCGCGGTGTGCGATCACCACAGGACGCGATGCCCCGAGCGGTTTGTCCGGGCACCGAGAGGGTCATACAGGCTACGCGATACAATTTACGGAATTGAATTCCGAGCTACGAGTCAAAAGTTATGATTACCTGAAGTAGGTCTGAAAAACCGAGTCCTCGTGTCCTGTGCACTGTGTCCGACACTGTTCAAAATTAGGGTTAGGGTTTTCACGTGTCCAGCCAAGGATTCTGTGTCCGATTCCTTGATGTGTCCGCTGACACTGCTCGGTGTCGGGTCCGAGGCTCGCCGGGGTGCTGGGACGTCGCCGGAGAGAAGCGGAGCGAGGTGGCTAGGGGAGAAGGCTGGGAGTGGGGAGGTCCGGCAGCGGCGGAAGAGAAGGGGGCTCGTCGGCGTCGCACGGCGAGGCTGCTGCGGGTCCTGGACGGAGGCGCTGGGTGGCGTAGCTGCTGCGGGCGGCTGCTAGGTCGGAGGAAGGATCTGGAACGGGTGGAGGTGAAGAGAGGCCGGGGCGGCGTGTGGCAGGCGGCCTGAGGCGGAGCACGGGGTAGGGCGGAGGTCGACCGGAGTTAGGGCACTGCTATGGAGGTCTGGAGGAAGAAGAAGGGGAGAAGAAGGAGGCGGAGGAGAAAGCTTCGGGCGGCGGCGGGTTTGGGGATTTATAGGCTGCGAGAGGGAAAGGAGGAGGCGGACGGTGAGGGGGAGAGGGACCGGAAGGTCGGCGGCCGTTCGGAGACGAGACGGCGCAGGGAGGCCAGGCGGCGGCCGGTAGGTGAGCGGGCGGCGGCCGTTACCGGCGGCGGTCGGGTTCCTGAGCGGGTTGGGGAGGAGAAGGGTCACGCGGGTCTCGGGTTGGCGGATGCGGGTTGGGCTGACCCGCCCGACCCGCTAGGCTAGGGAATAGGCCGGGTGAGGTTTTGGGCTGGGCCGGTTTGCTAAACTAAATAATTAATTAAATAAGTAATTCAATATTAATAGATTTTAGGTGTTTAAAAATCCGTCCGGGGTCCAATAAATTCCCGGAAAAATACCCTATGTCTAGTTTTTCATTTTACACCATAAAATATTATTTTCATAATATTTTAATATTATTTATTAACATTTAAAAATCTTTTAATAATTAAAACACTGGTATTTAATTACAGGAAAATTCCAGAAAATCCCAGAAAATTATGATAAATCCAAATTTAAAATTCTTTGAAAATCAGGGGAATTACAATATACCCCCCTTAAGAGGATTGCGTCCTCGCAATCAAAGATTAACCGGTCAACAGAAATGACACAGTTGCAAAATTTATTTGAATCAGAACACAATAAAGAAAATCAAAGTTCAGGGCTTGAACTCATAGGAAAAATCATTTCCCTATGCATTAGAAGTTATGCAATTTCCCAAATGTGGGAAATCTTAGAAAATTACTGTTTTAGAAAACCAGGTTATATTTCAAAACTTATCAAGTTAACAATTCTAGGTTATTATCAATTTCAAAACTAGGTTATCAATTGTTAGCAAGTTAAATTTATCAGGTTTTAAGGTTATCAGGTCAAGTCTGGGGTCACGAACCAGCAGGCACGATCTACAGAAATACTAGAAACGAAACAACTACAAAGACTTACTCGCATTAGCAACTCCACGGTTCTGCGCGTCTCCCACAGTCATCGCGAAGGCTTGGCCGCGTCCTGGTGGATTCCTCTGCTGCTGCTGCTGCTGCTGCTGCTGGGCTTGTTGGAAGAGTGCTGCCTGCGGTGCCAAGGGTGGCCTTGGTTGATACCCTCCTGGTGCTGGTAGAGCTTGTTGGTTTATCCTTGGTACTCCTCCTCGATGATAAGGACAATCCTTGGCTAAGTGTTGATTGGTCCCGCAAATCAAGCATAATCCCAACTTGCGTCTGCAGTCCTTCTCAGTATGGCCTACCTTGCCACAGTATTGACATGTAGGTAATGTCTGCGGAGAGACTCTGGGTGGCTGGTGTATATGAGGCCTCTTTGCAGTTTCTTCTTGTGGTGCTTTGGATGTTGCTGATGGGGTAGGCCGCTTTAGACTGGTTTCTCTCCTGGTGACGCGTTCCATGCGTCGGGCTGCAGCGAGAACGTCCGAGTACGAAGTGGGTGCGACAGATCCAATCAATTTCTGTAGCTCGATGTTGAGTTCGTCGAAAAACTTCTCGGCCTTCTCTACTTCTGTAGGGATCAAGGTAGGTGCGAAGCGACTTAGACGAATGAACTCGGCATTGTATTCTTCCACCGTCATAGCTTCCTGGGTGAGGCGATTGAACTTGTCCCTCAGTTCTGATCGAGCGATGGCCGGAATGTACATCTCTTGAAAGAGTCTGGAGAACTCTTCCCAAGTGACTCGGTCTGGTCCGAGTCTGGTCTCTTCAGATATCCACCAGTGATGGGCATTGTCCGTCAACTGCATCCTGACGGCGGTCATCCAACGTTCTCTTGGAAGTTCAGCTGCTTCCAACTGGTGCTGTATGTTGGTGAGCCACTCATGAACTTCGGTTGGTCCTTCCTTGCCCGAAAAGGTACGGGGCTTGAGTTGACGGAAATCAGTGATAGATCCCGTCGCTGGTCGCCTAGCTTGTGGGTTCACTTGCTCCAATGCGTTTACTAGGCTGGTTCTTAGGTACTCTGTCTCCTGACGATGTGCCTCCTGTTGAACTTGCTGTTGGGCTTGCATCATGGCGTAAAACATCTGGAACATCTGCTGCCCGTCCATTGCTTGCCCTAGTGGAAAGACAGGCATCTGTGGAGGGAACTGCGGCGGAGGTGGGATATCATCGCGCCTGAACCTTGAGTTATGCTGTTCAGCTTGACCACCTTGAGAGGATTGCCCTCTGTTCTCTGGTGTAACTCCATCTCCATAGGTAACCACAGCGTCTTGTGGCGTACTCAAAGGAATTTCATCTTCAATTCTTGGATCCATCTATCTGCATCCAAAATAAAATATAAGAAGCGCACAAGATTCAAGGCAGGATGCAAAGCAAAAATTAATTCGAGTACGATACAGATATCAAGAACGTTTTCAAGTGGATGAGCTCCTAAAACTTATCCTATCTTTATTGCAGGCCTGTTCGGTCCCTAAGTTGAAACCGAACAATTTAGTCGTTGACCTGCATGGGCCACCACAAAAACCATGTCACGCCCCAGTCCCAAAATGTCGAGGGACTAGAGAAGCGTGGCAATGGCCAGCAGCATGCACCGATGGACAAACCCAATTTAATGGATCCATCGGGCATACTTAAGCTGTATAAAAGGTCTATAACAATAATTCAGAACTAATCTCATCCACAGAAAAGAATATAAATCAACAGCAATAAAGAAAGTAATTTAAACATCCAGTCTCAGCAAAGTATTCGGGGAACAACCCGATATAAGTCTGGTACAATGATCTCATAAACAGAAATTAAAGAGTTTAATTAAACATGAAATAACGACTGAGCATGGCGAAGCAATGGTTCAGGAGAAGTCCTCAGCGATCACCTCGTCTTCAGCTACGGGTACTGTTCCGTGAAGAGCACCTGTTCCGTAGACTTCTGGATAAACCTCGTCTGCAAATCCTGGGGACATAATCCGGATCCAGGTCCTCAGGGGACATAGCAAGGTACAAGAAAACACAAGCCAAAATAAATGCAGTAAAGCAGTTAATGAAACAATAGGGTCAACTATATAACCATCTATGTGAAATGCAAGTTGAGAGCATCACTAAACTTAGGCTGATACCACTACAAGCTCTGTGTCTGGGAGCCGGTAGCAGCTATACTATGAATTTTACTATGTGTTTACTATGAATTTATATATATAATCAGCCTGTAGCCTGTGTGTCTCTCCCCACCCAATGTAATCATACATATCATGTCCACGATGCCTCATGTCCACGTCACGTACGATCATATCTAATGCAGTAAGTCATACCATATCTATGAACATAATGTCTAGGAATGTAATGTCTAAGTCATAAATCCTGGAACCTACTCAGAATTACCTTGAATATTTCAGGAAGATTCTGTCTCATGCTCTGTGTCAGGTGTCCTGGGTAATAAGTACTTGATAGGGCAAGTACAAGAATATAAATGTCACGATTTCCATCTCTAAATGACATTGCCCAACCCCGCGTACGGTGTCGGCACCCGACTATGATCGGACGCTAAGCAAGTCACACGGCCCTAGGGTTGAGCAAGTACAATAATCACAGGAAAATAAATCAAGAGAAATGAATCATTAAACTGCTTTTATGGCAAGGTACACTTGCCTGGATTTCCGGTTCCAGTTGTCACTTGGGCTTCAGTTGGGATTGCAGGCAGTACTCCGGCTGCTGAAACAAATATCACCATCAGATTCAGAAAATGTCAATCAGCTAGAAACGCCTGTCCTTGAGTCCAGTTTGGAGACAAGGGCAAAAACGTCAATTTCGGGCCAAGGCGGGGTCCAGATGTGGGCCGCTTTGCACCGGAAAATGCGTCAGGGTCAAAGGTCTCCAAATCAGTCCAACTTAATGTCAACAGGTCAGGAACGATGATACGAACCCAACGGAACTTCCAGAATTGGATTCCGATGAGCCGTTCTCAAAATCGCCCGTCGAGTGGAGCCTGTGGGGTCCACGACACGCGATTTTGTCAACGTTCTCAGAATCGAACCAAACTTGACCCACAGGACCAGCGTATTGCTACGAGTCCGATGGCGCAAGTTTCGTCTCGATCCGACGTGTGTACACTAAGTTACAGCGAGAATCAGAAAGTACGGATACGGGGCGGTGTCCGCGGATACGCACTGATTCCGGTGTGCACACACATCCAAATCAGCTTCTGCGAAATCCCGCACGTCCGTATCAACGACGCTGACGTATCGGTGAAGACCGTACGTGACCAAGTCGTCCCGTTTGGCGGGGCGTACTCGATTCCGGGGTGAATCAGGGTCTGGGTTTTCCTGTTTTTGGATCGCGGTGTGCGATCACCACAGGACGCGATGCCCCGAGCGGTTTGTCCGGGCACCGAGAGGGTCATACAGGCTACGCGATACAATTTACGGAATTGAATTCCGAGCTACGAGTCAAAAGTTATGATTACCTGAAGTAGGTCTGAAAAACTGAGTCCTCGTGTCCTGTGCACTGTGTCCGACACTGTTCAAAATTAGGGTTAGGGTTTTCACGTGTCCAGCCAAGGATTCTGTGTCCGATTCCTTGATGTGTCCGCTGACACTGCTCGGTGTCGGGTCCGAGGCTCGCCGGGGTGCTGGGACGTCGCCGGAGAGAAGCGGAGCGAGGTGGCTAGGGGAGAAGGCTGGGAGTGGGGAGGTCCGGCAGCGGCGGAAGAGAAGGGGGCTCGTCGGCGTCGCACGGCGAGGCTGCTGCGGGTCCTGGACGGAGGCGCTGGGTGGCGTAGCTGCTGCGGGCGGCTGCTAGGTCGGAGGAAGGATCTGGAACGGGTGGAGGTGAAGAGAGGCCGGGGCGGCGTGTGGCAGGCGGCCTGAGGCGGAGCACGGGGTAGGGCGGAGGTCGACCGGAGTTAGGGCACTGCTATGGAGGTCTGGAGGAAGAAGAAGGGGAGAAGAAGGAGGCGGAGGAGAAAGCTTCGGGCGGCGGCGGGTTTGGGGATTTATAGGCTGCGAGAGGGAGAGGAGGAGGCGGACGGTGAGGGGGAGAGGGACCGGAAGGTCGGCGGCCGTTCGGAGACGAGACGGCGCAGGGAGGCCAGGCGGCGGCCGGTAGGTGAGCGGGCGGCGGCCGTTACCGGCGGCGGTCGGGTTCCTGAGCGGGTTGGGGAGGAGAAGGGTCACGCGGGTCTCGGGTTGGCGGATGCGGGTTGGGCTGACCCGCCCGACCCGCTAGGCTAGGGAATGGGCCGGGTGAGGTTTTGGGCTGGGCCGGTTTGCTAAACTAAATAATTAATTAAATAAGTAATTCAATATTAATAGATTTTAGGTGTTTAAAAATCCGTCCGGGGTCCAATAAATTCCCGGAAAAATACCCTATGTCTAGTTTTTCATTTTACACCATAAAATATTATTTTCATAATATTTTAATATTATTTATTAACATTTAAAAATCTTTTAATAATTAAAACACTGGTATTTAATTACAGGAAAATTCCAGAAAATCCCAGAAAATTATGATAAATCCAAATTTAAAATTCTTTGAAAATCAGGGGAATTACAATATACCCCCCTTAAGAGGATTGCGTCCTCGCAATCAAAGATTAACCGGTCAACAGAAATGACACAGTTGCAAAATTTATTTGAATCAGAACACAATAAAGAAAATCAAAGTTCAGGGCTTGAACTCACAGGCTACAGGCTGATTATATATATAAATTCATAGTAAACACATAGTAAAATTCATAGTATAGCTGCTACCGGCTCCCAGACACAGAGCTTGTAGTGGTATCAACCTAAGTTTTAGTGATGCTCTCAACTTGCATTTCACATAGATGGTTATATAGTTGACCCTATTGTTTCATTAACTGCTTTACTGCATTTATTTTGGCTTGTGTTTTCTTGTACCTTGCTATGTCCCCTGAGGACCTGGATCCGGATTATGTCCCCAGGATTTGCAGACGAGGTTTATCCAGAGGTCTACGGAACAGGTGCTCTTCACGGAACAGTACCCGTAGCTGAAGACGAGGTGATCGCTGAGGACTTCTCCTGAACCATTGCTTCGCCATGCTCAGTCGTTATTTCCTGTTTAATTAAACTCTTTAAATTTCTGTTTATGAGATCATTGTACCAGACTTATATCGGGTTGTTCCCCGAATACTTTGCTGAGACTGGATGTTTAATTTAATTTCCATATTGCTGTTGATTTATATTCTTTTCTGTGGATGAGATTAGTTATGACTTATTGATATAGACCTTATTTACAGCTTAAGTATGCCGATGGATCCATTAAATTGGGTTTGTCCATCGTTGCATGCTGCTGGCCATTGCCACGCTTCTCTAGTCCCTCGTCATTTTGGGACTGGGGCGTGACATGGTTTTAAAAACAGAATCTTCCTGAAATATTCAAGGTGATTCTGTGTAGGTTCCAGGATTTATGACTTAGACATTATGTTCATAGACATAGTATGACTTATTGCATTAGATATGATCGTACGTGACGTGGACATGAGGCATCGTGGACATGATATGTATGATTACATTGGGTGGGGAGAGACACACAGGCTACAGGCTGATTATATATATAAATTCATAGTAAACACATAGTAAAATTCATAGTATAGCTGCCGGCTCCCAGACACAGAGCTTGTAGTGGTATCAGCCTAAGTTCTAGTGATGCTCTCAACTTGCATTTCACATAGATGGATTTATAGTTGACCCTATTATTTCATTAACTGTTTTACTGCATTTATTTTGGCTTGTGTTTTCTGTACTTTGCTATGTCCCCTGAGGACCTGGATCCGGATTATTTCCCCAGGATTTGCAGACGAGGTTTATCCAGAGGTCTACGGAACAGGTGCTCTTCACGGAACAGTACCCGTAGCTGAAGACGAGGTGATCGCTGAGGACTTCTCCTGAACCATTGCTTCGCCATGCTCAGTCGTTATTTTCTGTTTAATTAAACTCTTTAAATTTCTGTTTATGAGATCATTGTACCAGACTTATATCGGGTTGTTCCCCGAATACTTTGCTGAGACTGGATGTTTAAATTACTTTCTTTATTGCTGTTGATTTATATTCTTTTCTGTGGATGAGATTAGTTCTGAATTATTGTTATAGACCTTTTATACAGCTTAAGTATGCCCGATGGATCCATTAAATTGGGTTTGTCCATCGGTGCATGCTGCTCGGATGAATTATTGTTATAGACCTACTCGGATGTTCTCGCTGCAGCCCGACGCATGGAACGCGTCACCCGGAGAGAGACTCGCCTCAAGCGGCCCAACACCACAGCACCAGACAGATCATCACCGGAAGAATCTGCAAAGAGATCTCACACGCACCAGCCACCCAGGACAGCTTCGCAGACCCTTCCTACCTGTCACTACTGCGGCAAGCTAGGTCATGTCGAGAAGGACTGCAGACGCAAGTTGGGATTGTGCCTGATTTGCGGCACCAATCAACACATAGCCAAGGACTGTCCCCAGCATCGAAATGGAGCACCAAGGGCAAACCAACCTGCTTTACCAGCACCGAGGCCACCTCTGGCACCTCAGGCGACACTGTTCCAGCAAGCCCAACAGCAGCAGAGGAATCTACCTCAAGGACGAGGACAAGCTTATGCGCTGACTGTGCAGGACGCTGATGCGAGTAAGTGATTTATAGTTTTCCGTTCTAGTCTTGTTGTAGTTCGTGCCCGTTGGTTCATGACCTCAGCCCCAACCTAGTAATTTGCAACTTGTTAATAATAACCTGGTTTTCATAAAAGTTATAGTTTTAACTAGATTTTCCTGGAAAGTGTAAACTTTCGATTTTTAGGGAAACGGTATTTCCCTGAAGCCTCTTGTGATGTGTTTTCAAACGATGCTTGCGACCGCGTCATCTCTGTTGACCGGTTAATCTTTGATTGCGAGGACGCAATCTTCTTAAGGGGGGCAGATTGTAAACCCCCTGAATTTTCAAAATTTTAACAAACTGGATTTTTCATAATTTTCTGGAATTTTCTGGGAATTTTCTGTAATTTAAAAATAGGGTTTTAATTATTCAATGATTTTTAATTGATATTAAACAATATTAAAATATTATGAAAATAATATTTTTGGATGTAAAATGAAAAACTGGACTTAGGGCAACTTTTCTGAAATTTATCGGGCCCCGGACCTTTTTTAAATGCCTAAAAAGTATTTATTCATTTAATTAATTATTTAATTAAATACTGATATTATTATTATTATTATTATTATTATTATTATTATTATTTACTTATTTTTATTTCCTTTCCTCCGGCCCGCGGCCCGTTGGGCCAGCCCGGCCCAACCCAACTCGAGGCCCAGCCCACCCCAGCCTAGCGGGTCGGGCGGGTCGGCCAGACCCGAACCCGACCCGACCCGGCTGACCCCCACTCCCCACGAACCCTCGGCTGCCCGAGTCCGGCGCCGCTCCGCCCGGGCCGCCCGCCGCATCCACCGGCCTCCCCTCCGCGCACCCCGCCACGTCGACCACGACCCCGCCTTTCTCGGCCTGCCGCAGCTCCGCCCCGCCCTATTTATATCCCCCCCTCCGCCGTCTCCAGCTCCCCGAACCGCCACCGCCACCACCCGCTCAGGCCTCCACCACCGCGCCGCCCTCTCCGCCGACGCCACCGGACCGCGCCCAGCCCCCTCCTTCTCCTCCCCTCCCCTTCGTCTCCGGCGACGGTCGCTCGACAGCAGCGGCAGCAGCAGCTAGGGCAGCTGCTCCCCGCGCCTCCGGCCGCCGTGCTCGCCGCCGCCGCCTCCGCTCGAGCGCCGCGCCCCTCGCTGAGCTGCCCCGGCCCTCCGCCGCAGTCCAGCAGCCTCCCTCCGCCGCGTGCCGCCGGAGCCCTAAACCCTAACCCTAATTCCTTTTTCGTGTCGGACACAGGACACTGTGTCGTGTCGGACACGATTCGCCCCCGGTTTTTCGGGTCCCCTTCAGGTGCGTGTAACTTTTTATCCGTAGCTCCGTTTTCGATTCCGCAAATTGCGTTGCGAAGCCTGTATGACCCTCTCGGTGTCCGGACAAACCGTTCGGGGCATCGCGTCCTGTGGTGATCGCACACCGCGATCCAAAAACAGGAAAAACCCAGACCCTGTTTCACCCCGGAACCGAGTTCGCCCCGTCAAACGGGATGACTTGGTCGCACGCGGTCTTCACAGACACGAGCGCCTCGTCGATACGGACGTGTGGGATTTCGCAGAAGCTGATTCGGGTGTGCGTGCACACCGGAATCAACGCGTATCCGCGGACATCGCCCCATATCCGTCTTTTCTGCAATTCGATCTAACTTTGTGTACACACGTCGGATCGAGACGAAACTTGCGCCATCGGACTCGTAGCGATACGCTGGTCCTGTGGGTCAAGTTTGGTTCGATTCTGAGAACGTTGACGAAATCGCGTGTCGTGGGCCCCACAGGCCCCGTTCGACAGGCGATTTTGTGATCGGCTCATCGGAATTCATTTCTGAAAGTTCCGTTGGGTTCGTATCAGCGTTTCTGACCTGTTGACACTGAGTTTGGTGAATTTGGAGACCGTTGACCCTGACGCATTTTTCGGTGCAGAGCGGGCCTACCGGTGGACCCCGTTTTGGCCCGAAACTGCCGTTCTGCCCTTGTCTCCAAATTGGACCCAAGGACAGGCGTTCCTAGCTGATTGATATTTTCTGGATCTGATGGAGATGTTTGTTTCAGCAACCGGAGTACCGCCTGCAATTTCAGCTGAAGTCAGAGCCGCAATTGGAATAGGAACCCCAGGCAAGTGTACCTTGCCAAACCCTGCAGCTTGCTAATTATTTTCTGGACTTAATCATGCAATAATGGACAAATAAAGCCTGCCAAATCTCAGTAATTCTTGACATAGTACTTTACTTGATTTCTGGTGAATTAAATATAAACATGTTTTAACTGCTTAACCTAGGAGACGTGTGACGTACTTAGTGTCCGATCACAGTCGGGTGCCAACTCCGTACGCGGGGTTGTGTAACGTCACATAGACATGGATATCGAGACCCGATAATTCTCGTACTTGTCCTATCAAGTACACCAGAACCCAGGACACTTGACACAATTTCATGAGACAGAGTCTTCCTGAGACATTCAAGGTGATTCTGTATAGGATGCATGTTATAGGACATAGACTTTACATTCTTAGACATTTTGATTCATAGCTACCAGACTTGCTGCATTAGTTATAATCCCGCTGACATGGACATGAGACGTTATGGTCATGACTTGCGTGATTACATTGGGTGGGGAGAGACACACAGACTACAGGCTGATATTATATATATAACATAGTATATATCATAGTAAAATTCATAGTTATTGCCGCTACCGGCTCCCCGACACAGAGCTTGTAGTGGCTTCAGCCTGAGATCTAGTGCTGCTCTCATATTGCATATCACATAGTTGGTTACTTAGTTTACCCTGTTGATTATCTTATTGCTGCACTGATATTCATTTGGCTTGAGTTTTTCTGTACCTTGCTATGTCCCCTGAGGACCTGGAATGGATGATGTCCCCAGGTACAGCTGAAGAGAACTACCCAGAAGTATACGGTACCGGAGCACTCCTCGGAACAGAACCAGGAACAGAGGACGAGATAGTGGCCGAAGACTTCTCTTGAGCGCCGGCTTCAACTACTCAGTATTTACATTTTCCAGCATTTTATTTCCTGTCTTTCCTTAATTGTAACAGAATAATTCTCGGATTTGTTTCCCGAGATAACTTTATTTGATATTGCATATTTATTTCCATTGCATTATTTCTGGCAATTAATCTGTGTTATTCTGTGGATGAGATTAGTAATACCTGAGACTTGTACCTAGTACTGCTAGACTACAGCTTAAGCATGCCCTGATGGATCCATTAAATTGGGTTGTCCATCGGTGCGTGCTGCTGGCCATTGCTCACGTGCTCAGTCCCTCGGCATTTTGGGACTGGGGCGTGACACCTGAATACCTATACGTGATTATCCAACTGGTTAGTGTGCGAGATAGAATATCGTTCAGACGGTTAGCTATGTACACAACATTTCGGCTAAGTTGTGTAAAGTATCGCGCGCCAAAACCCTTTGGTGCTAGCAAGTTTGCAAGCTAGATTGGGATACCGTTCAGATAAGGACAAGTTAGACTTAGAATGGCAACCGATAGAAATATTATCATATTTTCGCTAAGGCGAATATTGAGATAGTGCTTGAATTTTGGGAAATAACTCGGACGGTATTTTGTATCGGCAGATACAAATCATATATGATTTACTTTGATGACTAGCAACAAGGATATGTAAGAGACTAAGATTTATCAAGCAATGCTAGGTATCGTACAGAAATTCTAAGAAACGACTTGGTGAATATGCTAGCGATAGATGCGAACATGATTGATGATTTAATTGGGTGACTCGATTCCTGAGTGGTGTATGGATCATTTTTGGAAATTTCAAACGAATTTATAGGTCTCGTGCGATAGTTGGTTTGAACGAATTTAAGAATATCTTGAATAAGTGATAAGGCTTATATCGAATAGGGATTCAAGGAAATAAAATTGATATATTGGTCAAGAAAACTTGGTGGAAACTTGATGGATTGTACGAGCGATTTTGAATTGAATCAAATGGATTAAAACTTGAGTAAAAAAAATATTGTGGTTTGATGAAAGAGGTAAGCGATAAAGGATTTGACCTGGAGTTTCAAAGAATCATCTTGAAATCTAGTTTGAAAGATAACTCTCGACAATCTGTCTCAGCGAGAACGATTATCCCGCGGGAGCGCCGATGTGGTGATTTTACGTTTGACGGGGATGATCGAACTCATGGGAACACACTCGGTGATTATTCTAAACAAACTCGATAAATAGAATGTATCAAAAGTGGATGGACTTTGGCTTGAATATTTAAACTTAGTTTTTTGAGGAATGCCAGTAGTAGAATATGGATTTATCAAACGGTAACATTAAAGTTGGATGATTTTGCTAGACGAATTATAATCACGACATGAACGAATATAACTTGGTGGATTATATATATCTTGGATGGAGCGAAGTAGAATGATAAGGTGTCTCGATCGTTTCAAAGATAACCATAATGTTCGACGTTCTTGTCTTATGCGAGCGTAACTCTATGCTTGTACACGCGTCACACCCGGATTAGGACGATTATCCAGCGGGACTGTTGTCATCCAGCGAGGATGATCGAACTTGCGGAAGACCGGACCGTGACAACTGATGGATTGTCTTGACTAGTGGTTCGACACGATAAGACAAATTTAGGAATACAAGTAAATTTAAAGTATTTCAAGGATAAGTTAGTCTAGAACCTGGAGTAAATCACCATTGATGGTTTCATGAACGGATACATGAATCTTGTTGGACGACTTGGAGTTATGATCAGAGATTTAGAATTGAATCATGGCTTAGTGGTCTAGACTTAGAACGAATATATGGGTTCTATCAAACATGTTTGAGGAGATGGACTATGCGAATTTTTAGGCTTGTCATGCGACTTGGATATATCATGGATTTGACTGAACAAACTTGGACCCTGTACAAACGAACGTATTAATGTGAGTAGGATGATTTATGCTCGATGTTTAGAAATATGAGTAAAACAAGCTTGGGTAGAATATCCCGTACAAATGAACAATGGCTTGACCTTAAAAATTGGGGCGAGCATCGTGCGACAAATTTGCACGATGAATCGTGTGCTTGAACTTGTACCTATGACCTTGTGAGCTGACCTAGTAATTAGGCAGACGACCATGTGCCGAGTGAAAGAACTTGTGTAACCGACTTTAGAGTATTGCCTGAACAAGCCATAGAACTGGGGCAACAAGACTTAGAGTTAGACTTGGAACAGTAAGTGTGTGCTATATTTGACCCGAACGGATGGACGCTAGTTGGTAGATCGAATAGATCATGCTTAATGGTAGTGCAATACTTGGTTTGAATTAGAATAGAAATGACTTAGATTTTGATTGACCCTGTTGGAAGTATCATCGTGATTTGTAAGACGAAAACCCTTGAGATTTTTGCAAGTAGCTTGTCCGAATTCACTATCCCTAAATTTGGTTGAATGCATATGTTTGAGGGACGCCTTAAACGTGTAAATGATCCAAGACTCAATGATATATTGAAATGCATATGTTTGAGGGACACTTTGAATATGTGCATGATCCAGACTTGCGATATGCTGATCTCGAAAGCTAGTGCAAGCGAATATATTAGAATGATAGAGTCATTCAATGACTTGGATAAGTTGCCTCAGCCTTAGATCATTATTCAAGATAGATTGTAACGTACCCCGCATATTCTGCGCTAAGACGCGGTAGAGACCGAGTCATAGCTTGGATTGAATGATAGAGTCATTCAATGAGACCGACCAGCATACACATGATATGGTATAAGGAACGAGTAGAAAATTATGTTCGAACGGATCTAGCGACACGGATGATTATGCTTGAGATGGATTCGATAGTGCGATAGAACGGTTTGCGCTCAGGAAGTCTCGTGGACGAGACTTTTTTTAGTGGTTTATAATATAACAACATGTTTCGCTCAGGCGGACAGCCGATTCAAACGATGCAAGTGCAATAACCCGACCCATTTTGGTCAACGAGAAGACTCGTTTGAGACAAAGGATTTCAGACTTGGCCATCCAGGAGTTCAGACTTAGACTTTCAAAGGTTCACTCGGAGTATCGCTCGATCGAGACAAATTATCGCTAATGTGGGTGGTTACGATGAACTTGTCTTTGCGTAGCCAGCACACTTAAAATATGGATGATACATACTAGTCGCTAGGTGAATCACCCCATGTATGCTAATAAAGAATACAACGCACCTAGCTAAGGGAATAATCCCATCTTATATTCCTTTTGTTAGAACATGGAAATAAAATTTGGCTTATAACTTGGACCCTCACATGCTACCTTTGTTTTCTGCAGGTAGACCCCGCTATGCCTCGAGTTGATCATTATATATACTCTTCGTAGTACACTGCTTCACTTGTTTACACTGTACGCCTGAGAAATTATGTCGATCATTATGTCCCTGTACGGTTGCACTCCTTGCACTACCCCTTAGACCCGTGCTAACGTAAATGCTTATGTTTCATATAAATGTATGCTTGCCTGCTTATATTGTAGCTTGTACTCGTTTATCTCATTTCAATGCTTGTCATATAATTTCATGCCACAATCAAGTAAACATTATCTTGTCTTGCATTCATCCAATTCACCGAAAGACTATCTAATAGTCGTTACGTGTAAGTATGAACCTGAAAGTATCCGGGACCGTTAGGTCGCCAAGGCATCTCCGAACCAGGGAATTACATCATGTCAAGTTTAACTCTAAACGAGAATCATGTCAAGTAAAGCATGAATCACAGCTCATGGAGCATACTCATTCTGAACAAGAATCAAGAATTAATATGTCATATCATGAATCCCATGAATCTGAGACCCAATACTTGTATGTTACGGACAACTTGTGCACAAGGTATTCATGTTCAGGTTCCTGCGGACGATCGTCGGGGCACCGGGGCTGATCCGATCCGGACGAAACTTCTGAATAGTCACATGGTAGTAGACAGCATAGAGTGAATGCCCCCTTGGCCTCGCTTTGCACTCCATACCATCCCAGGCGAAGGTGGCGTGTAGCGACTCATACCTCACGCATCTAATATTGCCCTAAGACTATAACCTGTCCTTTATGTCTATGCTAGCGACTCATGTTCATATAGATAAGTCATCCTCGCTTAGCGGCAATCCGCGTGTGAGTCATTAAATCATATCTGGAATCTGAAACACCTGAACGAATATGAGTAAAAAATATCTCTACATAACTAAACACTTGAACATCTTTAGCAACACACATGAACAATCTATGTAACTTGTGCACCTGAAACATAATCTGACTCACGATACTTGTGTTTGCTTATGCAATTGCCCTTGAATTTTATTATAAATGCTCGTGCTTGGTTTAACTTGGTTTGCCTTGGACAGGGAAGGACGAATAGTAAGTTGGTAAGTCTCTCCGTGTTACTCTTATATCGTACGACATACTGCCACACGAGTTAGGCTTGTACATTATGTCATAAAACTGATCCTAAGGCAAGAATAGAAAGATAACTTAATAGATGGTGCACGGAACCTATATAACGTGTTTGGATTTGTCGAGCGGGCGAGAATCCTCCCCGCCAGTGCATTTATGTACAAATAATCCACCAGATTGCTTGCAGGGTGCGGAAGAACCTCGTTCGGTGTGAAAACTCCCTTCGTGCGAGCTAAGGCATGGAGTTCACTCTGGAGCCTTGGATCTTTGCTCCAAAGCTGAAGCGCAAATACAAGACATAATATTGGAACATCGCCTATGTATCATTCCACAAATGTAGCCACTTGGCACGCTTTTATCATTTTAGAGAGAGAGGGCTTGAGCGACTTGCAATCTCGGCCTAGCGTCGCTTGTAACACTTGTTCGATATCAATAAAGTGCTTGTTTTACTTCTATACTTGTATTATTTATTGTTTCCGCTATTGACGACTTTATGAACTTGTTACCAATCGCCTGTTCGTTTCTTATTCTACTTCATTCGGACTATCTGTGAGACTCTGTGGCTTAGTCATTTTATCGCTTGTTCGGATTATGGCCTTGAACGGGTGCAGCTTGTGCTCGTACAATATTACATCAAGATGGAAAAGATCGTCCTGTGGGAGTGTTGGCACGGTGATTCGCGCCTAACGGAGATGGCCGATTACTTGCAGGAGATCGGGGCGTGACAGATAGTGCTCGTGACACTGCGATTATAAAATCCCAACATGTACTCCAAATTGCATCATTATATAGGAAAATTGTATTGTGATTGTGGTAGTGACTATTAGGCAATGAATATGTTTGGACACTTTTAAATCACTAGAATTTGGATCACAATAGTATCATAATTCGAGTTAAGTCATATTCTGGTTTAACACTACAATACTTTCTTATGATAAACCATATCATTCTCCTATCTGAGTATCATATTATAATTTTTAATCATATAACTGTTTTACTTCATTTATTTTACCGTTCTTGAACCGAGGACTTGCATGTCTTTGCTGACCTAGTTTTTGTTCACTAGATGGAGGTGTGGCTGAGGAAGAGATACTTTCGATATATATTATGGAAGAACGAGAAGAATAGCACAAGTAAAGGGTATATCATTAGTTTTATGCATAAATTCTCGTATGTATTATCCTTGAAATAGAAAACTAGACTTGTGAGATGTAAATGTTGATGAGTTATATTTATAGATGGAAATTATTGTCAACTTTATTGATGATTTTAGTTGCCCATACTTTTATCCTAGAACTTTACAAGCGACAATCACGATACAGATATCGTATTCCGAGAGCGGGGCGTAACATGACGTCGTCTATGTTAACTTTATTTTTATTGATCATATTGACTCAATAATTACTAAACCACCCCATGAGTGTGAGGTCTTCTTATATCACTTTGGCAATTGGCCACATGTTTTACACGAGTTGTGATTCTCATGTTGGACACGGACTTGCGTAATAGGATGGCCACCTTTATGTATAGGTCGTGCGACGGTTAAGGAATAACTGTTATTAGAAGTATCATGTGTAGCGGACTTAGCAGTTACTAGAGGTATTTACATGTTATATATGTGACATATTAGTGCATTGGGAGGAAAGAACAATGAGTAAGCGTATGTGACTCATTTACACTTTTTCTTATTTATCCGTAAGCTCCGCTGGAGACGCGAGGTATTATGACCCCATATATTTACTGCAGGCCTATGGCGATCAAAAGACATTATTCCCGTGGCCCCTGGTTCTCCTAAAAAACTTTGTCCATCTCATTATTTTAGTCAGATAGTCCATACGTGGGAAAGTTGTTCTTAAATATCACAAAGACTGGTTAGGCGACCATGTTGGATGTTTACTTTCAGTACATTACTGGAATGCTTTTATTGTATCTTGCTACGTCCCTCTGAGGACCTGGATTCAAATTTTTCTCAGGTATAGACGATCAGGACTATCCGCAGGAGTACGAATCTGGACCTGACGCAACGTATTTTGTTGATGAGGTCTCACCCTCTGAGGCCATTTGATTATCATTACTATTGGACATCTTTAGTTGATACTCTCTTTATTTTGTACTTTATTTTATATTAGAGTTTCGTCCTACTCTATCATTTTAGTTTGCAATAATCATTTGTAGTAGATTTATCTCCACCCGACTATTTTATTTCTTGACTACTTCATGCTCGAGACTTTTAGTTATATTATTGATGTCTCGTTATTGACTTATGCTGTGTATGAGATATAATATGCCTGTGACTTGTGTTGATAATATATATTTATACCACTTGTGAAATATTATTCATATTATAACATACGTATGTAGTCTTGGGTTCCATATATTAGAGTAGCCTTCGTATATATACGACTGACATGTTATGTATTCCTAGTCCTACGTATTTAGTACTAGAGCATGAAAAAAGGGCTTGAAGACAAAGTTTGCAAGTTGGTGAAATCATTATACGGTCTGAAACAAGCTACCAAGATGTGGCATGAGAAGTTTGATAAAGTTATAAAATTAAACTGCTACAGGGTCAGTGAGACGGACAAGTATATTTACACAAAGTTCGCTGACGGGAGATGAGTCATTGTTTGTCTATACATGGACGGTATATTGATCCTGGGTACGGATCTAACACATGTCACTGAGACAAAGAAGTTTCTCTCATCCAATTTCAGTATGAAGGACTTAGGAGAAGCTGACGTTATCCTAGGGATAAATATTATCCTACAGGACACTGGAGTGGCGTTGTCACAGTCTCATTATATTGAGAAGATGCTCATACGCTATGGAAATCAGGATCTTCCAGAGATTGATATGCCATACAGGTGTGACAAGAAGATGAAGCCAAATCCAAGAAAAAATGTCAGACAGCTAGAGTACTCAAGCATCATCGGGAGTTTAATGTATATAACAACTGCCACAAGGCCTGACATAGGTTTCTCCATGGGGATGCTGAGTCGGTTCAAGAGAAATCCATGTATGGAGCAGTGGAAAGCTGTAAAGAGAGTGATGAGATATCTCAAGAGGACTCAGAAGTATGCACTCCACTACAACGATTATCTGACAGTAGTGGAAGGCTTCAGTAATACAAGCTGGTGCTCAGAAGTAAAGAGCGAAAGGTCCATAGGAGGGTTCGTCTTCTCCCTGGGTGGAGATGCTATATCGTGGAAGTCGAAGAAGTAGACAATATTCTCTCATCCCTCTATGGAATTTGAGTTTGATGTACTGGCAGCTGTAGTGGATGAAGCAGAATGGCTTCGGAAGCTCATGTATGATCTTTCAGTGGTTGGTGCACAGATTCCAGCGGTACCGATATACTACGACAACCAGGCGACTGCAGCAGTGGCATCAAATAATCTCTTCAATAGCAAGAAGAGGACTGTGCGACTGAGGTACAGGGCAGTGAATGATCTTATCAAGACAAGTCATTATCGTGATAGATGTTCGGAGCCAGGAGAATATGGCAGATCCGTTCACCAAAGGTCTCAAGCGCCAGCTGGTCGAGGACACAGCAAACAAAATGGGCTTGAAGGCATTTTGATATTATGTCTTTGTAATTCTACCATAATATTTTATGCTATTAGTTCAAATAGAAATCTACTAGTCATCTAGCTTTTGGTTCAAAGAAGGATCATTGACTGGAAGAATACTATGAATAGTGGGTAGTCCTTTGAGACGTGGTCACACCCCAGTCCCAAAAGACAAGGGACTAAGCTACGTGGCAATGGCCAACAACACAACTTCAATGGGCTTCCCAATCTGATAGACCCTTTAGAGGTCACTTTAGCTGTAAATATAAGCAATAGTCCATATCTAATCTAGTCACAAAAGTAAATAGCTAATCTCAACCACAGAACAAAAATAAGATGCACATAAAGATAATCAAGTCACTACAAGCAAGGAATGAAATAAGTCTCAAAAGACATCGTGCATCAACAAATTGTCATACGGGGAAAAATTCGCCAAAATAAGTACTAAATGTAAAGAAAGCAATAAAAGAGACAGTCAAATGTCTGCTAAACCACTATGCCATCAATCCAAGATAGACTCCTACATAGCTCAAGTAAACTCCTTTGGCAAGATCTCGTCCTCCGCCATAACTCATGCTCTTGATTCGTACACCTCAGGATATATCTCCTCGTCTATACCTGGCAATGAACCAGGTCCTTAGGAGACATAGCAAGGTACAAGAAAAAAGCATGCTCGAAGTAAAATAGTAATATAATATAGAACTAAGGGGTAAACTACTGTAACCATCCAAGTACTATACAAGTGAGAGATCACTCGTACTCAGGCAAGAGACTCTCAAGGTTCTAGGTGTGTGAACCCCAAGCAGTCTAAAAATAGTAATAATCACTAAGGGCTCTATAATAGGAACCCAAAGTAGGCACGTATATCATGAAAGGCTCCCGATCGGGGAACCCATAGCAGTTACGTAAATAATACCAAAGCTCTGCTACAGAGACTAACGTAAGCACGCATGTAAATATTCACCCAAAGTACAGTGTAAACTCTCCCCTCCCATATAATCCCGTGTATCATGCCATAAGCTGGTAAGATCAAGACCTCTAACTATCACAACGAGTCATACTATATATATATATATATATATATATATATATATATATATATATATATATATATATATCACGAGTCCTGTGAACCTATACAGAATTACCATGAATACCTCAAGAAGGATTATGTCACATGAAGTAGTGTCAAGTTTTCTACGGTCTGTCGTGCTAAGCATACAAGCACATATCATGGTGTCACGACCCGCACCCGGATATTCGGGCACGAGTACGTGGGTACGTCCAGCCTACGCCGCAGTGTCGGCGGTAGTACGCTGTCTAGATCATATTCACAGGTAATCTCTAGCTCATCCACAGTAAATAAATAGGCAAGGATAATAACAGGAAATAGGAATGCTAAGATTTCATAAACAAAATGTGACAACCAGATCCATAGTTTATTACAGAACCAGAAAGTAAATCGGGGACAAACCCGATTACTATGCTGAAAGAAAAATACTAGCTAACTGGTTGACTACTCCTCAAAGGTAGTCTCCTGAGTAGGAACCGGCTCCTCAAAAGTATCACCTGCTACCTCATAGGGACCATAATAGGTGGGGACATAGTCCTCATCATCGCCTAAATCAACGGATCCAGTCAGGAAAGGAGCAAAGTACCAAATGCACAACAAAGATTAAACTAAATATTTATGACAAGTAGAAAAGAACTGACAAGTATCATGTTGAGGATATGCATAAATAAGAAGTAACAATAACTAAGGGTTAATTGCTGTAAATCAGGAATATGAGTAAACAGGAAATATAATGAGACAGGAAAATGGAACTACAACAAGATAACAGGAACTGCAATACGACAAGAAACTATGTGTGTGTAAGTGTGTATTTAGAATACATAGTTGGCATGTAGGGAGTTATAAGGCTAATCCGGCCGTCATAGACGGCTATTAGACAGGAATAATTAAGATCCGGCTGAAGGTACAGTCGTGTACCAACAGCTATTAGTCACGACAGGGGGAAGGGTAAACTACATGCCTCCTAGTATTCTCCCACCCGACACGAAAAGCAAGACATGAAATCCAATATTCAAGACATGAAATCCAATATTCTAACATTACGTGTAAACATCCAATGGTGCTAGTAGAGCAAGGAACTAATTATCACAATATAAAGATTAAACTTGAAGTGCAGGTACTTGCCTGATGTTTGGATCCAATTACAGTTTTATCCTCGGGAAATTTTTCAGAAATGTCTCCGGATACTGAAATAAATATTACCATCATGCTCAGAAGATATCAATCAGCTAGAAATGCCTGTCCTTGAGTCCAATTTGGAGACAAGGGCAAAAACGGCAAATTCGGGTCAAAACGGGGTCCGCATGTCCGCTTTGCACCGAAAAATGTGTCAGGGTCAAAGGTCTCCAAATTTACTAAACTTAGTGTCAACAGGTCAGGAACGACTATACGAACCCAACGGAACTTCCAGAATTGAATTCTGATGAGCCGATCACAAAATCGCCAGTCGAGTGGGACCCGTAGGGCCCACGACACGCGATTTCGTCAACGTTCTCGGAATCGAACCAAACTTGGGTCACAGGACCAGCGTATCGCTACGAGTCTGATGGCGCAAGTTTCGTTTCGATCCGACATGTGTACACAAAGTTAGGGCATAATTCAGAAAAGGCGAATACGGGGCGGTGTCCGCGGATACGCGTTGATCCCGGTGTGCACGCACACCCGAATCGACTTCTGCGAAATCCCGCACGTCCGTATCAATGACGCACACGTATCTGTGAAGACCGCGCACGACCAAGTCATCCCGTTTGGCGGGACGTACCCAGTTTCGAGGTGAACCGGGTCGTTGTTTTTCCTGTTTTTGGATCGCGGTGTGCGATCACCACAGGACGCGATGCCCCGAGCGGATTGCACGGGCACCGAGGGGGTCATGCAGGCTTCGCAACGTAACTGACGGAATTGAAAACGGGGTTACGAACAGAAAAATATGCGTACCTGAACAGGGTCAGAAAACCCGAAGATAACCGTGTCCGACACGTGTCCGACACAATTGAAACTAGGGTTAGGGTTAGGGTTTGCTGTGTAGCTCCGGCGGACGGAGGAGGGCGGCGCCTCTGCGGGGGAGGCCGGCCGGGGGCTAGGGCGGCACTGGCGGGGCGAGGCGGAGGTGTTGGCGGCCGGGCGGCGCCGGGGGCGGCTCAGGCGAGGGCGGAGCACGGCGAGGGGAGGCGGGTCGTGGCCGGGCGGGGAGAGGCCAGGGCGGAGGAGGAAGAGATCCCGGCGGCGGGGTCGGCTGCGGGGCTGAGGCGTCGAGGGGAGGGCGGCGAGGCGAAGGCTGAGCCGGGCGGTGGTGGCAGGCGCGAGTGCTGGAGCGTCGACGGCGAGGAGGCGGTGGACGGAGGACGAACGGGGGGTCTGGCCGGGTTAGGGCTTTATAGGAAGGAGGAAGGGGGAGTGGCCGAGGCGGGCGAAGGCCGGTGCGGGGTCGCGGGGGAGCGTGGCCGGCGTGGCGCGGCGGCGCCGGCGGTGGAAGCGGCGGAAGAATCGGGGAAGAACGGGTCAGGGGGAGGCTGGGGAACGGGTCAGCGGGCGCGGGTTCGGGTGCGGGTGGACCCGACCCGACCCGGTAGGCCAACGGGCCGGTTTGGGTATTGGGCTGGGTTTGGGCCTGTTGGGCCAGGGTTTGGGCTGGGCCGGAATTAAATAAATAAATAAAACTTAAATAATAAATAAATAAATAAATAAATGAATAAATAAATAATAATAGTTTTAGGTGATTAAAAATAGGTCCGGGGCCCGATAAATTCCAGAAAAATTACCCTAAGTCCAGTTTTTTATTTCACACTCAAAAATATTATTTTCATAATATTTTAATATTATTTATTATCAATTAAAAATCATTTAATAATTAAAAACCTGATTTTAATTACAGAAAATTCCCAAAAAATTCCAGAAAATTGTGAAAATCCAAGTTTAATATTTTTGAAGAATCAGGAGTTTACAATCTACCCAACTTATAAGAATTTCGTCCTCAAAATTAAAATTAAGCCATAATCTGTTAATCCTTCATGTACATAAGGCAAGTCAATCGCAATCTCCTTGCGATAATTAAAATCATAATCATATCTACTGCAATCACTTCAAGGTTAAGATGACTACTGTTCCAATCAAATTCAACCTATGGTTATCACTTCTTACTTTCTCAAATTATCTACAGGCAGATTTTAAATTAAGTCCATATAACATCTTCAAGATTTGCATACGCTTATAAATTTGCCCCACGATTCTAACTATCATAATTTCTTCTAGAAGTAATTCGAGTCCAATAGTATTCCCATTTGTATGCTTCAACCTTTTAAATTTCATTCACATCCTCAATATTCCAACTAGGTAGTCCAACCATCAAATTTTAATTCTTCATTCGAATCATCAAATTGAAAAATAATTTAAATATAGTCCACTAATGTTCAAGTCTGAAATTATATTTTTTTTTTATCCTCTAAATTTTCAAAATTAGAATGGCTTGAACCTCTCCCAATCTAATCTTACTCGGTCATAATCTAAAAGAGATTTATCTCGAGTTGACAATGCACTGCTACCCAACTTAGAATTTGCCCATCCATCACATAAGGCTATATACCTTTAAGAAAATATTCCTTAATGTGTTTACTCATGTCATTCAATCCTCGAAACTTCAACGCCGATCATATATGATATGTTAGATAATCCTCAAGTATGTGATCGGCCTATGGGACATATCTAGTGTTCTCTGTGTATCAAACTTATACCAAGCACGAGGTTTCGTCTTTCCGAAGTAAGGGAAGACGAAGATCAATAATAAAGAGTTCAAGGGAGGGGTAATAGAATAGAAGTATCAGGATCAAGACGTTTAAAAAATTTAAATGGGAATTGTCAAAGCAGTTGTGGGTTGAATCCTATCTTGGTAATTCCTATTCACATGCTCGTATTAATACAGTTATGTAACCGATACGATATGCTCAGACATGTCTAGGGCAAGTATATTTGTCTACTAATCACTACATATCTCAATCCACGTAAAGTATTATTTCGAAGGGCGAATCAAGCGCACTATGGTTGATCAGACCGTAATACACTGATTCTGAAATGTATTATTGTGGGCCTCCCCAATAATACACTTGTCATGAACAAGCTCGATAAAGAGTAAGCTTGCAAAACTAGGCTATAAAATAGCAGCATAAGTCAAGTACAGCAAAATTAAGTGCGCTAGATGATGATGAAAGAAGGTACAAATTATTTAAGTTCACAAAACAACACACAATAAGCACAATAACAAAAGACTCTACAATAGTTATCAAATATAAAAGCATACCAGGTTATTAGCAAGTTCAAAATTACTAGATTGGGGCTGAGGTCACGAACCAATAGGCACGAGCTAAACAATACTAGAAACGGATAACTACGAATCACTTACGCGCATTAGCTACTCCACGAGTCTGCGCGTTCTCCACGGTCATCACGGAAGCTTGTCCGCATCCTTGTAGTGGTGCCCTCTGCTGTTGCTGGGCTAGCTGGGAGAGTGCTGCTTGTGGTACCAAGGTGGTTTCAGTTCGAGTGCTGGTAGAGCATCTCGTGGTGATCTTGTAGGAACCTCGTCGCTTGCTGATAGGTCCATTACTCTGCATCCAAAATAAACGATAAGGGGCGCACAGGAATCAAGGCAGGATGCAAGTCAAGGAATCAATTCAAATCCGAGATAGATGTCAAGAACGATTCAAGCAAGTGGATGAGATCCTAAACTTATCCTTATCTTATTGCAGGCCTGTTCGGTCCCTGAGTTAAAACCGAACAATTTAGTCGTTGACCTGCATGGGCCACCATAAAAATGTGTCACGACCCGTACCCGGATATTCGGGCACGAGTACGTGGGTACGTCCAGCCTACGCCGCAGTGTCGGCGGTAGTACGCTGTCTAGATCATATTCACAGGTAATCTCTAGCTCATCCACAGTAAATAAATAGGCAAGGATAATAACAGGAAATATGAATGCTAAAATTTTATAAACAAAATATGACAACCAGATCCATAGTTTATTACAGAACCAGAAAGTAAATCGGGGACAAACCCGATTACTATGCTGAAAGAAAAATACTAGCTAACTGGTTGACTACTCCTCAAAGGTAGTCTCCTGAGTAGGAACCGGCTCCTCAAAAGTATCACCTGCTACCTCATAGGGACCATAATAGGTGGGGGCATAGTCCTCATCATCGCCTAAATCAACGGATCCAGTCAGGAAAGGAGCAAAGTACCAAATGCACAACAAAGATTAAACTAAATATTTATGACAAGTAGAAAAGAACTGACAAGTATCATGTTGAGGATATGCATAAATAAGAAGTAACAATAACTAAGGGTTAATTGCTGTAAATCAGGAATATGAGTAAACAGGAAATATAATGAGACAGAAAAATGGAACTACAACAAGATAACAGGAACTGCAATACGACAAGAAACTATGTGTGTGTAAGTGTGTATTTAGAATACATAGTTGTCATGTAGGGGGTTATAAGGCAAATCCGGCCGTCATAGACGGCTATTAGACAGGAATAATCAAGATCCGGCTGAAGGTACAGTCGTGTACCAACAGCTATTAGTCACGACAGGGGGAAGGGTAAACTACATGCCTCCTAGTATTCTCCTACCCGACACGAAAAGCAAGACATAAAATCCAATATTCAAGACATAAAATCCAGTATTCTAACATTACGTGTAAACATCCAATGGTGCTAGTAGAGCAAGGAACTAATTATCACAATATAAAGATTAAACTTGAAGTGCAGGTACTTGCCTGATGTTTGGATCCAATTACAGTTTTATCCTCGGAAAATTTTCCAAAAATGTCTCCGGATGCTGAAATAAACATTACCATCATGCTCATAAGATATCAATCAGCTAAAAACGCCTGTCCTTGAGTCCAATTTGGAGACAAGGGCAAAAATGACAAATTTGGGTCAAAACGGGGTCCGCATGTGGGCCCGCTTTGCACCGAAAAAGGTGTCAGGGTCAAAGGTCTCCAAATTCACTAAACTTAGTGTCAACAGGTCAGGAACGACGATACGAACCCAACGGAACTTCCAGAATTGAATTCCGATGAGCCGATCACAAAATCGCCCGTCGAGTGGGACCCGTGGGGCCCACGACACGCGATTTCGTCAACGTTCTCGGAATCGAACCAAACTTGGGTCACAGGACCAGCGTATCGCTACGAGTCCGATGGAGCAATGTTTGTTTCGATCCGACGTGTGTACACAAAGTTAGGGCATGATTCAGAAAAGGCGGATACGGGGCGGTGTCCGCGGATACGCGTTGATCCCGGTGTGCACGCACACCCGAATCGACTTCTGCAAAATCCTGCACGTCCGTATCAATGACGCGCACATATCTGTGAAGACCGCGCGCGACCAAGTCGTCCCGTTTGGCGGGACGTACCCAGTTTCGGGGTGAATCGGGTCGTTGTTTTTCCTATTTTTGGATCGCGGTGTGCGATCACCACAGGACGCGATGCCCCGAGCGGATTGCACGGACACCGAGGGGGTCATGCAGGCTTCGCAACACAACTGACGGAATTGAAAATGGGGTTACGAACAGAAAAATACGTGTACCTGAACAGGATCAGAAAACCCGAAGATAATCGTGTCCGACACTTGTCCGACACAATTGAAACTAGGGTTAGGGTTTGCTGTGGAGCTTCGACGGCCGGAGGAGGGCGGCGCCGCTGCGGGGCAGGCCGGCCGGGGTCTAGGGCGGCACTGGCGGGGCGAGGCGGAGGTATTGGCGGCCGGGCGGCGCCGGGGGCGGCTCAGGCGAGGGCGGAGCGCGGCGAGGGGAGGCGGGTCGTGGCCGGGCGGGGAGAGGCCAGGGCGGAGGAGGAAGAGATTGCGGTGGCGGGGTCGGCTGCGGGGCTGAGGCGTCGAGGGGAGGGCGGCGAGGCGGAGGCTGAGCCGGGCGGTGGTGGCAGCGGCGAGTGCTGGAGCGTCGACGGCGAGGAGGCGGTGGACGGAGGACGAACGGGGGGTCTGGCCGGGTTAGGGTTTTATAGGAAGGAGGAAGGGGGAGTGGCCGAGGCGGGCGGAGGCCGGTGCGGGGTCGCGGGGGAGCGTGGCCGGCGTGGCGCGGCGGCGCCGGCGGCGGAAGCGGCGGAAGAATCGGGGAAGAACGGGTCAGGGGGAGGCTGGGGAAAGGGTCAGCGGGCGCGGGTTCGGGTGCGGGTGGACCCGACCCGGTAGGCCAACGGGCCGGTTTGGGTATTGGGCTGGGTTTGGGCCTGTTGGGCCAGGGTTTGGGCTGGGCCGGAATTAAATAAATAAGTAAAACTTAAATAATAAATAAATAAATAAATGAATAAATAAATAATAATAGTTTTAGGTGATTAAAAATAGGTCCGGGGCCCGATAAATTCCAGAAAAATTATCCTAAGTCCAGTTTTTCATTTCACACTCAAAAATATTATTTTCATAATATTTTAATATTATTTATTATCAATTAAAAATCATTTAATAATTAAAACCCTGATTTTAATTACAGAAAATTTCCAGAAAATTCCAGAAAATTGTGAAAATCCAAGTTTAATATTTTTGAAGAATCAGGGGTTTACACATAGTTTCGCGGTAACAACACTCTACTGACGATACTCGACTCTGCTAACGGATGTCAGCACCCGAATTTGGTTCGGACACTAGGTATCGTATAACGGTCCTAGGGTGAACAGATTTATCCACAAGAGCACAAAACAATAATATCTAATGTAGTAATATAAACAGAAAACAATGATACATTTAGGCAAGGTACACTTGTCTATTGTCTATTGTTGCGGTGCTGCCTGGCCAATGTCCTCGACTGGAAGAGTAGTGGATCTAAGTTGTCATGTAGAACATACTTTAATCAATACCAACACACTATTTTACTCAGTGATAACCTAACAGATCATCACACAACATCAACCAATATGTTGATGTTCATGCCAATAATCCAACACTTGCATGGCTTCGAACAACGTGCCATGCCCCTCTCTAACATGTCATGAGGGTCTCGTACATCGATACACCATGCGTACATATAAGCATTTACATGTGTCTAAATACGCTTAGTTCTATACGTACATGGGCACGTATATATGTCGTAAAACTCTCATCAACACCATCATACTCATCAAACACGCATGGAACTTTCTCAAACACGTATCTTAACATCATTTTTCATGCCCCAGAACTAGAATACTGGAGAGAGGGGTTAAGACTCAGCCAGCCCCATACTATAGAATACAAAAGTACCTAATAATACGGTAAGGTTGTACAAAGACTAGGGGTGCATACTACAATCAAGTTACCTAGGGTCATGAACATCTATGTCTCAATCATTCAAGTAAGTAACAATAACATAGAACAACTCAGATAAGCAGTAAGGCATCCCAAATGCCACATTAAAGTGTTCTAGAGATCTAGCCGTACAAAATGGTAGGCCAGCAGATAAATCAAGTATACATGACAGTGTGTCAACTGCAGTCTGAATATTTACAGTCATTTAAGGAACTAGTGTCCTGACGAGTCGGCTAACAAGTGATGGTGGCTAACGCCCAAAAGAACATAATTTACAAGACGAGTAGTAAAGCAAGAAAACTCACTCGTTGCCCTCAGCGACCATTCTTCTGGTGTGCGCCATCAAATAGGGTAAGAAAAGCTAGATCTTCAGGTGCTGGATCTAAACTTGGACATGCAAAACCAGTGGGTTAGACCCTAAATAGCAAGTACCACAAGGAAGCACGAAAGAAGAAACAAAACCAGATATATAGCATGAGATGCAATATCCAATTATCAATGGCTCATATCCCATTAAGACCTGATACGACAACCTACACCAAACAAAGACAAGGGATGCCATATCACGTCAAGATAAAATACGTTCTTTGATTATAGTCAAGCTAAAGTTTCTGTGTCGTAGCTTCGGTTCACAGTCTATCGTAACACAATAACGCAATCCAACAACCTAACAAGGACATGGGTTGAACCATTATGTCACGACAGTCCACGTTCCTAATACCACTTAACATAAGGCTCAAAACACAAGCGAGTACTGGGAATGATAATTAATATAATAAAGTAGCTTCAGTCCATGGTTTATCGTAACACAATAATGTAACCCAACAACCAAACAAGGGCGTGGGTTGAACTACTGTGTTATGACAGTCCACTTCACTAACTACAGACAGATTAAATGGCTAAGCATACTTAGCGGCTTGATATATGTAGTATGGCTTATCCTAGAATGCAATTATAAGAATTCTCAAATCTTGGCATTTTCAGTAGGCTTGGCGAGCCAAGAGTATTACGAGCATGTAGTGATGCAACAGTCCCCAGCAGGGCCACCGTGCCTTTCTTGTTAAATCATGTAGTACAATAGTATAATCAGATACTGCACTCGGCCATTGCAGATGATATATTATATCTGATGGGGGCTAACCTGGCATGCCATAACTAGTGTCTGGGGAAGGCTGGTAGGCGCCATCTCGAAATCTCGTTCCCTCCCCATGATCTACAATTTTTGTTACCTTATTAACCCTAGATATTTGGAATATCATGTTGTGGTCACATGAATATCCATCCGTAGATGTCGTACTTAAGTATGAGCATGCTTGATACTGTATCAATATTGTCACTCAAGAGGTCGAATCTGGATTCACTCAAGCGTGATGCAGCAATCAATACTATCTAGCCACGACTAGGTCACTATCCAACTACTACATATATGCATGGAAATAATCATTTAATCATGTATAGATCTCACAAGCAAGAGTTATATGGCACGACGGCTTACAATATATCAAGTAGCATGCTCGATGCTCTTATTAAGTGTATCACACAGATATAATAGTCAGGTCAGGGACACGATCAAGTATTAGGGACAAGTTGTTCAATATAGGACAGTCAAGTACAAGTCACTTGTTCGAATGAACTAATCAGGCCGACATATGTATTGTCACATTTTTATATCGATGGATAAAAATAAGAATAGTGTGAGAACCCCTCAAGATCAGATCCACAACCCTTAAACCAAAAAATGACCGGGGTTGAAGAACGTCACCCGAATTGAACTACGCCTCTCATTCTTTCCAACGTATAAGAATGTGATTAAGAGTTATAGAGATTAATTACCAAGTTCATGTGCCACCTATTATGGTTAAGACAAAGCATCATTCTTGTAACGTCATAAAAAATATGCCCAAGGCATAACAACAGGAATCAACTAAAGCTTACAGAAGTAACGAGAGAAGAACTCATGTAAAGAGTGTATGTGCACAACCATTTCTAAGGCTTGGAGCACAAAAGGAGTATATGAGCAAAGGTTGGTGCACTTTGTCAAGTTAGCCAACACGACGCACTTTGACGAAAGGGCGCGGGCAATAGTTAGGCGTTCTCTAACATAATATGCGAGCAGCAACACAACGTACTTTGATAGAATACGTGAGCCAAAGAGTGGCACGCTTTACTAAAGTGCGTGAGCAGGAGTTAGGCACACAATCAAAGGATCGGGGGGTGTCAGCGTACTCGAACAAGTGCACGTACCCAACCGACTGACCCGCCAACCGATGCACATGCTAAGCGACAAAACATAAATTCTAACGCGGCTCGACAGTCAAGAAATACGAAAATCGAGAAACCAACCCTACGTCCTTGCTTCATCCCTAAGGAAATGAAAGAAGGAGAAAAGTGCGCGAGTAGACCAACATAAGGAAAGTGCGCCGACTGACGAAACATAGAAAAAGTGCACCAGATTGTCGAACACTAAGAAAATGTGAGGATAGTCTGTGGCGCACTTTTCCTTGGTTTCCCAGGGAAACTTTAATAGATTATGCACCAAGTGTGCTAACTGAGTTCCTCTCAAAAGACTCAACGAGTTTGTCCTGGCATACTTTTGTTAGGAGATGGAGTGCAGTATGATTAATACACAAGTAGAGTTGGGACAACACAAGTGCGCCCAAAGTTGAAACATGCGTATTTCTACGTCAAAGGTGTCCTCTTGTGTATTCTTCATAGAGCATTGTTCTTCTTCTCCGGTAGGCATATTGGTAGGCGTATTTTATCAAGTCCCAACACTGAACTTAGCTGGACTCGAAATCAAGTACGGCCAAAAGCAAAGTTGCATAGAATATTGTGCTCTACACTATAAGCTAATTAGTTTTGTAAAACACAAAGTTTTGGCAGGTCAATTCCTAGGAAACAAAAGTGAACACAGACCCAAACTTAGGTCCATGTGATTCTAGTCGAGAAAATCAAGAACAACAAGTAGTAAAGATGATGGGGTGCTCAGTCCCAATAACATGAGCTAATGAGCTAGAAATAAACAGAAAATATTAAGAACTAAAAGCATGCATGAATTCATGGTTCTTCTCTTTGTGCAAGATATACTTTTCTAATGAGAACCAAGAAATGCAAAGAAAAAATGAAAATGGAGGAAATAAAAAGAAAGATCAAGAGTTATATATATATACTAGCCAAAAAGGAAGTCGGTCCACTGTGCGTTGTTGGATCCATGGAAGCAACCCTGGCAGCACAACATCCCAACCCTAACCGACTTAAAGAGTGTGCCGGCCATCCTTACTAAAAAGTGCGCGAGCGCTAAAAATGCACGAAAGTGCGCCGACAAGCAAACACACTTAAAGTGCGCCAGAACAGAAAGTTGCATATTTTAAGAAAAATATGCGCACTATACAGAATACTATTATTATCCTTAGTACGTCGGGAAGGGGTTTGACATCATTTAATACTAAATTAAATATGTTTAATATTCTAAAATTATTTATAATTATATGAAAATAATCAAACCAACATCATCGCAGGCAAAAAAATTCTATGGACGACAACTAGTTATTCTAGGCAACTTCGACATGTAGTTTGTGCATGCAACTCCCATATTTGTATCAAAATATTATTTAATATAAAATAATACATTAAATATTAAATATTCTGAAATATTATTAATGTAATTTTTGGATTTTTATTTCCTAATTAGAATATGGCATAAGTTATTAAATTAGAATCATCCTTGGTGCAACGTGCTCGTGTCTTGGTTGTACATCAACTTGGGGTAGTTTTGCACATAAAATTATGGGTTTCTCATGCATGGGAATGATTATAATCAACATCTATAATTAACATAGATTTATACTATGTTTTGTTCACGAAAGAATAGGAAAAGAACCGAAGTTAGAAAACTTACGCGAGTGCGATTACGGCGGGAACCTTCTTCACGACTACGGGCTTTTGGAGTATCAAACGACTTCCAAACTTCGTATAATTCAAACGGTCGTGCAATTCGACCGGGCGCTAGAGAAATTCAAATGGATGAAGAAAATAGAGTTTTAGGGGGTGGTTTTGCTACTGTGTACATCAGTAACCAGCAGGGGGATGTCGGCCTGCTTGTGGGATATTTTGTAGAGAAGGTCGACCTTGGGATCTTCCTAGGGTGGTGCTCGAGGTTCGTGAAGGTGTGGGGGTGGTAGAGGAGGAAGAAGAAGGGAATAAGAGAGGGAGTTCTATTATATTTGGCGGTCACAAGATGGTAGGGACGGCTAGGGCTAGGTAGAGGAAAGGTTGCTTTTATATATACTAGTTTGTGTAGGCTTTGGATGTTGGTTGTTGAGTTGGGTTTGATCCAATAAGGAAGTCTGTTAGAAGGACCATTGAGGCTTGCTAGGATTCTCTTGGTCATTGGACTAATTATGTCACGCCCTAGTCCCAAAATATCGAGGGACTAGACACGTGGCAATGGTCAGCAGCACACATAAATGGACAAACCCAATTTAATGGACCCATCAAGGTGTACTTAAGCTGTATAACAACAGTAAGGGTCTATGATACTAATCTCATCCATAGAAATAAATACATCAATAAGAAGTATAAAACAACATCAAGTCTCAATAAAGTATCTCGGGGAACAACCCGATAATATGTCTGATACAGCAGGTCAATAGACAGGAAATAGAAGTCCAACAAATAGAAATAACTGAGTATAATAAACCAGATAATCAGGAGAAATCATCGGCGATCACCTCATCTTCTGGTTCTGGTACTGCTCTAGTGCCTGCTCCTGTTCCGTACACCTCGGGGTAGATTTCTTCTGCTAAACCTGGGGACATAATCCGGATCCAGGTCCTCAGGGGACATAGCAAGGTACAAGAATAAATTAAGCCAAAATAAATACAGTGCAATAATAAATAAATCAATAGGGCAAACTATATAACCAGCTAAGTGATATGCAATATGAGAGCATCACTAGAACTCAGGTTGAGACTACTACAAGCTCGGTGTCGAGAAGCCGGTAACAGTGATATCATGTCGGAGCCTAGCTCGGAGAGGCTACAGCACCGCAATAATATAATCAACCTGTAGCCTGTGTGTCTCTCCCCACCCAATGTAATCGCACGTCTCATGTCCACGACGGCTTATGTCCATGTCACGCAAGATCATATCTAATGCAGCAAGTCATAATGATAGCTAAGCACATGCAATATCTATGTCACGAATCATATAACCTATACAGAATCACCATGAATATCTCAAGAAGATTCTGTCTCATAAATAGTGTCAGGTGTCATGTGGTATGACGTACTTGATGAGGCAAGCACGAAACATGTATAGGGTTTCGATATCCATCTCTAGGTGACGTTACACAACTCCGCGTACGGCGTTGACACCCGAATATTATCCGGACGTTAAGTAATGTTAAACGGTCCTAGGTTGAACAGATACAACATATAAATAAATTAAAGAAATATTATGTAACAAGAACTGCAAGATTGGCAAGGTACACTTGCCTGGGGTTCGGACTCCCACTGCTGTTCTTGTATCAACGAGATTTGCAGGTACTCCTCCGGTTGCTGAAATAAACATTACCATCATGTTCAGAAGATATCAAATAGCTAGAATTTCATGTCCATAAGTCCAATTTGGACACAGGGGGCAAAAGTGACAGTTTCTGGTCAAAGTGGGGTCCACATGTGGCCCGCTTCGCACCAAAAAATATGCCAGAGATAATGTTCTCCAATTTCGTCAAACTTAGTGTCCACAAATTCAGAACAACGATACGAACCCAACGGAATGTTCAGAACTGAATTTTGATGAGCCGATCACAAAATCGCCCGTCAAGTAGAGCCGTGGAGCCCACGATACGGGATTTTATCAACGTTCTCAGAATCGAACCAAACTTGGGTCACAGGACCTACGTATTGCTACGAGTCCGATGGCGTAAGTTTTGTTTCGATACGACGAGCGTACACGAAGTTACAATGATTTTCAGAACAGGGCCGATACGGGGCGTTGTCGACGGATACGCGTTGATTCCGGTGTGCACGCACATCCAAATCAACTTCCGTGAAATCTCACACATCCGTATTAATGGTGCGCACCTTTCGATGAAGTTTGCACAAGACCAAGTCGCCTTGTTTAGCGGGGCACACCCAGTTCCAGGAAAAATCAGGGTATTTAAATACCAAGTATTTTGGTCATTTTTACCCTCGAATTAAATACAAATTACAGTACGATAACTTGAACTAAAAATAGGGTTAAAAACTTGGTCATATGGTCTAAATAACTCTTTAAGCCAATTTTGAAAACATTTAATAGGTTGGTCGCAAAACGGTCGCGAACTGGGGAGTTCGGGATATTTTTTGAATTTTCAGAAAAGGGGATTTATTTTCTGATCTTGCGTCGCAGTTTACGACCGACACAGGACACGATACGCTAAACCGATGGCACGAATTTTGAGGGGGTCATGCAGGGTACGCGTCACAATAGGCAGAAAAAAATGAGGCGGTGAGGAGAGAGAAATTCTCACCTGAACAGGGGGCCGAAAATTACTATGCTTCGCTTATACGCAGGGAGTCGCGACGCGGCTACGGCGGAGCTCGGGGTGCTGCTGCGGCTTCTCGGTCGTCGTGGTCAACGACGGGGTCGTCGGCGTGCTGCCCGTCGGGTCACAGCGGAGGAGACGTCACCGGAGGCGGTGGTCGGGGGTCAAGGCGGATGCGATGGTGGCAGGGGCGGGGGTGACTGGGTCAGGGTTCGTCGGGTCGTGGTATTGGTGGATGGCGGTGCTGGTGGTTGACTGGGACAGTGGGGCTCGTTGGAGGCTGCGGCAGAGGGAGAAGGTGGCGGAGGCGTCGTGGTCGGGTGGAGGAGAGGTGGTCGAGGAACTCGGCGGAGGCAGGGTCGGCCGGAGGAGTTCGGTGACTGTGATTTGGTGAGGGCGGTGGTAGCGGTGGTTTAAATAGGGAGGAGCGGCCGTTGAGGGAGGGGAGACGGGAGGCCGGCCGGTGGGAAGACGAAGAGAAGGCGGCGACGCGGGAGCGGGGGAGATGTAACTGCCGGCGGGGATCGCGGCGGTCGGCGGAGGGGAATCGTCGGGTAATTCGGGGGTTAGGGATTTAGGATTAGCGGGTTAGCGGGCGGCGGGTCGGGTTTTGGATCCGGATCCGACCCGATCCGATAGGGTATGGGTCGGGTTCGCGTTAGCGGGTCGGGTTCAAATCCGAATCTGACCCGATCCAATAGGGTTGGTCTGGTTCAGGGTGGGTTGGTTTATTTTGGTTTGGTTTGGTTCAAAATTAAACCGGTTTTATTTGGTTTATTTAGAAACTTAGTTTTTAGGTCTTTAAAAAATAGTTCTGGGGTCCAATAAATTTTAAAAAAATTACAGTAAGTCTAATTAATTATTTTACACTCAAAAATATTATTTTCATAATATTTTAATATTTAATAAAATCACAAAAATTAATTAATAACAGAAATCATTTATTTTAATTAGTTAAAAATTCCAGAAAAATCCTGAAAATTCATTTTTAAAAATCTAAAAAATTATGGGGGTTTACAAATTATATAAATAATTATTTTAGTTTAAATTAAGTGCACAAAAGATATGCAAAGATTCGGTTTCCAAAAATAGAAATTAGAAATTTAAAACTAGGATTTGAACCATGCAAAGTTTATGGAGCATACATGGAGATTTAAATAAATGGGACACCATTGTCATGGACACAGTAGGTCGAGTTAGGCTCTAGGTTACCAAGTTAGTTGTACAAAATGTGTTAGTGTTGCGCATTAACGTCGTACGCAACGACAAAGGTGCTAAATAGCCAACTTCTCGTATGTGCGTCGCAAAAATTGTGCGACCAAAATAAAGCATGGAAATGAGAATATATGAGTGACAGTCATGACATAAGCCTAATTTGGCTCGTCTAACTCTAGGATGCAAAGTTGGCTGGAAGGTAAGGGCTCGGGTTGTACTCAAAATCTCAAGACCATGGATAGAGATTTCTATAGTTCAATAAATTACCAAATAAATATTTAAATTAAATAATAAATAATTATTAATTAACATAATAATCCTATATAAAAATTAGAGTGCTCACAGACATTGAGGGGTTACGGACCCAGAACCACTGTTGTCTACTATTTGTTCTTTGTATAGAACAAGTCATGTGGGATGATGGCTTAGACACCTTAATGAGTTCTCGGGCATTTTGAATGTCCATTGTGCTTTACAGGAAGCATGGGTAGCACAACACTACAAAGGAGCATAGTAATCCATGTAGTAGTAGGGTGATGCCACATGAGGTACCTCGAGAGGGTAAAGCCTCGGCTTCGGGCCATGTCACAGCGGCGTATTACCGCACAGGGGCAGGTAGCCTAATGCTGTAGAATGAAGAGTGGTAGGCAGTGCTACAAAGAGGCCAGTGACCTCATGTTATAGTGGTGTCACACCATCAAGAGGTAAAAGATATAAAGCATCGGCTACTCGAGCCATGTCACAGCGGCGTAACACCGCAAGGAAGCGCAAGGCTTCATACTGGGTAGTATGGCACTACAAAGTGGCTTGGGACCTCATGCTACAGTAGTATGACACCACAATAAGGTGTAGCCTCGACTTTGGGCCATATTATAGTGGCGTAGCACCGCAAGGAAGCACAAGGCTTCATGCCATGACTCTTTAAAAGAACTCACCTAGAGTGTATGGAAAGAGATATAGGCCATCTCATGAGGGTAAGTTTGTAGACACCCAATATACATACACCGAAATCAAGCAGGCACAGGATATTTAATGTACAACCGGAAGCACAGATAATGTCATTATGTGAGTGAAAAGAATTATAACTATGGTACATAATTCAAGGCTTAGTCAATTCTTGTATCGTACTATTATTTGACCCATGCGGTAAGATTCAAGTCGTAAGCGACATCTATCCTAATGCATGATTGGCAAACACTGTGGGGAACACTCAACCCAAATATTGAGATATGTGGAGGATTATTGGTATTTTTGCCTTTGGACTAGTGAAAGATAGTCCCACATTGGCTACACCATGTGGTGCCCCGTTCCCCCTATTCGGGGAGCGCGGCTAAGAAATACAAGACGGTATCGTTCGATCGGGATAAATTGAATCAAGAACTCATCCTCGTTATGGATTTGTCTCTTCGGAATCGATTCCCATATTCAGTGGACCGTGTCCCCGGGATCGACTTAGCGGCAGAGTCAGGAGGGACCTCTCCGCTGCATTCTTTTGTTGCCTAGTTTTCGCTGTCACTTGTTGCTTTCGTACTTTGAGTTGGTTTTTGGATTTGCTTGAGATTTCTTGAACGGTTTCGATGGATTTCATTATTTTCGTTCTTCGAACTGCACTTCAATTCCAATAATGGAGAGAGAGGAAGAGGTACTGATCAGCTGTTCGTGGCAATGCAGGTGATCCAGCAGTAGGCGCCGCTCGAACGGACTCCTAAAGCACTTCTTTCCTTCTTCCTTCCAACTACTAAGTGAGTGGCTACCATCCCGATTAGCTAGCCCTTCTTGCTAGTCTTCACATCTGAATCTTGTATTCGTGCTTGCCCCGATCAAACGATACCAAGTAAATAACTAAAAGATATCAAGATAATAAGGGAATAGACTTGGATCAACATGCTTGTCAATGAAACTTGTGAACGGTTACTTACTTACATGCTTGCTCGTTTGAATTGTTCATCATATGCATAAATACAAGTTAGAATACATATTTCTCCTTAAATTTGTGCTATGTATAGAACTCTTCTTGAATGCCATAAACTGAACAGGAAGGCTATGCAAAAGTAAATCTTGCCCTGTACTGCCCTGCTCCTGATATGCCCTGATTTGCCTCGATTGCTAACTTAGTGTACTGCGTTGATCACGGACAACTTGTGCACAAGGTCTTAGTTCCTGCGGACGGTCGCTGGGGCACCGGCACCGATCCGATCCGGACGGAACTCATGATAGTCGCCTGCTATAGGACGGAATGTCCTGCGACGCCCTGAACTATGCGTCGTACGACATTTCGTACTGAGACTAGCCCGTCCACTATGGCAAAGTGCCAGTGATCCCCTCGTATATTTAAACATGTTGCTACTAACTTGTGTCTTCTTGGCAGGGAAGGCAAGGTAAGTATTATGCAGGTGGTTCAGACGGGCAGGTAAATGTCACCGAACGGTGGCGGGTTTTTTCAATGATTTATATATCTATTTCTTGCTGTAAAATGAACTAAGGCCAGATAGAAATCCACAATAAATATGCATGCTTCATTAAAAACAACGTGTTGATTGGTATAGTTGGGTTAGCTTGCCTTCACCAGTACGTTTCGATGTACTGACCCTCGTTGAAACAGGTTCCCAGCGCTAAGGAGAACCAAGCGAGGAGCAGAAGACAAATTCCCCAATCCAGTCCAGCTGTAGGCACGCCTCGACCGTGCCAACCTTTTGAAGCATTTTGAAGATAGAAGCTAGCCACCAAGCAAGTATGCAGCTTCGTGGCAAAGCCGTCGTTCCCACCGGAGGTCTTATATTTTGAGTTGTAGTAAAGGATGTAATGTACATGACTGCTATCTCATTTTGTGTCAACACTTTTGTAAGCCCATAGAGGCAATCCTTATGACTCAGTTCAAGGAGTTTGTAATAGATGTTCATATTATCAATAAAGAGAACTTTTCCATGCCTCAAATCTGTGTTCATTTAATCTGCGTACTCTGAATATGTGCTCGCTATGCGAAAATAAAATACTTAGTCTTGTGCGGTGCGCAACCTAGGCCCGCACGGCGGTCACGCCCGGGGGACGACTACCGATTCCACGGAATCGGGGCGTGACACACCACCAAGTGGATATCTCAATATAATACTTTGTATGTGTTGAGGTGTGCACATGGGGTATGGGGAGACACATGTAGGTGCCATATAGGGGTATTTTCCTAAGAGAAAAAAAGATTAACTCCTCGTAGAAAGTATTTATGCTTTTTGTTACTCTCTTAGGAAAATTTCCTTAGGAGCTAAGCCCGATTCGGACTCGGGTTCAAGGGCGCAAAGTGGCATTTTATTGGCGCACTTTGTATTTAGCACGTCAGCATCACTGTATAGCGATCGTGGGCTGGTTGCATGCACGAGTTGCTTGCGCGGGCGCATGATCGGGCTCATGCGTGGGTATATATGCGAGCTAGGCGCAGGCGATGCGCGGGCTATGCGCAGCTATGCACATTTACGCGTATGAGCGCATGTGCCGCTGCGCTGCTGGCTTGTGCACGCGGGTGCTTTTCGATTGAGCTGCTACGCGCATATGCGGTTGGCGCATAATCCCACTAATTGCTAGATTTGAAATATCAATCCTTATTTTTGGGAGTTTGTATTTTAGTCCCACATCGGCTGGAAGTGGAGATGGGTTTCTATCCTTCTCTATAAATAGAGTCATCAGGCCTCCTTTTGGAGACACACCAAAAAGAATATAAGAGGAGTCCAGAGAGTCCGTTCGAGTCATACTCATAGGTGACTACGAGCGTTTCATAAGTTTTATTGTGAACTTGCTGGCTCCTGGGAGCAGATCGTCGATAGAGGGCGAATCTTGCTTTGAGCAACGGTGGTCTTCACCACCTCAGCAAGAATAATTTTATTCTATCTTCTTCTCTTCTCTTCTCTTCTGCGAGTTGTAATCTGTTTTGTCCGTGTACAACTGTGTTTGCAAGAAAGAATAATAGTTTTCTGATTATTGTAACTTGTTCTGGAAGTTGTAATCAGATATAATCATATTATTGCACTTCATTGGAATCGAGGATTCAGAGGGCAAACATGTTTGCTAAAACTTCTGAGTCTCGACTACAACTTCAGGATCAAAAATAGGGTAGACTATAAAGTTTATTGGAACCTCTGTTCCTGGCATAGTTCATCCATCTTTTGATTTAGCCCCGAGACTAACAATTGTGATATTAAGATACCAATCTATATAAGGACAGTTAGATTCATCTCCTCCAATTGTACTTGATCCCGCTATTTTAGAAGGAGGTGGCAGCAGCAGTAGTAGCAACAGCCGCCACCACCGCATGTTCCCCTCGTAGGAGAGATGATGTCGTTGTTGTCCTGGAAAACCAATGTATTGGTTCCAGAGGCACACAACAACATCATCTTTTTGGTAAGGTAAGATCAAGGGCGGACATACATAGGAACAAGTGGGGGCAATTGTCCCCACTGATTTTTGCTTCCGAGTTAAATATTTTTATTCTTTTTAAATTTTCTTTATCAATTTATATTTTGTCCTTCCAAAATTTGTAATTTGTAATTTATACATATATATTTACATCAGGTTTTGCTTTTTTACTTCACAATTTTTAAATCTAAGTCTCTAGTATGCTAAAATATCCAATCACGCTAAGATATTTTTAAATTTAAGCCTCTAAACATCTAATTTTTATCTTAGAAATGAATTTTGATATAGTAACTTTATTTAACAAAATTAGACTTTTTTTATATTTGAGATTGAGCCCTTCTACTAAATTCCTCCGTTCGTCCATTGAGGTAAGATGATTAGAGGGCAAATGGAAGAAAACTTCTTGTGGAAGTGCCACAGCTAGGACTTTTCCAGATAAGTTTCACATATTTGAGGTTGGTAAACCTTAGGTCTAGGGGGTTTATATCAAGAACAGAACGAATTAGTACTTCTAATTGTGATTTCTATGCTCAATGGCCGGAACTTAGTGGAAACACACAAGCAGAGAGGACATGGGCAGATACAGGTGATGGCAAAACTGACCCCACTGGAAGAAGAAGAAGAAAAAAAATGATGGGAGAAGATGTGTTTGTTGTTTTTGGGTTTCTTTGTACTAAGATCAACAACTGATTCGACACAAATGGAAGATTTTTTGTAGGTTCTGAATGTCTGAAATTTATTGCTTTCGATGAACTTAGGATATAAAAAAGATATTTTTGGACTTTTTTTTATATTTGAGGTTGACCCTCTCTTTTAAATTCATGTGTTCGTGAGAGAGAATCGGAAATACTACTACATCAGAACATGTATACTGTATGTTTCTCGGAACAAGATGCTGATTGTTTTCTTCCGAGTGTTGTTATTTTGATACCAAGCTAAGATACTGTGTCGTTCTTTTGGATACCGTGATATGATACCATGTTGTTGTTGTTGTTGCATTGGATAGGCATGGACCATGGAGGGTGTTGTTATTTTGATACCAAGCTAAGATACTGTGTCGTTCTTTTGGATACTGTGATATGATACCATGTTGTTGTTGTTGTTGTTGCATTGGATAGGCATGGACCATGGAGGAGGAAGAAAGACCATCAAGAATCAAAAACTGCTATTTTCATTTCATCAAGAATCTTCAACTTCATGTAAGTTTAACTAAGTCCACCTACAAAAGCTTGGAAGACTGCTTGCAGGTTTCTAGGCAGGGTTTGTTACTGTTGGAAGCAGTGGCGCAGCCACTTGATCTGCGCCACTTGATCCTGAGAGGGTTCAGCTGCACCTCCTAAATTTTTTGATTTTTTTTTTAAGTTTATATATATAATTTTTATCCAAACATTAATGTCAAATGGAATAAATCGAAAATGCACGGATAGATGCTATGCAAGACAAATGACGACAAAATTTTATACATGCAATTCAATGTACATAAAAATTTAGAGTTAATTATCAAAATGGAACATGAGGAATGTAGTATTTGCCATTTTGGTGATCGAACTTTTTTTTGACCGAAATGGTACATGAGCTTTACATTTTGGCTCAATTAGTATCTAAAGTAAATTTCGTTGGTATTTTTGGATAAAAATCGATAAAAATGGACATGTGATGGTCACGTGCCTTATTTTTAATGGTTATTTTGTCAAAAATTTTATTTTAGACTACTATTTTTAACGATTTTTAACTATTTTCATCCAAACATTTTTTTTTCCGAACACTAATATTCTTCTGAAATGATAGTCCAAAATCCAAAACTTTGACAAAATAACCATTAAAAATAGGATACGTGACCATCACATGTCCATTTTTATTAATTTTTATCCAAAAAGTAACAACAAAATTTACTTTATGCACTAATTGAACCAAAATGCAAAGCTCATGCATCATTTCGGCCAAAAAAAAGTTCGATCATCAAAATGGTAAACACTACATTCTTTATGTACCATTTCGACAATTAACTCAAATATTTAATATGCAACCAAAAGTATTTTGAAGTTTGAAGACAGATCTACTCACTTTGAGAGGGACAATTTGGTCCAATTTTTTTTCAGAATATCAAGTTGGTATCTATAAAAGTATAGGATATCAAATTAAAAAATAATAATAGTTGAGTGTATCAAATTACAATTTAGCCAAAAGAACTATACTAGTATATAATCAAAATAGTAATATTATTAAATTTTTCGTGTAATACTTTGCATAAAAATATTATTATCTATGGTACGTACTGTCATATTCGACACGTGGAAATTACTTCCACGACTGGTCACACTCCATTTGATCTGAATTGGTTGAAAGAGACATCCTAACATTCGACAGGCATACGTTTTGTGATATAATCAATGCAAATATGTTATTGCAGTTGATTCGTTGGCAAACATCATCGCTATTTATAATTATGCCTGTCGAATGTTAAAATAAAACTCAAATATCTAGTAACTCAATATTCTAATTTATGAAAGCAAAAAAGGAACGGAGAGGCTATTCTTGACGTTTCACGTCGCCGAGGATTCGTACGTAATGTTCTCGAGGAGGGTTTGGAGCTTGTCGGTCTGGGGATCGAGGAAAGTGCTGATGGAATTGACGGTGGAGCTAGCGGAGAGAGAAGTTGATAAGATCCGGGCTAAAAGTACTTGCTATTGTGGCATCTGTGAGGAATGCTGGCTTGAATGGCTCAGGATGGAAGGCTCAGTTGGTCAGTGTCAAGACTGGTATCAGTTTATATCAAGTATCAGAGTGTAACAGCTCAGTGTCTGAGAGTATCAGCTCGAGCAGAGTGTAGCAGCTCAGTATCAGTTGAGAAATCCCCTTCAGTCTCATACCAATTCATTTCATCATTGCCTACCATTTCATCACTGCCACATCAGCACATTCAGTTAGCAACGTCAGCTGAAGTTGTTACAGCCAGGTTGATTGTTTTAATTGCTTTCTGGAATTGTAATGGAGAGTCTCCAACTATAAATAAGGTAGAGGAGGTGGAGAACGAGTAGTTAGGAATTGATCATTGTTCTTGATTGTACTTCTATTCTCTCTTCTCCTCAATAAACCATAATGTTCCAGATCCCCAATTCTCTCTATTTCTTCTACTTGTGATCTCAAATTCCTCTGTCATGGCTAATGTCAACACTTCCTCTACAGTACAAGGTCTTTTAGGAAAAGGTCCTCATCAATTGGTATCAGAGCCCTTCATCGATCCACACATGGAAGCAGACGAGGATCCCAGCATGAGCTGCCATGGATCTCTCCATGGATCTCCACCAAGACGAGCCCCATTGCTTGGAGAAGCTAGGGTTCAAGCTTTGGAAGGTAGATTCGATCAACTCAGCTCTAAATTTGAAAGAGTAATGGATGAATTGTTTCAAATTAAGAGAGTTGTGAATGCTAATTCCACGGATTCTCGAGAAATATCAACACAAGCTTCAAATTTCAACCAGCCAGTATGTGTTAATAACAACAATGAAGCAGTTCACACTCCTCACCAAAAAGTGAATCAAAACCCTAATTATCAGTACAATTCTGGAATTAGAGGTATTAATAACACGGGCACTAGGCTAAACCTGCAGCCAAATCAACTTGATCAGCAGTCTGCACCTAGAAATGATTACCAAGCAGGAAATAATTATCAGGGAAGGAATTGGCAACCTGCTGCACCTAGGTTGAAAATCCCTGAATATGATGGCACTACTGAAGTTGAAGAATGGCTCTTACTAGTAGATCACTATTTTGGTTACTACAATATCCCAGTTAGGGATAGGGTCAAGATTTGTTCAGTACAGATAAAGGAAAGAGCTGCTTATTGGTATGACTGGTTTATCAGTTCCAGAGATGGGTATGTGAGTTGGGAAAATTTCCTTCAAGGTATTAAGCTTGAATTTGGTCAATCTCAATTTACAGACTATGTAATTGACCTCAAAATCCTCAAGCAGGAGAGCAGTGTTCAGGAATACAACTCTGCATTCCAAAAATTAGCCAAAAGAATAAGGGGAATTGATGAAGTCTGCCTGATCAGTCAGTATATGGGTGGTCTGAAAGAAGAAATCAGATTTGAAGTGCAGATAGCTCATCCAATAACTCTCCCTGAAGCCATGCAACTGGCTAGGATGTATGAAGCTAAGTTGGTGGCCATGAGAAAATCCACTAAATTCAGTTTTTCAAGTTCCAAGATCCTTTCCTCAGTTGGTGTGCAAGGGGTCCAAGGAAGCTTGCAGAATTCTGAAGATACAAAGAAATCAGGTGCATCTACCAATACATCTCATTTTACTAAAAGTTCTCGGGCCTCAGTTACCCAATCTGCAACTAAGATCACTGAAGGAGAATTAGCCAGGAGAAAGAACATAGGACTTTGTTTCTCGTGTGATGAAAAATGGTTCAGAGGTCACAAGTGCAAGGAAAAAAGGATGTACATGATACTGAATGAGGATGAAATTGACTCAGGAAACAACATTCTTGAAGAGGAAAGGGAAGAAGCAACAAATCAGAACACTATTCCTGGATCCTTTGCCATCTCTTTACAAGCACTATCAGGGAATCTTAACCATTCAACCATGAAACTGAGAGGAACATTAAGCAACAAACCAGTGCTCATATTGGTAGACTCTGGGTCAACTCATAGTTTTATAGACATTACATTCAGTACTAGAATTGGCCTACCAGTGTGTAATAAAAATACCTTTGAGGTGATGGTGGCAAATGGATAGAAACTGAAAAGTCAAGGCTTAAGCCAAGAGGTAGTCATTGACTGTCAAGGCAAGAAGTTAGTGGCAGATTTATTGCATCTCCCTATAACTGGCTGCTAGTTAGTCTTGGGTACAAATTGGTTGAGCACATTGGGAGATATAATATGGAATTTCAAAAATCTTACTATGACATATGAGCTTAAAGGTGTACCTCATCAACTCAGAGGCATCCAACTTCCAAGGGAAAACCTGACAGAGCCTGGAAGTAAAGAGTGGAGGCAGAAATCTCAAATGTTCTTTGTACAGTTGTATTCTTTCACTGAAGTCAAAGAGGAGACTGAAGCTTTACCACCAGCAGTTAGGCAGTTGTTAGAGAAATTTGATCATCTCTTTGAAGAACCCAGGGGACTTCCACCACAAAGGAGATATGATCACAGGATTCCACTCCTACCTGGGGCCTTACCAGTCTGTAGTATGCCCTATAAACATCCATATGTGCACAAAAATGAGATAGAAAGACAAGTGCAGGAGTTGTTGAGTACTGGGGTTATCAGACCTAGCACTAGTCCTTACTCTTCACCTGTTATATTGGTGAAAAAGTCTGATGGCAGCTAGAGAATGTGCATTGACTATAGGATGCTCAATCAATCTACTGTCAAAGATAAGTTTCCTATTCCTTTTTTAGATGAGTTGTTTGATGAACTTAATGGCTCAAAATATTTCACTAAACTAGACTTAAGGTCTGGGTATCATCAAGTTAGGATGGCTGAGGAAGACATCTCTAAAACAGCATTTAAAACTCATGAAGGACATTATGAGTTTCTAGTAATGCCATTTGGGCTTACAAATGCTCCATCTACCTTCCAAGCTATGATGAATGATATTTTTAAGGCATACTTGAGAAGATTTGTCTTAGTTTTCTTTGATGATATACTGATATATAGCACCAAGTTAGAGGATCATTTCAGTCATGTGGAGCAGGTATTCCTCAAGCTTGCAGAACATCAATTGAGAATAAAAAGAAGTAAATGATATTTCTTCCAACATCAGGTGGATTATTTGGGACATGTAATATCTGATAAAGGGGTGGAAGTGGACCAAAGGAAAATCCAAGCTGTCAAACAATGGCCTCCTCCTAAATCTGTGAAGGAGTTGAGAGGATTCCTTGGACTTACTGGGTACTACAGAAGATTTGTTAAGAGTTATGGGTCCATAGCCAAACCCTTAACTGAACTATTAAAGAAAAATGCCTTTGACTGGAATGATAAAGCTCATCAAGCCTTTGAAGAATTAAGGAATGTACTAACAGAGCCTCCAGTTCTGAGAATGCCAGATTTTCAAAAAGACTTTGTCCTTGAATGTGATGCATCTGGGGAGGGAATAGGAGCAGTTTTAATGCAGGAAGAGAAACTCATAGCCTATCTAAGTCAAGGTCTGAAGGAAAGTTCTAGACTGTTATCAACATATGAAAAGGAAATGCTTGCAATACTATTGGCTATCAAGAAGTGGAAACAATATCTGTGGGGCAGAGAGTTTATTATAAAAACATATCATAGATCACTAAAATACATGTTAGATCAAAGGATCTCTACTGATGCTCAGTATAAATGGGTGCTCAAGTTGCATGGCTACCATTTCAAAGTGGAGTATAAGAAAGGAAAGGATAATCAGGCTGCTGATAGTTTATCCAGAAGAGGTAAGGGTGAATTAGCTGCAATTACCACTGTCACTCCCAGTTGGATCTTGGACTTCAAGACACAAATGAGTGGATCAATTTCCTATCAAAAGAAGCTGGAAGAATGGGCTCAAGGACAGTTAGATGGCAACAAGTATACTGTTAAGGATGGAATGTTATATTACAAAGAGAAATTATTCTTGGACCCTCAATCTTCCTTCATCACTACTAGGTTAGAGGAGCACCATGACTCTCCCAATGGAGGCCATTCTGGATATAGCAAAACACTCCACAGGTTGAAAAGGACATGTTATTGGAAAGGTATGAAAAGGACAGTCAAGGATTATGTGAGGAATTGTGAAGTTTGTCAGCAAAACAAGACTGAATCTTCATCTCCAGCTGGTCTTCTCCAACCTCTACTCATACCTGAAAGAATTTGGGAGGACCTATCAATGGATTTCATTGAAGGCCTACCCATTAGCTTCCACAAAACTACTATATTGGTAGTGGTGGATAGGCTAACCAAATATATCCACTTGTTTGCATTAATCCATCCTTATACTGCAGAAGTTGTAGCCCAAGTCTTCATGGAAGGGGTTTGTAAACTACATGGTTTACCCAAAACAATTGTTTCAGACAGGGACCTATTTTTTTCAGCAAATTCTGGAAGGAGCTTTTCAAATTGCAGGGGACTAAGCTACATTATAGTACATCATACCACCCTGAATCTGATGGCCAAACTGAGGTCACCAATAGGTGCACAGAGGCCTATCTCAGATGCTTTTGCAGTCATAAACCAAAACAGTGGAGCAGGCACTTGGCATGGGCAGAATTTTGGTTCAACACCAATTGGCACTCTTCCACCAAGATGACCCCATTTGAAGCTGTGTATGGAAGGAAGCCTCCAGATCTGTTTACTTATCTACCAGATACTGCTAAGGATAATTCAGTAGCAGAAGTCATAGCCTCAAGAGATAATTCTTTACATCTCTTGAAGGATAATCTGAAGTTGGCTAGGGAAAGGATGAAGAAGCATGCTGGTCAACATAGGACTGAAAGAGAATTTGAACTAGGAGATTGGGTCTACTTGAGAGTTCAACCTTACAGGCAGATCACCTTGGCTCAGAGAAGAACACAAAAACTTTCACCCAGATATTATGGTCCTTACAGGATAATTGAGAGGATAGGAACAGTGGCTTACAGGTTGGAATTGCCTGAGGAAGCTCAACTTCATCCAGTATTTCATGTGTCTCAATTAAAAAAACATCTTAGTAACAAAATTACAGTTCAGGAAGGGAGCCCTCAGCAGGACATAGGAACATTGTATGAACCTGATTGGGTTTTGCAGAGGAGGTTAGTGCAAAGGAAAGGTAAAGCAGCTGTTGATCTTTTCATTCAGTGGAAGGAAGGGGGTGAAGACACTGCAACTTGGGAGCCTTATGAAAGCTTTATAAAGAAATTTCCTTACTTTGATCTTGAGACAAGGTCAAAATAAGGGAGGGGTATTGATAAGATCCTGGCTAAAAGTACTTGCTATTGTGGCATCTGTGAGGAATGCTGGCTTGAATGGCTCAGGATGGAAGGCTCAGTTGGTCAGTGTCAAGACTGGTATCAGTTTATATCAAGTATCAGAGTGTAACAGCTCAGTGTCTGAGAGTATCAGCTCGAGCAGAGTGTAGCAGCTCAGTATCAGTTGAGAAATCCCCTTCAGTCTCATACCAATTCATTTCATCATTGCCTACCATTTCATCACTGCCACATCAACACATTCAGTTAGCCACGTCAGCTGAAGTTGTTACAGCCAGGTTGATTGTTTTAATTGCTTTCTGGAATTGTAATGGAGAGTCTCCAACTATAAATAAGGTAGAGGAGGTGGAGAACGAGTAGTTAGGAATTGATCATTGTTCTTGATTGTACTTCTATTCTCTCTTCTCCTCAATAAACCCTAATGTTCCAGATCCCCAATTCTCTCTATTTCTTCTACTTGTGATCTCAAATTCCTCTGTCATGGCTAATGTCAACACTTCCTCTACAGTACAAGGCCTTTTAGGAAAATGTCCTCATCAAAAGGGATGAGGAGGAGGAATCAATTAACATCCATGGGCTCCCGCGTTTTTTTTGTTTTTTGTTTTCTGTTTTTAAAAGACACTATGGGACCAACAATTTTTATCTCGCGGAGTCGGAAAATTCAATGACGAATTTAGCATCTTTTCTAAGAAGAAAATAAAATCTTGAACATCTTTTATCAAACATATTTGTAGTAATATCCAAACAAAATCAGGAGCTGCTTGTGACCCCACAGCCTAAGGTTGCGATTGGCATTGGTTATCATGACTACTACTGCTCTTTCTGATCTGAATATCAGTTCTAAAAGTTGTTTAATAACCACCTCGTTTATGAGTCTCTTTTGGACCAGCTATCTCATTTCTTAGACAACTTTTGAATTATAGAGATGGAGATAAATTGGACACTAAACTCGAAGGTCAAATCAAGTTCAATGAACTTTTTAAGTAGTACATTTTCTGAATGAATGAATGAATGAATGAATGAATGAATACATGCATCGAAAGGATCAGCCTAACTTTCATTGTAAACTAATTAGCAACAATGATTTGATTCGAGCCAACAAGACAACCAAATGTATCGATTTAATGTGCAATGTACTTTACTGGAATCTCGCCATAAAGAAACACAGGCACAGAGCAAAAGTAAAACAAGACAAATCGATTTCATGACTAGTAGAATTTTTGGACTTTGTTTAATCATTGTCAGATATCATATATAGACTAGTTTTTCTTTTCCAGATCATGTTACTTTGCAGTAATTGCAGCGAATATCTTGCTGATACAAGAATCCTGAAGCGATCATCTTGCTGAACGGGATTCTGTGATCCGTTTTGTTGCATTTAGTTATAACTAACTGGTTGATTATGGTCAACCAATTTTTTAGTTTTTTGTAATTTTATAAAAATATTATTGTATCTAGTTGTTAAGACATAACAAATCTATCAAAAATCCTTAGTTGTTCTTTGGTTCAAGTTTTGGATGCTTGAGAAAGAATTTTAGGTTCATTATCCATGTGAATTTTGGATTCATTATTCATGTTCGGTAAATGTGAGACTGAAATTTTAGAGGAATATGGAAAGCTTCATAGTAAAACCCAAGGTCCCCACTGAAAATATTAAAAATATTTTTGCTTTTCCTGAAAATGGGTACATCAATTATTTTAAAAAATATATGGTGATACCTTCAACGTCACCAATTGAATTTAAGTAACAGATGCATCATAAAATTAATGAAATAATATTTATGAAAAATTAAACAAATTAATAATTCTATTTATGTCTGAACCAAACATAAAAATTGAAAAATTAAAATTTTCTAGGTTATATATTCCCTACTTAACTAAACACGGATACGAGAATGTTGAATTCATTTTCCATAACAATGAAAAGTGAATTCCTAGAAATACCAAACATTCGTACAAAGGCGCCTTAAGGGGTTTAGTCACTTTGAGATTTCATCTTACGATCTCTCATCTGTTGGTCATTAATTGACTAAAATAAGTTTCATAGGATATAAAATATTAGCTGTAAGAAATATATACATAAATGAACCTTGGTGATCAAAACTGGACAACACAGCCTCATACCCAGGTCCGTAATAAGCCTAGAGGCCATTCTCTTGTGCAATAAAATTTCGCCTGAATATAATTAATTAATTATGGAACACGTAAATGGACAGGAAACTATGAAATCCCTGGATGGATATATAAGTTTATCCAAACTCCAGAGAAGATATATAACAATTCATACAGTATAGAGATATTTGGAACTAAAATCCATTGAACTATATATCTTAATAGAACAGCTTATATAATAATCCTTTAATTACTGACCACAATGGTTGGTCATCGAGCAATTCAAGATAACGATGCAAATATTAAATAATTGATTGATATACATATGTAATCAGGTACCGATAAAATAGTAATATATATGATATGGAAAACCATAAACAAACAATGTAAGAATGTCTTGAGCAATACAACCATAATTCGGACATTTGAGCATTTCTCAGGAGCCTGCTTAAATCCATAACTTACGCAACACGGTATACATTGAAGGCTTACAAAGAACCATGCATGTGCCGCTCTATTAGGATGCCAATGAAAGGTCAATCATATATTTAGGCCATACTTGAACAGTGTGCATAAACAGTTGTGCATCAATTTCAATCCCCCTTTCTTTGAACAAGCTGGATAATTACACCGCAGTAGCAAGCTATGGCAATGCTCAAATTCTGGGCCTTAGTTATAATTAATGTTTGTCATCGATACATTGTGTGTACATATGAAATCACTCGAATAAAACATTAGGCTAAAAATTTACAGGGGGTTCTAGGCTGCCTACAAGCACTCCAAGATCGATGTCTTTATCTTCAAATTTTTTGATGAATGGATGGCTCTGGAACCAGGGAAAGTAGAGCTTCAGCAGAAGGCTTATCAAATATCTGGCAAAAGATTAAAAGTAGAACAGTGAATTGTACTAACCAGAAGTTCCAGAGACGACGTTCTTTCCTGAGGATCCTTTTGTACACTGCAAATGATCGATAAAAAGAAAATTAGCATCAATAACTAGAAACTTCCCAAATGTATGGTCTTCAGACAGTTTCACATTTCTAACGAGTCACGTGTACAAAGGACAGCACACAAGCATAAACTCAAAAAAGTAATAATATAAAGACTTGGATATCAACCAAATATTAATCTGACAAATAAGATATATGTCCACTATACAAATGAATAACCTCTATCATTCACTAGAAAAGGGATCAGTGCAGATGGAAGTCTAATAATTAATATAATAATTAACTCAATGGGATGAATTTCGCTAGAAGTATGTAATTAAAATATTAAATGACTGTATGGGATCGGTGCAGGTGGAAATCTAATAATTAATATAATAATCAACTCTATAACAACGGGATAATTTTTGTTAGAAGTATGTAATTAAATGACTGTATGCAGTTTTCACTAAGTTTCCTTCTTTTATGTTCCATTTCCGTAAGTACTCACATTGATTGTGACGGAGATTAAGCTGGTATCCAGTGCTTGTTTATTGTCTCAAAAATATCTATGGTAGTAACTCTACGAAGGGATCTACCAGACGATTCTCAAGCAACGTCTACTAAACATCAGCGTGCGATCGATCTGGATCATAAAACTGATAAAATAGGTAGTACACAGTTTTGCAAAAACTCCCATTTATTACAACTGAGTTGGCAGTTCTCTTCAATAGAAATTAGGATATCTCGAAACGTTAACACTGAATACAATGGAATAGTTGGTCTCCCACTCTCATGTTGAACAAGCATGTAAGAACTTGATAGATAAAGTATGGACCTTTAACAAAGTTGACTGCACTTATCCTCAAGCAAGCAATATGTATGATTAATCATAATATGGTTCAGCAATTTCACAATGCAGACTGGAGAGTCTCATATAACTGGAGTCATAAATTGGTAAACTGTATCTCGCAGGTGTGGCAATACAAATGGAAGATGTTGGATAAAAATGTTGGGAACGCAACGCAATGCGGAAACCGTTCTCCCAAACCAAGAAGCTGCGAGAGAACCAAGCAATAACAACGCACAAAACCAAACGCCAACAATCAAAAAAGAAAAAAACGCAAACACAGAGAATTTTTGACGTCAAAAATCCTTACGGGAAAAACCACAGGACGATCGGAATCCAACCCTGAAAAACCTCCACTATTGGAATAGAAGATTACACCATCTACAAGCTCTTCACCGATCCAACACGGATCACCGCACTACTTGAAAATGAAAAATAGGATTACAAAACTCACGAAGAACCGAAGATGTCGAATAGATTTACCCGAAGCGATCTTCTCCCAAAATAGCCGTAGATCTCAAGCACTATTGCCACATTTTCTCTCTTGTTTTTTTTATCAACTTGCATCAACCATTTTATAAACCCTTGCATGGATTAGGGTTATCATGTATTGAAAATCTATATATGAAAGCCCAATATATATGGAAATTCAATTACATTCAATCATATATTTAATGAAAATCTAATTATAAATTAGCCTGCCATAAATTGAAAATTCAATTATATGGAAAGTTAATATATGAAATATTCAATCATAAATATATGGTCAAAATCAAAGATGGAAATCCAATCATATATTTATTTACCATACAATATACGGCTCACGATGGACTTTCCGAGCTTTTTCGACATACAGATGAATCTCGTCGCACTCCGGGATATTCTCTACATAAGTTGGGAACCCCACCCACTCCAACAAATCTCCCTTCCCAACAAATCTCCCTTCCCAACTAGGTGGAGGAGCTCGTCATACCGACGATCCGCCTACAGTACTCAAAATTCTCCCTGGGTAGAACCTTCGTGAACATATCTGCTCCATTGTCATCAGTATGGACCTTCTCAAGCATCACGTCCTTCTTCAAAACCACATCCCGCATCCAATGATACTGAGTTTTAATGTGCTTGGACAGACTATGAAACGTCTGGTTCTTCCCAAGATGGATTATAATCTTACTGTGAGATTTTAGACAGCGTTCTACCGCTGATACTGCGGCGTAGACTGGACGTACCCACGTACTCGTGTCTGATCATCCGAACACGGGTCGTGGCACGCTTTTATGGTGGCTCATTACAGGTCTGATTTTGCAATTAGTATGATATCGTGTTAGTAATTAGGATTAGAGTATTATTACGAGCCTGCGAGATAACAGAGATATTAAGGATAAAGAGTAATCAAAACACATGCTAGGAAAATTCCGATCTAATTTAAAATTTTGCTACTTTCAATTCAATTCTGAATATTTGATATCTTTCACCGTCCTAGAATAATAATATCTGATCTTGTGCCATATTGATAAACGTGTGTTTTCATATTGTTTTCAAAATGACACCTAACACCAGAGCACGTAGCACGGGAGCGGTTGTAGCTGCAACTTATGAGCGACCATCGACCTCTCGACGTATGAGCCGGAGGGCGACTGTGAGTCTTCCACCTCTTCCTCCATGTCCAGCTCAGGGAGGGGGTGCTCGTCTCCTCGCACCCAAAAGGCATGCCTGTCGAGGGGACTCAGTTGTTCGAGCTTCTCCGAGTATGATAGAAGTTCAGCTAGTGCAGGTTGAGGCACTTGCAGCCTATGTTGTTTAGGCGGCATGTTGAGGGGAGAGCATCTCGACCAAGGAAAATATTTTTCGTGTTTGGAGACGGGCGCCTAGGCGCGTCTAGACTAGCGCCTGGGGTCGACCAGGGGAAGGAAAGACGGACGCCTAGGCTATTTTTGCTGCTAAAAAAAAATTTGATGTTGCTGCTGCTGGTCCTTCTGCTGGTACTGCTCCTGCTTCTGCTGGTTCTTCTTCTTCTTCTGGTACTGTTGCTGCTTATGCTCGTACTACTGCTGTTGTTGTAGCCTAGACGGGCGCCTAGACGAGGCGGCCACCATATCGCCTGGCCTAGCGCCCAGAACAACTTTGCTTGCAGTAGTAGCAGCATCATCCCCATCACCCTCATCACCTTGATCAAGAGAGAGTGTATGTGTGTGTTTAAGTGAATGATATGTGTAGTAAGTTTAGTGTCTAAGTATAGTTAGTGAGTGTGCAAGATACAAGGGAGTATCTTGGGTTAGTGTGTAGGATACAAGTGAGAGAATCCTAGAGTGTAGGTTTGTGTCAAATAAGTGTCAAGTCTAGGAGTTGTTATTAATGTGATATTTGGAAATATCTGGGTATCTCAAGGTATTGGGTAAGTGGCAAAGTATTGGATACAAGTGTTAAGGTATAGGTAATACCTAGAGTAAGTGTTAGTTATACCTATATATATTAGTGTTATATATGATACTTTGATATCATATATAAGTTGTATTGCAATATGTTAAGATATAGAATGTTAAATTCAATAACTTATGCTATAAATATATGTATCACAAGTAGGTATTAGTAAACCTATTATAAACCTACCTAGTTAAGTTCAGTGTTGTTAATGGTAGATGGTAGATTATGGCGGCAAGCCAAAAATCCGCCATATAAATATGGCGGATGGCATGGTGACCTATGGTGGGAGGCATTGCGAACAAAATTATATATATATATATATATATATATATATATATATATATATATATACACTAAAAAACTATAGAAATAAATAAAACATAATGGTTCATCGAAGAGGAAGAATAGGAAAAGCAAAAGACTCAAAACAGACTGAAAAAACCAGGAATAAACAAATAGATCACAGAATTAGTAAAAACAGACGAAAAAAATAAGTTAAAATAATTGATATAGAGCAGAAAAAATGAAAAAAGATTTAAAGAATTTAAAAAAGTGTTTTTTAAACAAAAAAAGATTTTAAAAGGAATTAAAGAAAACGTAAAAAAAATTAAAGAATTAAAAAATATATTTTTGAAAAAAGTGAAAAAACGAAAAACATAGGAGAAAAAATATCACCGGCAGAGGTTGCCGGAGACGTTCGCCGGAGGATGGAGGTCGCCGGAGGACAGTGGAGGAAAGAGGATGGTGGTCGCCGCTGGGGAGGTGTAGAGAAGGAAGGTCTGATGCGCAGGTTTGAAAAGTGAAAAAGAAGCACAAAGTTAAGTTTTATGATTTTTATACCCTTTTGGGCCCGATTCTGAGTCGGGTAACACGACCAAGTTTTTTTTCCGCTATTTCTCCCGTGGTCGCCACACGCATAGCGGCCGCCATGGCCCGCCAATTGGAAACTACCACGCCACCACCATTTCCTAGCGGTCTGTTCAAAATCCGCCACCGCCATCCGCCATGGCGCCGCCATGGCCGCAATTTGACAACACTGGTTAAGTTACAACTAGAAATAGGTAATGAACCTAGAAAACCTAACCACTAGTTAGGTACGTTTTATTGATTCCATACACCTATTGACATGGTTACTTCATAATATATAGGTTATTTGGATTGCGATACAAACTCTATCCCATATCATCATCTCACTACGACAGGCGAGTATATTCTCTTGTTATTTTCAGTATTTTGATGGCTTCTATACTTCACATTCTAGTTATGTTCTACTTGATTCTCACGCTGGATATACAGATTGGTACTATATGGATTCATAGCCTGTATTCTGATTCTCATGTTGGTCATGTTGTCAAGTTAGTCATGGTTATCATGTTGAACATGTTGTTCATGTTCACGTATCTCATTCCTACCTTGCTTAGTGATTTTTATGTTTCTAGAATCATTGTATTTTGACTGGAATCCATGAGTATTAGTCGGAAGAGAGAAACACTAAGTAGATATGTGATCAAACCCAGTACTTTATCATGATTATCACGAATAATAGCAAATCATATCATACACGTATGATTGTGCCGAACATTTTCAAGAATAATAGCCATCGCCATAATGAGCGGGATACCTAAGTCGATCACATATTGAAAGTAGTATTTTATATCACTTAGAGTGTTTACAGTCTTTCCTTTTGTCATTTCGATACTTTCTTATCACATATTGTGGTTTCTCGTTATTACCTACTTTATCACCTGTTGTCATGCCATGATTTGGATTTACCGTCTATCATATATTATATGCCTATTATTGTTTTATAGTCTCTACCATGTATTAGAACTGCTTTCATTGTATTGCACTTCGCTCCAATCCTGACTGGATGTTAATGTAAATAGAAGACAAGCTTGAGGACGTGTCCCACCTACTATGGCCCTCAGGGTGACTACATAGCTGATCTTTATCCCGTTGTTCAGGAGGATCAGCGGAGATCCCAACTGTGTTTATCTAGTTTAGTATAGATTGTAAAACTCGAGTATTTTTGTCTGTATTTGTCTCCGGTAAACTCTGATATATGTTATATTTTGGATTCAAACTTTTTGTAGTCATTACCTAAACTTTAAACTATAACTTTATTGTTCTATTTGATTTCGTTCCTTCTTGTGTTATCTTCTTTAAATATGTGACTTGAGTACTATAATTGTTGCATATATATATTGTGAGTTGTTGGATATTAGTGAGATTTTAGACAGCGTTTTACCGTCGATACTGCGACGTAGGCTGGACGTACCCACGTGCTCGTGTCCGATCATCCGGACGCGGGTCGTGACAGTGTGAGCGATGTCTGGCCTTGTACACACCATGGCATACATGAGACTCCCTACTGCTAAAGCATATGGAACCGGCTCCATATCTTCCTTTTCGTCCTCGGTTGATGGACATTGCTCCTCAGTAAGCTTAAAGTGAGCCGCAAGAGGGTTGCTCACTTTCTTTGACCCGTCCATCCTGAAATGATGAAGTACCCGGTGAATATACTTCTTTTGGGACAAATGAAGCAGCTTGGAGTCTCTCTCTCAGCTGATCTCCATCCCAAAAATAGCTTTCGCTGCGTCCAAATCCTTCATAGAGAAGGCCGCACCCAGTTGGTGCTTCAACTCCGCTATCCTAGTGGTCATTCCGACCCACCAATAGTATATCTGCATAGAGCAAAAGTATAATAAAATCATCATCGGCAAAGTACCTTACAAAAACACATTGGTCCTACGTCGTCCGTGTATAACCATGCTCCCCCATAAACGACTCGAACTTCCTGTAGCACTGTCTCGGATCATGCTTCAGACCATACAGACTCTTCTTCAACCGGCAGACTAGGTGTGACTTGCCTTTCTCACAGAATCCCTCTGGTTGCTCCATGTATAACTCCTCTAAATTACCGTGGAGGAATGTCGTCTTCACGTCCATCTGCTAAACCTCTAAGTCGAAGCTGGCTGTCAACGCCAGCACCATCCGAATAGACGACTATTTGACGACTGACGAAAAGATCTCATCGTAATCCACGCATTTCCCCTGATCGTAGCCTTTAACTACCAGTCTTGCTTTGTATCAAGGGTGAGTAGCATCATCCGCCTGCTTCACTCTGAATACCCATCGATCCTTTAAAGTTTTTTTGCCCTTTGGCAACCGTACCAGCTCATAAGTAGAATTGGCATATAGGAAATTCATCTCCTGCATCGCCTGTATCCACTCATGTCTATGTTCGTCTTCCATAGCCTATGCAAAACTTTCGTACTCTTCCGTCAATCAGTAGCACATACTCATTTGGTGAGTATCTCGTAGATGGTCGACGACCTCTCTCGCTCCTCCTCAACAGAAGTTCTGGTGCTGGCTGTACACGAACAACCTCCTCCCTTCAGGAAGTGCCTCCTCGACATGCTCATCCTCCTAAGGGTCACCCTGACCACCATCGGCAGGCTGGTGATCAAGGTTTGAAGCATCTCCATATACTGGCTCCCCCGTATCTGGATCCTCTGTAGTGTCCTCTGTAAACGGCTCGAAGCGAAATGACTCTAACTCGGGCAATTCCTTAGCCTCAAAAGGCATCTCGAAATCCTGAGTGTTGGTCATGGTCTGATCCTCAACGAATATCACGACCCTGCTTCTGTAGAGCTTTTTTTTTCTCTGGGTCATAGAGTCTATAGCCAAACTCATCCCGACCATAGCCGACAAAGACGCATTGCCTGATCTTCGGCTCAAGTTTGGATCTCTCGTCCTTCGGTACATGCACGAAGGCCTTACAACCAAACACTCGCAGATGATTGTATGGCGACTCATTGTCGTACCATACTTTGTCAGACACATCACCCTACAAAGGAGCACTAGAAGATAAATTAATAATATAAACAGCAGTGTAAAGAGCCTCACCCCAATGACTGTCCGGTAAGTTTGTTCCAGACAGCAAACATCGTACCCTCCATCAGTGTCCTATTCATGCGCTTCGCTACACCATTGATCTGAGGTGTCTTGGACGGAGTATTTTGGTGTTGTATCCCTTGCTTTTTTGCAATACGCATCAAAGGGACCAATGTACTCGCCGTCGTCAGACGAAATACATAGCAATTTTTTGTCCATCTCCCTTTCAACAGAGGCCTAAAACTCTTTGAAAGTGGAGAGCACCTGATCCTTGGTCTTTAAGGCGTAGATCCAAACCTTCCTGAAACAATCATCAATAAAAGTCACAAAGTAAGAAGCACCACTAATAAATTTTACCTTCATATGACCGCAGACATCCGAGTGAATCAACTCGAGCAACGCTATCTTCCTTGAACTTGGGTGACTTTGAAAAAATACCTTATTTTGCTTTTCCGCTAAACAGTACGTGCATCTCTCCAACTTTGTAGACTTGAGCCCCGGAATCACCTTCATGTTCACCAAATAACTCATCCCCTTCTCGTTGATATAGCTGACCCTCATGTGCCACAACTCGGTAGACGCATCAGTAGGTGCGTTCACCTCATGTATCCCATGTGTGCTCCCTTCCATATAATAGAGTCCGAACATCTTGCTACCTCTAGCAATTACCATCGAACCACTGAAAAGCTTCAACTGACCATTTCCAAAGAGATTGAAGAATCCCTCATCATCCAACCTTCCAACCGACACCAGTTTGAAACGGATATCGGAGACATGACGAACATCCTTGAGAACAAGAACAGCACCCGTCTTGGTTCTCAAATGCATATCTCCAATAGCAACAGCTTTCGACACATCTCCGTTGTCCATCTTCAACACTCCATAGTCGCATGTTGTGTAAGTATCAAATAGTGTCATGTTGTGAGATACGTGCGCTGAAGTCCCTGAGTCCACCAGTCAAGAATTGTCATCGCAGGCGAGGTTCATGACTACCTCATCATCCATAATGATCACATAGCCCCAATATGCCGAGGCAGCTGCCGTAGTGTTCTCACTCTGCTTTCCCTTGTCATCCTTCTTCTTTCTCTTCCAAGCGGAACAGTTTCGTTTGATGTGGCCCTTCTTGCCACAATAATAGCACTCTGAGTCCTCGTACCGATTCTTTGACTTGCCTCTGCTCCTCTGCCACTGCATGGACCCATATTTTTGCCCCTTCCACGGCTCTATGAAACTAGTGCCTCTGAATGGGATGAAGAAGACGTGTCCTGAGATTTCCTTCGCATCTCTTCATTCAGCACCCCGCTCTTGATGAACTACAGACTGACCACGCCTTCTGGAGCAGAAACGATCATAGACACTTGTACGATCTCCCACGAGTCTGGCAAAGTATACAGCAACCAAGCCCCTGAACTTCGTCGTTGAACTTGACTCCTATCGAGGATAGCTGGTCAACCACGTCCTATGACTCACTGAAGTGATCCGTGATAGACGTAACATCTTTGTATCGCAGACCCATCATCGTTAGGATCAGGAACTTGTTTACTCCAGTCTTCTTCGCGTACAAAGATTGCAGCTTCTCCCAAAGTGTATTTGTGTGTTGCAGCTTCTCCCAAAGTGTATTTGTGTGCTCTATACTGGCAATGAAATTGTACACGTTCTCGTCAACGAACTGCCGTATGTATCCACACACCTATATGTGCTCAAAATTTTAGTCATCTTCGGATTTATTATTGGGCCTCTCGAAAGCAAATACCGGAAGATGCAGCTTCTTGACAAACAGCAAATCCTTTATCTTGCTTCGCTAGTAGTGGTAGTTGGTACCGTTCAGGTTTACCATGCGCACCGGCTTCACATCCATCTCTACTCCTTGGTTTGATTGTCAACCCTAACCCCTCTCTGAACCCAAAGCTCTGATACCACGTGTTGGGAACGCACCGCAGAAACCGTTCCCCCAAAAAAAGAAATTGCGAGAGAACCAAGCAATAACGTACAAAACCAAACGCCAACAATCACGAAAGAACCAAACGCAGACACAGAATTTTTGACGTAAAAAATCCTTGCGGGAAAAACTACAGGACGATCGGAGTCCAACCCTAAAAAGCCTCAACTATTGGAATAGAAGATTACACCCTCTAAAAGCTCTTCACCGATCCAACACGAATCACAACACTACTTGGAAGATGAAAAATAAGATTACAAAACTCACGAAGAACTGAAGATAAGTAGATTTACCCAAAGCGATCTTCTCCTCGAAATAGCCGTAGATCTCATCTCTCCCCCAAAAGTGTAAAACACTATTGCCACATTCTCTCTCGTTTTTTTTTATCAACTTATATCAACCCTTTTATAAACCCTTGCATAGATTAGGGTTACCATGTATTGAAAATATATATATGAAAGCGCAATATATATGGAAATTCAATTATATTCAATCATATATTTAATGGAAATATAATCATAAATTGGTTTGCCATAAATTGGAAATCCAATTATATGGAAAGTTAATACATGAAAGATTCAATCATAAATATATGGTCAAAGTCAAAGATAGATATCCAATTATATATGTATTTACCATATATGTTCCAATATACGCCGCACGATGCACTCCCAAGATTTTTCGACACACGGATGGCGCTCATCGCACTCCGACATATTCTCCACACAGGTTAGGAACCCCACCCACTCCAACAAAAAGTCGGTTATCAAGTAACAAAAGAAATGTTGCAAATAAAAAAGATTTAAAAAAAAAGACTCGTGGCCAATCAACGTTCTTTTGTACATAATATTTCACAATTTATTTTTCAACATCTAATGCTTTTTCTATCATGAATGCCAATACATGAAAGATAGGATAAGAAATCAGTCTATTCATGGGAAGTTAGAAGAGGCGTCACTTGAGGACAAGATAAGAGAAAATCATCTTAGGTGGTTTAACATTAGCAACTTAGACCGGCAGATGCTCAGATAAGGAGACACGATAGTAGTTAAGGAAACCGCTAGGTGTAGAGGTAGACCTAAACAAACATGGATTGGAGTCCTAAAGCAAGATTTTTTTTTTTAAAGTATTACAGGGGATACTGAGCTTAACAGAACTGAATGGAACAAAAAATTCAAACAGCCGCTACCAAAACTTGGGGTGAAGGCATTGTTATTGTATTTTTCTATCAATATATAAAAATAAATTAAACATTGTGCAGGCTCAGATAGCGAGAGCTTTTATTCAACTTTATTATGGACAGGTACAACCATACAAGATTCAATAATATGAAAGAAACTGCTATTGACAAAAACAACATACCAAGCTGATATAAATGAACAGAACTCTGGTGAGAATTGATCTGATGGGGCAGTCGGTGGTGGCTGCTCAACAATAGCCTCCAGAAGTTCATAAAAACTCAACCAGCCTTCTTCTTGTTCAGATGGGATATAAGGAAATCGCCCTATAGCACACTCAAGTATTACCAAGCCCAAACTCCAGATATCACACTTATAGTCGTATGAGCCTCCACTAATTCTTTCAGGCTGGCATTATAAAATATAAATAATAAACACACAGCATCTCATAGTTATGTACCACATGACATATAGTCAAACAATAAATGATTTTAAAAGCAAATTAAGAGCTCAAACAGAAGTCATCATACCGACATATAATTATAAGTGCCCACAAATGTGTCTCGCTGTCCCATGGAACCAGCAAGGACAGCACTCACTCCAAAATCAGTAATCTTTACTTCACCTTTGTGATTCACTAACAAGTTTGATGGCTTTATGTCCCTGTGAATCACATGTCTTTCATGGTGCAGATATACTAGACCCTTTAATACCTGAATGGACATAAAAATGTAAGCATTTGTAAAAATAGAACCTATGAATCCACCAGTTCAACTTGTATCTTATAATACCTGCTTGCAAACAACTGCAAGATATGGCTCAAGAATTGTCTTAACTTGTTTGATCACGTCCATCAGAGAACCACGATCCATATATTCCAAGACGAGAGAAATAACACCGTTGTGGTAAAAAGAATGGTAACAAACAACAACATGTGGGCATTGTGATGCTTGATTTATTTTAAGCTCTTGGACTATCTGTTTGCGAGCAGTCTCTTGAATATTCATCTGGATACCCTGTAAAACCCGATGTCATATCATTCCATGACCTCCCTCAGGCAGTAGGTAAATGACGTGTATTTGGAATTCACCACATAGAAGTTAAAACCAGCATCTATTCAAGTAAGGTTACATATAACTTTACAATCCTACTGCTTTTATTTCTTTCTTGTAAAAGCATTTGGATTCTTCAATTACGCTTAAGCTTTGCATAATGAATTAGGAAAACCATTGCTTATTGATATAAGGTATTCTCAATATTCTCGAGAGTCACCTAAGCAGTTATTTGGCCAATTAGTTCGGAGGAGAAAGTCTGTTTCTGTATTTGTTGGAACATTGTTCGCAAGCTTTTCACTAAAACTCTAGTGCACCATTTGAAGCACGGAGTATATGCATTAGTTTAAGGAGAGGATCTGTTTTTCATTCTGGTCAAATACTAGATTGGCTTTTAAAAAGGATCTGTACATACAAAGTGTTGTTTTTCTATTTTATCCAATATGCCTTTGCCACATTGGCATACACGGGGCAGGCACAAGAAAAGTACTAGCCACAGCCAAAATATTGCTACAACAACATACTGGATGCCAATGTCAAATTGACTGTTAAATAGTGAAACTTGCTAGACTTTATTTGGAACCTCATATTAGTTGTACCTAGTGGCAAAGCAGAGTGAATGAGCTACATTTTGTTGATATTAATGCTATTGTCTTTTGTACACAAATTATCAATAAAAATGCTATTTAAAGGAAAAGGACATCTTTGGTACTTTCATCAGTTGTGGCATCATATAAAGCAACTGTGATAATTAGTTCCCCAGGTTCCCAATTGCATTATTATCAGTTTGTTTTAAATATTAAGTCAGGGCTTGAGTCAGGCTTTCAAGTAGGACTCTTCTACTTACCTATTTTCATATCCAGTCAGAGCTAAGTAGAACTACCAAACATTGTTTACCTGTGCCCAGATTCAAGGTGCTGTAGTTCCCACCAATGTACACAATGCAAAGATGCAAACAATTTATCATGTAGAGCTAACCAAAACAAACATTAACTGGTCATGTATGATGAGGGTTTTAGCTTAGGATCTATGACGCTGGACCAGCAATTGGGAAGGAGGGTTAATAGCGGTTTCAGTGACTTTGACCTGCAACACCGAATTTATTCAGCAGTTAGGATGCCTCTAAATCAAGGACTAACAGACTAGCTGAAGGAAGTTATGGGCAAGTTCTATTGTTCAACCTGACCCTGCAATACAAGCAGGCAAGAGTTGAGGATTAAAGCAATGTGCCATAGTTGGGGCGGACTATCAGAAAATAGAACTGAATTTACCGGTGGAAAACCATTATGTCTATGCAGACATTTAAGAGGAAACTTTGTCTCGTGGTAATCATCACCTGAACTAGTTCTAGTGTAATGGGGGCACTCAAGTTTTGCCTAAGGGCCTGTTTGGTAACTGGAGAGTGGCCCTGGATTTGGACTTCACTTGGATTTGGGCTGGATCCATGACATCCAGTGTTTGGTTGGGGGTGGTAACTTGATATATCCCTACCAGTATCAGTTACTTCCTCGGAGTGAATCAGAGCTGAATCAGGGTGTTAGCAGTCATCCAGTTATCCTAATCAGCAATGGTTAGTCCATGTCAGCAGTTAGGGGGTGAGTTGGCGGCCAGTCAGCATTATATTAGCCAGCAGGGCTATTCATTCCCAGTCAGCATTTATATTCTGTTACAGCATTTATATTATGTTACACTCATACAGAATGTAATCAGTAGCAGTTCTGATATATGCCTATAAATAAGAGAGAGCAGAAAGCAGAGAGCAGAGAGCAGAGAGCAGTGTGTGAATTGTATTTCTCTTGCATTTGCTCTTTTGAATATTTCTAGAACAAGATTTGTATTCTTCCCGCAATTTTTTCTAAATTCAAATATAGTCTTACTGTTCTTTCCCAGTTACTCAAAATTCTCTCAATTCTTCTCAAATTGTCCTAGAAAATGTCTACTCTAGCCAGACCTCCTCCAGTTCCAGGAGTTTTAGGTCCAAGACCTAACAATTTAGTATCAGAGCGACTGGAACCATACTCGAGGCGTCGGCGGAGCACATCTTGAGCGACCAGGGTTCCAGGGAGGAAACAACGGGAGGTCAACCTCCAACGGATGCCAATGACAGGTTTCTGGCCATAGAAGGTACAATTCACCAACTGAGTAATCAATTTGAAAGATTATTGAAAGAGTTATCTATATCCAGGAGAGGTGTGGAAAATCCTTTGGGAAATCTAGGTTCAAATAGAACATATTTTCATGGCAGTCAACCTGATCTTGCTTCCTCAAACCCTAACCTACGAAATGTTACTACTTTCTCTATGTTGCATCCAACGACACCTATGACAATTCCACATTATGCACCAAATTGGGGGCACCCTACACTCAGACTGAAACTGCCATATTACGATGGGGTGTTAGATGTAGAGGAGTGGCTGATAAGGGTGTCAAATTACTTTAGTTACGATAATGTGCCTGAATGGAACAAGGTAAAAGTGTGTTCAGTACAGTTGAAGGGGACTGTTACATATTGGTTTTGACTGTATTGTGAAGATTAGGGGGTGTCATGATCTGGAAAGATTTTTGTCAGGCCATAAGAATAGAGTTTCATCCTTCTCAATTCACTAACCATGTCATTGAGCTTAAGCTACTCAAGCAAGGAGTTGTACATGATTATGACTTACAATTTCAAAGACTGTCCAAGAGGGTCCAGGGGATCTCTGAAGCTTGTTTGGTCAATCAATACATTGGTGGATTGAAGGAAGAAATTAGATATGAAGAATCTCTGAAGCTTGTTTGGTCAGTCAATATATTGGTGGATTGAAGGAGGAAATTAGATATGAAGTGCAAACGCCAAATCCTATTAATCTGTCCACTGCTATGCAAATGCAGGTTGTCAGGAAGACTTATAGGATGAATCAGCATATGTTTAGACCTTCTGGGACTGCAAGTGCACGAATATTACATAGCAATGAAGATCCAAGAAAGATAGAACAGTATCAACCCCAGTGCCAGGGAAAACATTTAATACTACAACCCAGACCCCTTTTACCATATCACCTAGTGAACTATTAAGAAGGAAGAACATTGGTTTATGTTTCTTGTGTGATGAAAAGTGGCACAAGGGACATAGATGCAAGGAAAGGAAACTATACATATTACTGACTGATGAGGAAGTCTCTGAGGGGTCAGATAGTGAAATGGAGAAGGAGGGTGAAGAGAAGATTACTGCTGCTAGGTCATTCTTTATATCACTACAAGCTCTTTCTGGGGCCATGCATCACTCCACTATGAGGATGAGAGGCACTATTCAAAACAGACCTGTCATCATATTGGTAGACTCTGGATCTACACATAATTTCATTGATTTGCAGTTCAGAGAGACTGAAACTGCCTATTGGCAGCAGGGAGGAGTTTAAAGTCATGGTTGCTAATGGGGAAAAACTAAAAGAGTAGAGGGGTATGCCAGGGTGTCATAATTGATTGCCGGGGGGGGGGGGGGGGGGGGGGGGGGGGGGGGGGGTATGGGGTATCAAAGCTAATCTACTGCAACTTCCTTTATCAGGGTGCAAAGTGGTTTTGGGGGGCAATTGGATCAGCACATTGGGGGATATAGTGTGGAATTTCCAAGAGCTAACAATAAAATATACAGAACATGGAGAAGTGCAGGAATTGAGGGGGCTCAAGCCACTAATAGACAACTATCAGACCCCCTCAATAAGGAAATTAGACAAAGTTCTCAATTCTTTATCATACAGCTATGCAGTGTGACAGGTGAGCAGCAGAATGTAGAAGAAAAGCGAGAAGTGACTAGATTACTACAGAGATATGAGAGGCTCTTTGATGAACCTACAGAGTTACCCCCTCCAAGACCTTATGACCATAAGATACCTATGTTACCAGGGTCAACAACAGTTTGCAGCAGACCATATAGACATCCTTATGTACATAGAATGAAATAGAAAGGCAAGACACAGAAATGTTGAACAGTAGGGTTATTAGACCCAGCAACAGTGCTTATTCTTCTCCAGTGATTCTAGTCAAGAAATCAGATGGAACATAGAGAATGTGTATTGATTACAGGGCACTAAACAGCAACACCATCAAAGATAAGTTTCCCATTCCCTTCATAGATGAACTGTTTGATGAATTACATGGTTCTAAATTGTTTTTAAAGCTGAATTGAGAGCTGGGTCCATCAAGTCGGAATGGCAAAGTGATGTGCATAAAACTGTTTTTAGAACCCATGAAAGTCAGTACGAGTTACTTGTCATGTCATTTGGCCTCACAAATGCCCCTTCCATATTTCAGGCTATGATGAATGAAAGTGTTTAAAGAATATTTGAGAAAGTTTGTGTTAGTTTTTAATGATATTTTGGTTTATAGTTCTAACCAAATTGATCATTTTCTGCATTTAGAAAGGGTGTTTCAGAAACTGGAAGACCATAAACTGAAAATTAAGAGAAGTAAATGCTACTTTGCACAGCAACAAGTGGGATACTTAAGACATGTCATATCTGGAAAAGGAGTACAAGTAGACAGCGAAAAGATAGAAGCTGTTAATCAATGGCCTGGCCCTAGAACTCTGAAAGAACTAAGAGATTTTTTTGGGACTCACTGGATACTACAGGAGATTCATTAAAGGCTATGGGAAGATAGCTGGACCACTTAACTGCTCAAGAAGGATGCATTTCACTGGAATGATAGAGCACAGCAAGCATTTGAAGATTTGAAGCTAGCACTGACTAGTCTCCCAGTCCTGAGCATGCCAGACTTTTCACAAGAGTTCATCCTAGAATGTGATGCTTCAGGTGAGGGCATAGGGACAATACTCATGCAAGAAGGGAAACCCATAGCTTACTTAAGTCAGCAGTTGAAAGACAGGACCCAAATTTTGTCTACTTATGAAAAAGAAATGCTGACAATATTACTAGTTGTGAATAAGTGGTCAATACCTAAGTAGGAGAACCTTCCTTATCAGGACTAATCGCAGGTCTTTAAAATACCTACTTGAACAAAAAGTTTACATTGAAGCTCAGTACAAGTGGATTCTCAAGTTACATAGGTATCACTACAGAGTGGAATCCAAAAGAGGGAAGAAAATGAAGCTGTTGATAGCTTGTCTAGAAGGGGGAATGTATCATTGGATGTTGTAACTGTGGTGACTGCAGATTGGGTCCAGGACTTCAAACATCAAATGGAACATTCTGACTATTATAAGCAGCAGTTGGACAAATGGGAACAAGGTAAACTTGACACTACCAAATATACCTTAAATAATGGACTGTTATATTATAAGAACAGGCTATTCATGGACCCCAACTCAGATTTTACCAACATTCTGTTAACATAGCATCATCATATGTTGCAAGGGGGCCATTCTGGGGTAGTTAAAACATTATATAGGCTGAGAAAGGTTTGTTATTGGATGGGTATGAAAAAAGCTGTCCAAACATATGTCCAAGCTTGTGACGTTTGCCAGAGAAGTAAAGCAGAAAAATGTTTCACCTGCTAGACTCCTACAACCATTGCCTATCCCTGATAGGGTGTGGGCGGATATCTCTCTAGACTTATTGAAGGGCTACCTAGTAGTTACCATAAAACTACCATACTAGTGGTAGTTGATAGACTCGCAAAGTATATACATTTATTTACACTCAGTCGCCCATACACAGCAGAAACTATAGCTCAAATCTTCTTGAATGGAGTCTTTAAATTACATGTGATGCCACAGTCTAGTGTCAGACAGGGATCCAGTCTTCACCAGTCAATTTTGGAAGAAATTTCAAAATACAAGGGACTCAGTTGAGGTATAGCACTACTTACCACCCCCAGTCTGATGGCCAGATAGAAGTGACAAAGAGGTACATTAGAAGTGACAAACAGGTACATTAAAGGCTATTTGAGATGATTTTGTAGTCACAAACCTAACGAGTGGAGTAAATACTTGGGCAGAGTTTTGGTTCAACACAAACTAGCATTCAGCCACTAGTCACTCCATTTGAGGCAGTCTATGGGAGGGCGGCTCCACACATCCTTACATACCTGAGCCAATACAAGATAGGGAGGTTGCTGAGTCTATTTTATCCAAAGACAATGTCATTCAACTGTTGAAAGATAACATGCATCCTGCTCGAGATAGGATGAAGAAGTTAGTGGATTCCCACAGGACTGACAAAGTGTTTGAGCCTGGGGATTGGGTGTATCTTAGGCTACAACCTTACAATCTTCAATTGCACAGAAGAGACCCCAAAAGCTATCCCCTAAGAATTTTAGTCCCTACAAAGTCTTGGCCAAAATAGGAGCAGTTGCTTATAAATTGCTACTGCAAGAAAGGTCACTGATACACCCTACCTTTCATGTGCCACAGCTTAAGAAGCATTTGTTGCAGTCCTTGGTTTTCTGAAGTGGGCTAAGGTACTAATTTTCTTATCACTTTTGTTGCACTCCTTATCAGTTGTGATAGGTAAAGGTAAAGAGGTAATGATCCTTAATATCACATACGTAAAGCCTAATATACTGAGTTTTGATGCATTTCTCATCATTTTTAATAGGTGAATTGGTTACCAATTTTGTTAATGTGCCCATGATAATAAAATACATTACTCTGTGTCAACCTTTTAATTAAATTAATTGAATCAATCTTTATTCTACTTATTGTCTTAATTTATCGTTTATTTTACTTTTCTGCGAGCACTATGATGAGAAAAGAAAATAAAGAGGGTTTGGGATAATTCAATTCTTAGTGATTTTGATTGCATTTCTTATTAGCTGTGATGGGTGAAGAGGTAATGATCCCTAGTATCACATACATAATGATACTAAATTTCGATACATTCCTCATCATGTTCTGATGGGTGAAGTTGCAACCAACTTTGCTAATGTGCCAATGAAAATAAAATGCATTACTTTGAGCCAGCCTTCACATCTTCTTTATGTTTTATTTTCCTGCTATCTATATTCTATTTACTCTTATCTTAAATCATACTTTATTATATTTTTCTATATTGGTTGTTATGAGGCAATTGTGGTGAGGGTTTGGAAAAATTCAAATTTTCAATAGCATACAGTAGAGCTTGAATTTTGGGTGGAAACATGAGGTTTTGTTTGGGTTTTACACCAAGTTTTTTATTGGCCATAGAGCTTCAAATTTGAGACTAAAACATGAGGCTAAGGGTGCTTTTTCTGAGCTGTGAATTTTTGGTTGCTGCCTGTGATTTTTTTTGCTGCTAAGCCAACCATTTCTTGCGAGCATAGTGTCATTTGGATGTTGTGAATGAGGACCCTCAAGTTATACATGCTAAGGGTTGCATTCCTTCATCAGTGTTATTTTTCCCTTTTGCCTTTCATATTTGTTTGCTTTTTGGTGGAAACAAGAGGCTAAGGGTGCTATTTTCCTTGAGTCTATATGTTACTGTTGGCTGTGAATTTTTTGCTGCTGAGCCAACCATTTTGAGTTGTTGACTGTGATTTCAATGTTGTGACTGAGGACCTGAATCATGAGGCTAAGGCTATTTTCCCTCGGTGCTATTTTTCCTATTGCCTTTGATATTTATTTGGTTTTTGGGTGGTTTGATGATGATGAGGCTAAGGGTGCTATTGTCCTTCATTGCTACATTTTGTTTATGGATGCTTTGAAATTTTTGCTTCTGAGCAATCCATATTTTGTTGTTGGCTGTGATTTGGATGTTGTGAATGAGGATATTGTACTTGCATATTCTAAGGATTTTCTACCCCTACTCTTAGTTTTTCTGAACTTTTGTTTGGATATGGATACATGACCCAGGTTGATCCTCTGAGCTTACTTTGTTTCCTAGCTTTAATTTGGATTTTCTCATCTTATTTGGATCAAACTATCTGTTTTATCTTTTAGGGGCACTTGTGAGTCTTCTTACATACGTTCTTCTACAGTTTGGGACCATGGGTCTTCTTACATACGTTCTTCTACAGTTTAGGACCAGGGGTCTTCTTACACATGTTCTTCTACAGCTTGGGACCATTGTATACGGGTTTGGAAATAGCATTTGATACTTGTTTGTTGTGAGGCGATCCTATATGTTCTTGACAGGCTTCATTTCTGGCAAAAAATGATTCATACCTGAGGTGTAAGTATCATGCTTGTTGTAGAGGCATACATGAGCCATATGCAAGAGAATGTGTCAATGTGATGAGACCATGTTTGGGGCCATTGTACATGGATTTGGAGACTGGAATTGTTAATGATGATGAATGCAAAGGTTAAGTTCTAGTTATATTTGGATTTTTTTTTCTATCAATGATGGAATTATTAGTATACATACAAATTTGTTCCACATTTTTGGCATTTGAAGTATTGTTATGACCAATTCAAATTGTCGTATTTTAATGTTGCTTGATGAGTTCTAGTCATCTTCTTATGTACTTATTGGTGGCAATTTTTATGGATCCTTGTGGCATTTTTTTATGGATTTAACAAGGTTTTTTAACCAATCATATTGTATGATTTAGTGGTAACCTCACCTTGCAAAAGTTGGTGACCCTATCCCACTCATAGTTTAAAGTATCGGCCGATACCGATCCGATACGGCCGATACCGATACAGTTTGGCATGTCCCGATCCGATACCGACCGATACCCGATACCGACATTAGAGGTCTTTTTTCCAGTCAATTCGGCAAAAAAATTTGAATTAAAAAGACCAATTAGAAAGGATGTAAAAGCATAATAAGGTTGAAAAAACATATAAAAGATAAAACTTATCTATCGCATATAAATCAATCGACAAGGATGACTACTATTTCATTCAATATCAAAAATACTAAGAAACAATACTGAAAATACTTTAAATTATGCATAAATGTATAAAATATATTTTCTAAAATGTTAATAATTTACTAATAGTTGTTGGTTTTCCGATACCAAAAAATCCGATACTCCGATCCGAAACCGCCGATACTACCGATACCGCCGATCCCGATACTCATAGGAATGGTCCGATTCCGATACCGATACTTTGAACCTTGATCCCACTTTCATGTTTTCTTGCCAAACAATGAAAATGGAAAAAATTACTTTCTAATTCCAAATATAACCAAGTTACCAAAACGGGTATGTGTCAAGACTACTTCCAATGCAAAAAACCAATGTTACCAAACATGTTTTAAGAATTAGCAAATTCAGAAAGTGGTTCAAATACCATATGTGCATTTGGACTTTCCACATCCAATCCTAGTTACGAGTTACCAAGCAGGCGCTAAATGGGGTTTGCCTAAACCGCTATGTAAAGCCTAAATCTCTTTTGGCATCCAACCTTCCAATCTATTATAGACTCTCTTTTTGATACAATGGATTAATATTATAATTAAGCATTAAGGATGAAGCATCTAAATATATAATCAAACTACAAAAGATATAGACTTACTCATTTAGAAGAACCAGCACAACAAAAGATATAGACTTACTCATTTAGAAGAACCAGCACAACAGAAGTATCATTCCACTACTTATTGATGATTTAGTTAGAGTTCCAAAGAACCATTGGCATAAAGCTAACCAGTGTACTTTCTTAAAAAATTAGGTCCAGCAGATAAACAAAAAAAAACGTCCTATGTCGTTACCTTTAAGGCAAAGAAAGTGCCAATCCATTTGTGCCGGACAAGTTGAACAACACCACCACTTCCTTTACCAATTACTTTAATGGTCTCAAGGTCTTCCAATGAGATTTGAGACTCTAGCTCTTTCACATCTGGTAACTGCAAATAGACATGTTGTGTTAATTGAGAAATAATGTAGCAAATAATTAAGAACTAATTAAGACAATCAAAAGAAATGTCTATGGTAGCAGAAGGAAGAAAAGACCTAACATATCAGAAATAATAGTTGCTGGACACATATAGTGTATACATAAGTCTATGGCTCAAACTTGAATCCAAGATAGTTAACTTTGCCAGAACGTTCTACATAAAGGTATTCAATAAATTCAAACCTTTGTATTTTGATGGATAGCATATTGCAAATATGGAAAAGGGAAGACTAGTTACTTTTTCTCAATTCATGCACCCAAAAAAGAAATATACCAACAACAAAAAACTTGAGTATTTGGCAAGATATATAAATCCAAGAAGAAATCAAGTACCATTCACCATATAAGTTGAAAAGAATATTACTATTAGTTTGATGTGTACATATTGAATGGCAAATAAGTAAACAAATATAATGGAGAAAAAAAAAGGTAGCATGAGAAAAGGAATAAAATGGGAACAAAAAAAGTGATCAAAGAGTTTACATGTTGATAATATAAATATATAATCCTCGTCAACACTCTTGGGGGCTGTTTGGTTCAAGTTTTAGAGGCTTAGGAATGGGTTTTGGATTCCTTACCCATGTTTGGTAAGTGTAGGAATGGAAATTGCGAGGGAATATAGGAGGCTTCAGATTCCCACATATGTAGAAAAGTAAAACCCAAGCACACCTTTGGGAATATTTTTGCTTCCCTAGAAATGTAGAAAAGTGATACCAATTGATGGGGATCTATTCCCATGGCTCCAGGAAATGAGGGTGATCGAGCTACATTTGTCATGACAACACTAAAGGACTGGAAATCTAGGATTACGGGAAAGAAAAAGTAATTGGTGAAGATGAACTTTTATTCAAAAGAGGAATAGGCGGGAAAGTAGTTACAATTAAAGAACTAAACATTTCTGGATACCAAGTCTGATCTCTCCTCTCCTCTCATCTACTATTTATAGACCATTAGGATCACTAAGTCAATTACAAATGTACCCTCTCTATTGTAATGAGATTACATGAATACTGATAACTACACTTGTCTTTAACAGGGCTGCTGCTGCACATGGACAGAAGGAATTGCACATGGACTGAAGGAATTGCACATGGACTGAAGCCAATTGCCTGGAGCTGTCTAGAGGAGAGATCTCCATCTACTGATACTCTGCAAATAGTACTCTGCTACTGGCATATAGAAGTACTGCTACCGGAGCTTCTATTGTTATACTGGAGCAACGAGATACTGCATACTCTGGAACTAAGTTGCTCTGCTACTCGTAAATTGCTCTGCTACTAGAAATGGAGACATGGAGACTATAGGTGCTTCTTCTTCTACTGGCAATGGAACTCTGTTACATGTTAGAACCCAACTGATAATCTTGAGACTATTGGATCGCTCACTAATTTGGGTTTGTATCAATTCCCACCCCTTAAATTGACCTTGTCTCAAGGTCAAGGTGGGGAAAAACAACAACATGTGCTAATGATCGAGAATATACCTGGATCCCATATCAAACATGGAAACTGACACCTATGGAAGTAGCAGAGACAAACATATCCCATTGGCCCATTCCATATTGTCACGCCCCGAGGCGTCCCCCGAGCCGTGACCGCCGTGCGGGCCTGGAGTTGCGCCCGCACAAGGCTTTTTAATGATTTGCATAGCAAGCACATACTCAGAGTACGCAGATAAATTGAAACACAGATTTGAAACATAGAAAAGTTCTCTTTATTGATAATGAACATCTATTACAAACTCTTGAACGAGTCAGCTAATATGCCGAACGGCTTACAAAAGGGTTGACTCAAAATGAGATAGCAGTCCTGTACATTACATCCTTTTATAAACACAAAACGATAAAGACCTCCGGGCTGGAGGATCGCCTTGCCACGGAGCTGCATTTGTGTATGAAGAGTTGCAGGCTCCTGACTCCAAAATGCTTCGGGGGCGCGGTGAAGATGCGCCAACAGTTGGACTGGATCGGGAAGACGACTTCGGCTCCTCGCTCGGTTCGCCTTAGTGCGGAGAACCTGTTTCAACGAGGGTCAGCATATCGAAACATGCTGGTGAAGGCGAGCTAGCCTGACTATACCAATCAACACGTTGTTTAGTGAAGCATGCATATTTGGTTGGTTTCTATCTTGCCTTAGTTCATTTACAGTTAAGCAGCATATTGAATTTACTGAAATGAACGTGCCACCGTTAGGTGGATTTTACCTGTCCGACTGAATTACCTGCACAATACTTACCTTGCCTTCCCTGCCACGAAGACACAAGTTAGTATGCAACAGGTTTAAATATACAGGGGATCACTGGCGGGATGCCATAATGGACGGGGCATAGTACATGAATGAAATAACAAGTAACGGAAAGTTGAACAGGGCGTCACAAGTTATTTCATCCGATACAGGCGACTATTCAGGAGTTCCGTCCGGATCGGATCGGTGCCAGTGCCCCAGCAACCGTCCGCAGGAACTAAGACCTTGTGCACAAGTTGTCCGTGATCAACATATACACTAAGTTATCAGTTGAGGCAAATCAGGGCAATAACAGGCACGGGACAGTAATAGGAGGAGAGCTACTTTGGCATAGTCTCCCTATCAGATTATTGCATTCAGGATGAGTATGTTCATAGCATAATTTAAAGAAGAGCATACATTCTAACTTGTATTATGCATATGATAAATATTTCCGAGCGAACACGCATGCAAGTAAGTAACCGTTCACAGTTTGATTGACAAGCAGTATTAACCAAGTCTATTCTCTTTTATCTTGGTTTCTTTTATTATTACTTGGTATCGTTTGATCGGGGCGAAGGAGTGAAGTTGGAAGCAGAGCTAGCTAATCGGGTTGGTAGCCACTCACTTAGATTTTGGAAAGAAGAAGGAAAGAGGCGCTTCACGACTCCGTTCGCAAGCCGCCTACTGCTCGTTCACCTGCACACGAACAGCTCGATTAATACTTCTTCCTCTCTTTCCATTCTCGGAATAGAAGTGCAGTTCAATGAACGAAAACAATGAAAACATCGAAACCGTTCAAGGAAAACAAGCAAATCCCAAAATCAACTCAAAGCACGAAGGCAACAAGCGACATCGAAAACCGAGGCATTAAAAGATAGCAGCGGAGAGGTCCCTCCTGACTCTGCCGCTAAGACGATCCTTGGGGCGCAGTCCACTGAATATGGGAATCGATTCCGAAGAAACAAATCCATAACGAGGACGAGTTCTTAATTCAATCTATCCCGATCGAACGATACCGTCTTGTGTTTCTTAGCCGCGCTCTCCGCATCGGGAGAACGGGGCGCTACATCCTACCCAACCAATTGGAAGTTTCGTCCCGAAACTTAGGAACAATGCTTACCGTTAGGGGTTATTATGCTTAGCACGGAGATCCGGGAGGGGACAAGCATCTAGCTGGTGGTTGGAATCACCGCAACGGAGGCAATGCCCAAGCCGCTTACGACAATTGTTCGCTGTGTGCCCCGGCTTGTTGCAGAAATGACAAATTAGCCTCCGATTTCCTTTTTGTGAACCGCCGTCGTTGTGACGCTTTGCGGCGGTATTTCCTCTATCGTTGCCTTGGCGTTTGTGATTGTAGGTATGCACAGCGCCGGTGGAAACGTGAGGATACAGTGGCTCGAGCGATAGGGCGTGATTCATGACTTCACGCATGGTTCCATACTGATTATTGACCACGTGCGAATAGATGGCAGGGCGTAGTCCACCTTCAAACCTTCTAGCTCGACTCGCTGCATCAGGTAAATAGGCTCTAGCGAACTTCGAGAGTCGGTTGAACTCGGCGGAGTATTGCTTAACTGTCATACTGCCCTGCCTCAGCTGCACGAAGTCATTTTCCATTTTACGTTGTACTGGAGGCGGTATAAACTCCTCCTCAAACGCGGCACGAAAGGTCGTCCACGAGATCGCCTCCTCTCCGTGATCAAGTTGGAGAGATCGTCGATGCACGTCCCACCAATCGTGTGCGTCGAGGCGGAGCTGCAGTTGCGCGCAGGCGACGCGCCTATCTTCGGGGACCTCTAGCAGAGTGAAGTGATCTTCAAGTTCTGCTAGCCAATCTAAAGCTACCACTGGGTCCTCAGTCCCGTTGAACGGGGTGTTACAGACTTTCTTGAATTGGCCCAAGTTGAAGGCAATCACGTCCCTCGGCCTTGGGATTTGAGGCGTCTCCACTTCAAGCACGGGCTGTTCCACCGGAGTCGCTGCTGTTGCGGCGGAATGGTTGGCAGCCAAAGTCTGAACGATCTGATGCAGGGTATCGACCTGCTTCTGTTGGACTGAGAATCGGGTCTCTAGATTACTCTCGAGCTTAGCTTGGCGAGCATCGTCTCGTTGTCGTTGCGATTCTAACATTTGCATTACCCGCTCAAGCGGGTCGACTTGAGACATGCCTCTTTGGCTTCGAGAGCTTCCCGAATTGCCCGAACTGCTCTCTTGTGTTTCGATCGGTGGCTGCGCTGCAGATTGCGCTGGATCCATTCCTTCAAAAGAAGGTAATTTACATTAGGATCATAATGTATTATGGACTTATTGCATGAATGTATCTCATTTTGGCCTAGCGAGTTCAAGAGTTCGCACAGGAATTTCGATCGTTAAAGGAACTTTTCCAGCACGAAGTCTAAGGAACTTTGAATCTGTGCTCTGATACCACTATGTCACGCCCCGAGGCGTCCCCCGAGCCGTGACCGCCGTGCGGGCCTGGAGTTGCGCCCGCACAAGGCTTTTTAATGATTTGCATAGCAAGCACATACTCAGAGTACGCAGATAAATTGAAACACAGATTTGAAACATAGAAAAGTTCTCTTTATTGATAATGAACATCTATTACAAACTCTTGAACGAGTCAGCTAATATGCCGAACGGCTTACAAAAGGGTTGACTCAAAATGAGATAGCAGTCCTGTACATTACATCCTTTTATAAACTCAAAACGATAAAGACCTCCGGGCTGGAGGATCGCCTTGCCACGGAGCTGCATTTGTGTATGAAGAGTTGCAGGCTCCTGACTCCAAAATGCTTCGGGGGCGCGGTGAAGATGCGCCAACAGTTGGACTGGATCGGGAAGACGACTTCGGCTCCTCGCTCGGTTCGCCTTAGTGCGGAGAACCTGTTTCAACGAGGGTCAGCATATCGAAACATGCTGGTGAAGGCGAGCTAGCCTGACTATACCAATCAACACGTTGTTTAGTGAAGCATGCATATTTGGTTGGTTTCTATCTTGCCTTAGTTCATTTACAGTTAAGCAGCATATTGAATTTACTGAAATGAACGTGCCACCGTTAGGTGGATTTTACCTGTCCGACTGAATTACCTGCACAATACTTACCTTGCCTTCCCTGCCACGAAGACACAAGTTAGTATGCAACAGGTTTAAATATACAGGGGATCACTGGCGGGATGCCATAATGGACGGGGCATAGTACATGAATGAAATAACAAGTAACGGAAAGTTGAACAGGGCGTCACAAGTTATTTCATCCGATACAGGCGACTATTCAGGAGTTCCGTCCGGATCGGATCGGTGCCAGTGCCCCAGCAACCGTCCGCAGGAACTAAGACCTTGTGCACAAGTTGTCCGTGATCAACATATACACTAAGTTATCAGTTGAGGCAAATCAGGGCAATAACAGGCACGGGACAGTAATAGGAGGAGAGCTACTTTGGCATAGTCTCCCTATCAGATTATTGCATTCAGGATGAGTATGTTCATAGCATAATTTAAAGAAGAGCATACATTCTAACTTGTATTATGCATATGATAAATATTTCCGAGCGAACACGCATGCAAGTAAGTAACCGTTCACAGTTTGATTGACAAGCAGTATTAACCAAGTCTATTCTCTTTTATCTTGGTTTCTTTTATTATTACTTGGTATCGTTTGATCGGGGCGAAGGAGTGAAGTTGGAAGCAGAGCTAGCTAATCGGGTTGGTAGCCACTCACTTAGATTTTGGAAAGAAGAAGGAAAGAGGCGCTTCACGACTCCGTTCGCAAGCCGCCTACTGCTCGTTCACCTGCACACGAACAGCTCGATTAATACTTCTTCCTCTCTTTCCATTCTCGGAATAGAAGTGCAGTTCAATGAACGAAAACAATGAAAACATCGAAACCGTTCAAGGAAAACAAGCAAATCCCAAAACCAACTCAAAGCACGAAGGCAACAAGCGACATCGAAAACCGAGGCATTAAAAGATAGCAGCGGAGAGGTCCCTCCTGACTCTGCCGCTAAGACGATCCTTGGGGCGCAGTCCACTGAATATGGGAATCGATTCCGAAGAAACAAATCCATAACGAGGACGAGTTCTTAATTCAATCTATCCCGATCGAACGATACCGTCTTGTGTTTCTTAGCCGCGCTCTCCGCATCGGGAGAACGGGGCGCTACACATATGACTGTCTTGGCCGTGTCCAAAGACTGATTGAATGTCTTGATGGAGTCTGGTCCAATGTCAAGACCCATCCAACAATCTGGAATGCCATATGCTGGTACTGCCTTGTTCTCTTCATCAGAAGCAATTTTGTTGGCCACATCTACATCAGTAGGCAATAAGAGTGATACTCCTTTAGATTTTGCATTCTCAAAGAGTGCAGTTGCAAGTGCAAACTTGTCTTCCTTCACAAGAGATAAACCAACTGGGTACCCTTGAGCCTTGTAGAATGTGAATATCATTCCCCCTCCAATTAGAAGGATATCAACCTTCTCAAACAGTGACTCGATTACGCCAATCTTGGAGGAAACTTTTGAGCCACCAACAATGGCAGAAAAAGGTCTCTTGGGGTTCGATACAGCCCCAACAAGATAATCAAGTTCCTTTTGCATAAGGTAACCTGCAACAGCTGGCTTTAGACATTTGGCAACTCCTTCAGTTGAAGCATGAGCCCTGTGTGCCGTGCCAAAGGGATCATTCACATAGAGATCATCAAGAGATGCAAGCTTCTTTAAACTCAGGATCACTCTTTTCCTCCTCCTTGTAGAACCTGACATTCTCTAGTAACAACACACCTCCTTCAGGCAGCGCAGCCCCTAGTTTCTCGACCTCATTGCCTATATAGTCATTGGCCATTCCAACACTAACACCAAGAAGCTCAAATTGCCTAGGCACAAGCTCATTAGTTTCATCACAAGACTGAATACGTGGTGACCTAGCAGAGCTCAAAATGTTTTCTGCAGCAAGAAGTTGGACTGAATTAGACTTAGACAATTATGTGCAACCATTGGATGCCAACTCCATGCCACCTGCGGCTTCAGCAATATCAACAATTGCTTCAGCTGCATTAGCAGACATAGCTTCTAAAGCACGATACAGTCTCTTGGAAGGAGGCAAAGCTGCTTCAACATCCACTGTGATGACTTTTAGTTGATATTGTTAACCTTCCATTTAACTGGATCTATTTCTTCACGAAGAGTACAACCATTTGTAGGTACAGAACTTGTAACTTCCTTGACTCTTGCGTTCCTACCAATGGATGAATTAACAATTGATGAATTAATACCACGATAATCAATTGTATGAGATTCACCATCAACTTTCTCGTCTTTTTTCACTTCATCGCCTCTAACTCGAATTTCTCCTCTTCTCGCACGCATTTCATCAAACACCAAGACCTCATGCCTATGAACTACTCCCACAGGCATTTCCTCGAACACGTACCTGGCAGATTGGTACTCCTGCTGCCGGTGCTGCTGATGCATCGTCGGCAACATCGGGTCCGTGAACGGTTGGTGGTTCCACTTCGTCGGCGACGTCGGATTCGGCAACGACAACGGTTCGGCGTACGGCGGTGGATAGTAGTCGTACGAAGGTGGCGAAGAGTATGGCGACGGTTGCGGACTCCACAACGACATCGACGATGAATTTGCATATGGCTGCGACGTCGGGTACTGCTGGTACTGCGGATATATCGACGACGATGTCAATGACGATGAGTTCCATATCAACGATGGTTGCAGGTTCCATGTCGACGATAATGCGTTCGTGTACGGCTGCGGATACTGATCCATTGGTGGAGAAGCATAGAACGGAGATGGAGAAGCGAAAAACATACCATAGGGGTCAGGCGTTGGTGGTGGTGGCGGGGTCGGTGGATCCATGACCGAAGTATAGGATTGAAGAGGAGATCCCCAACCGTAACCGTAATGAGGAGATCCCCATCCATTATTAGGAGATCCCCAGCCATACAGACCTGAAATTTCGAGAGATCGGAGGTGAGGTTCCTCCGACGGACGGAAGTAGATAATCTACAAAATTATGAAAAATTGACTAGTAGCCTACAGTTACACTTAGCTAGGTTTGTCACGAGTTGTGTCTATAACGATTTCAACATATTTGATTATGTCAAATGCATGTCCTAGTAAAGATGGAGGTTTATTATGAAATCTGCTTCAAATAGGAACGTGACACCACCCTTACCAGCATCCATTGTCAGATTTACCTTTATTCAAATGAAAAGACGAAAAAGTATACTTTTCCATAAAACCAATGTACAACAAACTACTTCGAACATTGGCCAGGATAGAAATCACATAATATATCAAAGATCTATGTTATCGTATATATTCTAACAATCAATACACTATCTAATACTGACATTCTACTTTGCATCAATTTACAGGGAGTGTAGTCATAGCCTGATTTGCCTGATTGTTTAGAAACATGATTCTATTGTATGTCCTGATTTTACTCTGATTTTCAAACTCCAATTTGAATGATTTATTTGTATCATGTTTGAATTCTCCAATTCTAATTTCTAGCTAAGAACATTAAATAAAATAAAGTCCAACAATCATTTCCTCCTACTAGTTCCATAATTAATGCACCACTTAAAACTTTGGAATCAAGAGAAGATCCCTCTCACCCACTAATCTCATAGATAAATTACAAATTGAAGTCGAGTTGCCGATACATAATGTGACATTGTGTGCAGTACTCAAACTTCTTCTAATGCTATCAGAACTAGTCTATCTCCAGGTTCGATATAAATTCCCATATAGACTGCTCTTGCTCTTACTGCTTCTGGTCGAGAAGCCGATGCGGTAGACTTGGATGAATCTAAAGAGGAGGGGAACCTCGCAATACGAAGAATGGATGTAAACAGATTGCAATCACAACATAACACAATATGGACATAGCGAAAAAAAAGACTCCATATTTTGGAAATATAAGTATTTGACATGACACCGTACTGATTAAATGGAGTGTCCTTCCTAGTTGCAGACCAAACAAGAGCTCTAAGGGTGGTCCGCTTGGATCAAGGTTGTAAAATGCGCTCAACGCTATTCGGGTGAGCATCGGACACCTAGGCAAACACGGTTAAAAAAAATTAAAAATAAATCCAAAAACCAACTGAAAATGCAGAAAAAGTTCATAAAATCCAAAATCATACACAAGGGGAGGTCGAGAGGGCCTAAGTGGATGCCTAGGTTGGCACCAGGCGCCGCTTATACGGTCGCCTAAACCAATTTGTAAAACAATGTCTTGGATTGGGAGTAAGAGAATTAAGTGGGGGAGCTAAGCGAGAGGAAAACATGCTTGTTTCGAGGGTGGAAGTTTCGGAGGATGAGTCATAAAGGGTTAAGGGAATGTTTAACCTTGTAATGTCCATTTTTTTTAATCCCTCAAATCAGAGTATTAACAAGGGCAAGTGAGGGCTTGTTGTTTGAGAAGTCATAAATACATTGTTTTGACAAGTTTTAATTAAAAACCATAGTTTAAAGTATCGGCCGATACCGATCCGATACGGCCGATACCGATACAGTTTGGCATGTCCCGATCCGATACCGACCGATACCCGATACTGACCGATACCGACATTAGAGGTCTCTTTTCCAGTCAATTCGACGAAAAAATTTGAATTAAAAAGACCAATTAGAAAGGATGTAAAAGCATAGTAAGGTTGTAAAAACATATAAAAGAGGAAAACTTATGTATCGCATATAAATCAATCGACAAGGATGACTACTATTTCATTCAATATCAAAAATACTAAGAAACAATACTGAAAATACTTTAAATTATGCATAAATGTATAAAATATATTCTTTAAAATGTTAATAATTTACTAATAGTTGTTTGCTTTCCGATACCAAAAAATCCGATACTCCGATCCGAAACCGCCGATACTACCGATACCGTCGATCCCGATACTCATAGAATGGTCCGATACCGATTCCGATACCGATACTTTGAACCTTGTTAAAAACTCAATCAAATCTAAACCACACGTAACAAGGGTATTTTGATAACCATTATATTTTTATTAATCCTCATCCCACTCAAAACACCCAATCCAAACAAGAGTTATTAAACACACCCTCATTTTAACTCTTCTTCCAATCCAAGCAAGGTTATAGGTAATCGCTCTCCTCACCCTTATTTAACTTCCCTTTACTTAACCCCGCTTAATTCTGCTTATTTTTTTCCCTCAATCCAACCAGAGTAAGTAAATAAACCTCAGTCATGTAAATAAAAATTCTAAATAAAAACAGTAAAACATGAATTATGAAATCATGCAAGTATTTCCTTGATTTTGGTTGGCTACAAATATTTATATGATCCCCCAAATCAGGCTCAAATCAACCCAAATCGAAATCATTTTGAAATTCACTCGATTTCTCACTACATCCATTTTTTTTCTTGATTTGAAAATCATCATATTTTATTACACCCAGTTTGAAAGATTTTGGAGATTCACAATTTCATGAATTAAGATTTTAGCTTGGCTACACCCAATTTCCATCCATTTCAGAATCACAACTCGATCAAAATTAGAATGAATCAAGCTGTGACTACATCCCAGTCAAATTATTTCAGCTTATAATAACAAATTAGTTTTAAAGCAGGAGCATTCTTCGCAATTTTGAAGTAAATTAAAGGAAACTATTAAAAAAACTTACTCCGCTACTACTTTCTTCAGAGATCAACCGGAGCCCTTTCTGATTCAGCAACAGATCACCGTCCTGAAAAGTACCGCTTGCCGTCCTAAAACCCCCAAATTCCACAATTTTCTCATATTCAAACTAAAATAAGGAAAGGAAACCAAAACAAAAAAAAAAATCCCCAAAATTGACGAAAATCGATGAAAAAAGAGTGAAATTTACAAGAATTTGTCGACTTGGATGTCCTGAGCGGGAACGGAGAGCTTGAGCTGCTTCAGTGACACCGGCTTCTTGCTCTTCATGATAAGCTAGGATTTCAAGATTGGATTGAACGATCGATGGATCCCCAAACCCTAGTTAGGGTTTTATGAGGAGAGGAGAGGAGAGGGAGAAGAAAATGATCTGGACAACAAAGAAGAAAATGGCTGAAGGTTACGCTAATACTTTATTTTTATGTCTCCCTAATTTTATTGTTTACTTTACAGTCCCCGAACACGACAAGCAACAAAATAAGAAACATGGAAGATGAAAATAAATTGGAAAATAAATAAATAAAACTATTAAAAAAAATTAATATATCAATTATATGAACGAGCTACCTTTATTTTCAAAAAAAAAAAAAACTTATTGTACATAGTTTTTTAGTATCAAAGATCTTAATTATATTTCATTATGAATGGAAACATAAAGACTGATTTTTTTTTTTACAGTGGTCGATATCATTTTTTAATTACGTCAATAAATTTTGTAACGTCATGAAAATGAACCACCCCTCAAGTAAATTAAAGTCCATACAAAAAAAGACACATCGTAGGTACTTATATGTAAAAATTTAAAGAAACAAGAAGTTACTGCTTTTCGCATTGTTCGTCGTTCGAAAATTATTGTATATGCCTAGTTGTAGTTTTGTCAGAGATGGAATAAACAAAAACAAAAGTATACACATTCTTTCTTTCTCTCCATTTTCTCTCTCTCTCTCCTCATGAAATCCTAGCTAGGGTTTGGGGATCAATCCATCAATCGAATCTAGAAATCCTAGCTATCATGAAGAGCAAGAAGTCGATGTCACTGAAGCTGCTCAAGCTCTCTGTTCCCGCTCAGGACTTCTAAGTCAACAAATTGCTGTAATTTTTTCTCTTTTTTTTAGCAAATTTTGTCAATTTTTGGGATCTTTCATTTTTTTATTTCATTTCCTTATTTTGGCTTGAATATAAGAAAATTGTGGAATTTGGAGGTTTTAGGACGGCAAGTGGGACTTTTCAGAATAGCGATCTGTTGTTGAATCAGAAAGGGTTGCGCTTGATCTCTGAAGAAAGTAGTAGTGGAGTAAGTTTTTTTTTAATAGTTTCCTTTAATTTACTTCAAAATTGCGAAGAATGATTATGCTCTAAAACTAATTTGTGACTATAAGCTAAAATAATTAACTGGAATGTAGTCGTAGCTTGATTTCATTCTAATTTTGATCGAGTGTAAAATCACTTATTATCAGGTGAGTCAAATTTCGTGATTCTGAAATCGATGGAAATTGGGTGTATTCAAGCTAAAATCTTAATTCATGAAATTGTGAATCTCCAAAATCTTTCAAACTGGGTGTAGTAAAATATAATATTTTTTCAAATCAAGAAAAAAATGGATGTAGTGAAAAATCGAGTGAATTTCAAGATGATTTTGATTTGGGTTGATTTGAGCCCGATTTGGGGGTTCATATAAGTATTTTTTTTAGCCAACCAAAATCAAGCAAAACTTGCATGATTTAAGAATTCATATTTTACTCTTTTTATTTAGAATTTTATTTACAAGACTAAGTTTTGTTTACTTAGACTCTGGTTTGATTGAGAGAAAATAAGCAGAATTAAATAGGGTTAAGTGAAGGAAAGTTAAGTGAGGGGGAGGATAGACAATTCATATAACCTTGCTTGGATTGGATGAAGAGTTAAAGTGAGAGTGTGTTTAATAACTATTGCTTGGATTGGAGATTTTGAGTGGGATGAGGATTAATAAAAATATAATGGTTATCAAAATACCCTTGTTACGTGTGGTTTATATTTGTTTGGGTTTTTAATTAAAAGTTGTCAAAACAAGGGGTATTTATGACTTTTCAAACATCAAGCCCTTACTTTCCCTTGTTAATATTCCGATTTGAGGTGTTAAAAAAATGGACAAAACAAGGTTAAACTTTCTCACTTAACCCTCTATGACTTCCCCTCCGAAACCCCCACCCTCAAACCACACAGGTTTTTTCCCCTCACTTAATTATCTTCACCCCCAATTCAAGTCTCAACCAGACCCTAGAGCTCTTGTTTGGTCTGCAACTAGGAATGACACTAAAATAATCAGTATGTGTCATGTCAAATGCCTATATTTCCAAAATATGGAGTCTCCTTTGTCGCTATGTCCATATTGTGTCATGTTGTGATTCCAATATTTTTACATCACAATGTCACATTATGTATCGGCAGCGTGCAACTTCAATTTGTAATTTATTTATGAGATTAGTGGGTGAGAGGGATCTTCTCATGATTCTAATGTTTTGAGTAGAGTATGTTAATTATGGAACTAATAAGAGGAAATGATTGTTGGACTTTATTTTGTTTAATGTTCTTATCTAGATATCAGAATTGGAGAATTCAAACATGATACAAATAAATCATCCAAATTAGAGTTTTAAAATCAGAGTAAAATCAGGACATACAATAAATCAGGTTTCTAAATAATCAAGTAAATCATGCTATGACTACACTCCCGTAAATTGATGCAAAGTATAATGTCAGTATTAGATATTGTGTATTGATTATTGGAATATATACGATCACATAGATCTTTGTTATATTGTGTGATTTCTATTCTAGCCAGTATTCGAAGTAGTTTGTTATATATTGATTTTATGGAAAAGTATAACCCCTCCCCCCCCCATGTCACGACCCGATTCCGTAGAATCGTTTGAGGCGTCCCCCGAATCGTGACCGCCGTGCGGGCCTGGAGTTGCGCCCGCACAAGGCTTTAATGATTTGCATAGCAAGCACATTTTCAGAGTACGCAGATAAATTGAAACACAGATTTGAAACATGAAAAGTTCTCTTTATTGATAATGAACATCTATTACAAACTCCTGAACGAGTCAGCTAATATGCCGAACGGCTTACAAAAGAGATGACTCAAAATGAGATAGCAGTCATTTACATTATATCCCTTTATAAACTCAAAACGATAAAGACCTCCAGGCTGGAGGATAGCTTTGCCACGGAGCTGCATTTGTGTATGAAGAGTTGCAGCTTCGGACTTCAAAAGGCTTCGAGGCGCGGTGAAGATGCGCCAACAGCTGGACTGGATCGGGAAGACGACTTCGGCTCCTCGCTCGGTTCGCCTTGGTGCGGAGAACCTGTTTCAACGAGGGTCAGCATATCAAAACATGCTGGTAAAGGCGAGCTAGCCGAACTATACCAATCAACACGTTGTTTAGTGAAGCATACATATTTTTGTGGGTTTCTATCTTGCCTTAGTTCATTTACAAGTAAGCAGCATATAGAATTTACTGAAAATGAACGTGCCACCGTTCGGTGGATTTTACCTGCCCGTCTGAATTACCTGCACAATACTTACCATGCCTTCCCTGAAACGAAGACACAAGTTAGTATGCAACAGGTTTAAATATACATAGGATCACTGGCTTGATGCCACGAAGGGACGGGTTATAGTCTCAAGACACAAATGATATACAACGCAGGTGGCGAGCCCCGCTGCATAACACTTTGCCCCATAACATACGACTATACATACGTTCCGTCCGGATCGGATCGGTCCCGGCGCCCCGGTGACCGTCCGCGGAACTCATAACATACCTTGTGCACAAGTTGTCCGTGATTGAATAGCACTCATAGAATAGTTTCATAGCATAACGGTTTGCATAGTCTTCCGGACAGTTTATTTCATAACAAGCATATTCCATACTTAGCACGATTCATAGCACAGTTATAAACGAACTAGCATTCAGGATGATAACCGTTCATAAGTTTAGTTGACAAGCATAATGAACCAAGTCTATTCTCTTTTATCTTAGTTTCTTTTATTATTACTTGGTATCGTTTGATCGGAGCAAAGGAGTGAAGCTTGGAAGCAGGGCTAGCTAATCGGGTTGGTAGCCACTCACTTAGATTTAGGAAAGGAGAAGGAAAGAGGCGCTTCACGACTCCGCTCGCAAGCCGCCTACTGCTCGTTCACCTGCACACGAACAGCTCGGTTAATACTTCTTCCTCTCTTTCCAATCTCGGAATAGAAATACAGTTCAATGAACGAAAACAATAAAAACCATCGAAACCGTTCAAAGAAAACAAGCAAATCCCAAAACCAACTCAAAGCACGAAAGCAACAAGCGACATCGAAAATCGAGGCAATAAAAGATAGCAGCGGAGAGGTCCCTCCTGACTCTGCCGCTAAGCCGATCCTTGGGGCGCAGTCCACTGAATATGGGAATCGATTCCGAAGAAACAAATCCATAACGAGGACGAGTTCTTAATTCAATCTATCCCGATCGAACGATACCGTCTTGTGTTTCTTAGCCGCGCTCCTCGAATAGGAGGAACGGGGCGCTACACCCCACCCCCCCACCCCACACACCCCTCCATTTGAATAAAGCTACATTTGACAATGGATGCTGGTAAGGGTGGTGTCACGTTACTATTTGAATCATATTTGGTAATAAACCTTCATCTTTGCTAGGACATGCATGCATTTGACATAATAAAAAATGTTGAAGTCATTATAGGACCTAGCTAAGTGTAACTGTAGGCTACTAGTCAATTTTTCATAGTTTTGTAGATTATCTACTAGTTCTTGAAAGTTATGCATGTGATGTCTATCTACTGAGTTTCATTGATAACTTCAATAATGAATAGGTGATGGCAAGTCTATTCAGATTCTTCATATATTTTTCTCGTGCGTCGGATAACATTTCATGTCGTACTCTTATAGAAGTTAATATTTTAATTAAGAGACTTTATACAACTTTAGTGATTCAACTGGCACATATGTTGGTTGAGTATGTAGTTGACATGCTGTTGTGCCGATGTGATTAAACAAATATCAAACATGCATTCCAATTCCATTTTGTTTCTTTTACTATTTATGCATATCTTTTGAATTTTAAATACTTTAGATGTTGAGGCATTATTATTTGGGTATCTAGCCCGATGGCGAGGGGATGGGATAGTCGTGGAGTGATGGCACAGTGATCGCAGATCGACGTGAGAAACGATCGCGAAGAAAGTGGTGGATTCTAGCAAAGAACAACATAATCGGAATATAGGATATGGGCCAACTGGAATTTCGGTTTCAATTGAGCATGGATTGAGTGTGTAGGAACCAAAATTTTGCTCTAGGCAGGATCCAACATATTACGTTGGTTACGCTATGATTTTAATGGTCTAGATTTGTTGGGCTAGCTTAGGGATTAAGCTAGGGTTTCTTATTTCCTATAAAGAGTAGGCTAAGGAGAGATTTCATGGTAGGCTCTTCTAGGTTCAAGGAAACATCACTTCTACGAGAGATCCATGCTCTTATGTTTCGAGAGAAGGATTTCTTATTGGAGGGTTGTCTACTCCGTTAGGTCAAGATTGTCACCATCGAATGTGGCAACCATTACTAGATGAGAGCATCTTGTAAGGGGTTAGATTTTCTATTTGTGATCTTTATTGTACTTTTTGTACCTTCTTCTTGAGAAGTTTGTAAGGGGTTGAATCTAGGGGCAAGGGAGTCGACATGCACTTTATTTTGCAATCTTTGAATTATTTTTCCTCCTATTTGTCATATTAAACTCCCTATATTTAAACCAAAACCTAGAGGATTTATGAGGTATTATTCAACGTGCCTCCGCAAGTCGAAGGCCCATTTTATTGTTTTATTTTTTTTCTTTTTAAATCTGCTTAAAATATGTGAGAGTTTGCACTAGTTGTTCTGAAACCATGTTAAAGTTCCTACCACTGCACCAAGAGTGTTGACGAGGGTTATATATTTATATTATCAACATGTAAACTCTTTGATCACTTTTTTCATTCCCATTTTTATTCCTTTTCTCATGCTACTTGTTTATTCGTTATATTTGTTTATTTATTTGTGATTCAATATGTACACATCAAACTAATAGTAATATTCTTTTCAACTTACAAGGTGAATGGTACTTGATTTCTTTTTCGATTTATATATCTCGCCAAATACTCAAGTTTTTTGTTGGTATATTTCTTCTTTATGTGGATGAATTGAGAAAAGTAACGAGTCTTCCTTTTTCTAGATTTGTAAGATGTTATTCATCAAAATACAAAGCTTTCAATTTATTGAATACCGTTATGTAGAATGTTTTGGCAAAGTTTACTATCTTCGATTCAAGTTTGAGCAATAGACTTATATATACACTATATTTGTCAAGCAACTATTATTTTTCTGATATATTAGATATTTTCTTCCTTCTGCTAGCACAGGCATTTCTTTTAATTGTCTTAATTAGTTATTAATTATTTGCTATATTATTTCTCAATTAACATAGCATGTCTATTTACAGCTTCCGGATGTGAAAGAGATAGAGTCTCAAATCTCATTGAAAGACCTTGAGACCATCAAAGTAATTGGTAAAGGTAGTGTTGTTGTTGTTCAACTTGTCCGGCACAAATGGATTGACACTTTCTTTGCCTTAAAGGTAACGACATAGGAGGTGTTGTTTTATTTATTGTTTATCTGATGTACCTAATTTTTTTAGAAATTACACTATGGTTAGCTTTATGCCAATGGTTTTTGGAACTCTAACTTAAATTATCAATAAGTAGCGGAATGTTATTTCTGTTATGCTGGTTCTTCTAAATGAGTAAGTCTATATGCTGGTTCTTCTAAATGAGTAAGTCTATATCTTTCGTAGTTTGATTATATATTTAGATGCTTCATCCTTAATGCTTAATTATAATATTAATCGATTGTATCATAAAAGAAGAGTCTATAATAAATTGGAAGGTTGGATGCCAAAATAGATTTAGGCTTTACATAGTTGATTTACCATACGGTCGTAGTGACTAATATTATTAGTACTGTGGTGAGTTCTTGTGAGTAATGATTTAGGCAACCCCATTTAGGGCATGTTTGGTAACTCGTAACTAGGAATAGATGTGGAAAGTCCAAATGCACATTTTATCCAGAAATGAGTGATGAGGGACTTTATTTTGTTTAATATTCTTATCTAAAAATCAGAATTAGAGAATTCAAACACGATGCAAATAAATCATCCAAATTAGAGTTTTAAATCAAAGTAAAATCAGGACGTACAATAAAATCAGGCTAAAATCAGGTTTAAATAATCAGGCAAATCAGACTATGACTACACCCCCGTAAATTGATGCAAAGTATAATATCAATATTAGATATTGTATATTGATTATTGGAATATATACGATCACATAGATCTTTGTTATATTGTGTGGTTTCTATTCTGGCCAATATTCGAAGTAGTTTATCGTATATTGGTTTTACGGGAAAGTATACCCCCCCCCCCATTTGAATAAAGCTACATCTGATATTAAGAAGCTTAGAGAACATAATTCTAATTTCTAGATAAGAACATTAAAAAATTAAAGAAAATTGGAGTCCATACGAAAAAGGTACATTGTGGGTACTTCTAAAGGGCTTCGCTCAATGGATCAAAGGTACGCCGGGGATAACATGCCGATAACTCCCAAGAGCTCTTATAAAAATTTAAAGAAACAAAGAGTTACTTCTTTTGGCACCATTCGTCGTTCAAAAATTATTTTATATGCCCAGTCGTGATTTTGTCAAAGAAGGAATAAACAAAGACAAAAGTCTGCCCATTCTTTCTCTCTCTCTCTCTCTCTCTCTCTCTCTCTCTCTCTCTCTCTCATAAAACCCTAGGTAGGGTTTGGGGATCCATCGATTGATTAATCAAATCTAAAAACCCTAGCTATCATGCCATGTTTTCTTTGTCGTCCAGATCATTATTCTCTCGTGCATAAATCTGGCACGAGGAGCCTAAATTCTCCATTTAAGTTCTAGATACAATGTGCAAAAGGTACATTAGTACTAATATGTAAAAATTTAAAGAAATAATAAGTTGCTGTTTTGGGCGGCACTATTCGTCGTTCAAAAATTATGGTATATGATGAGTCATGGTTAAAGAAGGAATAAACAAAGACAAAAGTCCTCCCATTCTCTCCCTCTCCCTTTCCTCTCCTCATAAAATCCTAACTAGGGTTTGGGAATCTATCGATCGTTCAATCGAATCTAGAAACCGTAGCTATCGTGAAGAGCAAGAAGCTGGTGTCACTGAAGCTGCTCAAGCTCTCCGTTCCCTCTTAGGACATCCAAGTCGACAAATTCCTATAAATTTTACTCTTTTTTCATCGATTTTCATCAATTTTAGGGATTTTTTTTTTCTTTTTTTCATTTCCTTATTTTGGTTTGAATATGAGATAATTGTGGAATTTAGGGATTTTAGTACGACAAGTGGGACTTTTCAGGACGGTGATATGTTGCTGAATCAGAAAGGTCTCCGATTGATCTCTGAAGAAAGTAGTAGTGGAGTAAGTTTTTTTAATAGTTTTCTTGAATTTACTTCAAAATTGCGAAGAATGCTCCTGCTTTAAAACTAATTTGTGACTATAACATGAAATAATTGACTGGGATGTAGTCGTAGCTTGATTTTATTCTAATTTTGATTGAGTGTGAAATTACTTATAATCGGGTGTAGTCAAATTTCGTGATTCTTAAATCGATAAAAAATGGGCGTAGTCAAGCTAAAATATTAAATAATGGATTTGTGAATCTTTAAAATCTTTCAAACTAGGTGTAGTAAAATATGATGATTTTCAAATCAAGAAAAAATGGATGTAGTAAAAATCGTGTGAATTTCAAGATGATTTCGATTTGGGTTGATTTGAGCCTAATTTGGGGGCTCATATAAATATTTTTAGCCAACCAAGATCAAGGAAAAACTTGCATGATTTCACAATTCATGTTTTACTCTTTTTATTTAGAATTTTTATATACATGACTGAGGTTTATTTACTTATGCTCTGGTTGGATGAGGGAAAAAATAAGCATAATTAAGTGGGATTAAGTAAAGAAAAGTTAAATAGGGGGGGGGGGAGAGCGATTACTTACAGACCAAACAAGAGCCCTTACTTCCCCTTGTTAATAATTTGATTTAAGCTGTTAAAAATGGACAAAATAAGGTTAAACTTTCTCACTTAACCCTCTATGACTCCCCCTCCGAAACACCCACCCTCAAACCTCCCAGATTTTTTCCTTCGCTTAACCCTCCCTCACTTAATTCCCTTCACCCCAATCCAAGTCTCAAGAAGACCCTTAGAGCTCTTGTTTGGTCTGTAACTAGGAAGGACACTACAATAATCAGTATGTGTCATGTCAAAAGCCTATATTTCCAAAAATGGAGTCTTCTTTGTCACTATGTCCATATTTTGTCATGTTGTGATTCCAATCTTTTTACATCATAATGTCATATTATGTATCGGCAGCTTGCATGTAAAGCCCCATCCTGAAATTTTAATTTTCTCAAGTTAATCACCCTACTAGGTATGAAATAGATTCTACAAGCAATAGATAAGAAGAAAATGGGTAAATTATTATTTTACATAAATTTAATATATATATATATATATATATATATATATATATATATATATATATATATATATATATATATATATTATTAGTTAGTAAAATAATTCTCGATCAGATAATAATAGTAAGATAAATTTCTCATAATTAGATGGAAATATTTAGATATATATAAATTTATGGAGAACTAATTTATCTATGCTTAAAATATTCAAAATTTACTAAATAAATACTTTGATTAAAAGTATTTTTAGAAATAAATGAATACTATGCTATAAAATTCTATAATAAAGATTTAAATAAGATATAAAATAACTAAGAGTATATATTTAAAATATTAATCAATAATATTAATTCATTTTAAAAATATAAATATAAAATAAATGAAATAATAATAATAGCTAAACTTTCTTTATTTTACTAGTAAGTAAAAATGAAGTATGTAATATTTAACAGTAAAGTAAATAAAGCCAAGAAAATAAAGATAACACGAATAATAATAACAACAACAGTAAAACTAAGTTAAGATAAGATCTCCTTGAATCAACCCATGCATATCTCTAAACCAATCCATCTTTATATAATATATTTGTTCTCTTAAACCATGTATATATAGCAAAAAAAACTCTCATATCTACTTCTATCTCTGGTGTTATCACCAGAGGTTGTCGATATAACCCACGTCATGCTTTTCATACCTCTTGTTCAAATTTGTCCATCCCGAACCCTTTGCCAACATTGTATGACCCTTCTCATCCCTCTGTAATAGCCCCCGCCTCTGGAGTGACCGCCCGACATTCCTTTGACCGTTGGCCGGTCCATCGTCGTCAACCGGTGACCATTGCGCCTTTGACTCAGACTTAGTCTCGTAGGACTGCTGCAGCCCTACGACCTCAACTATACCGTCGAAGACCGATGCCTACGTCTACATCTGCCATGGAAAGCTGGAGAAGGCATCAAATTTTACTATTCATGGAATAGAGCAAAGCAAGCAGTCAGGCATACGATTTGGAAGTCGTCCCTCTTCCTCTTGGATAGATGGAATCTTAATTCGATTTCTCAGGTGTAAACTCTACTTAACCCTCTTTAATCTTGAGTAATTTTTAGGATTTAATTTGATCGATAATTAGATTAAACATCGAACCCAAAAATCAAGAAAATACGGTTTCTAAAACAGAATAAAATAGTCCCAACACCTCTATTGGAAGGGTGTTTACTTCCAACCTGTTAAACTAAATTTTGTTTTTCCTTTCCTGATAGAAAGCCTATATGAAAAGCATCGAAACCTTGTAATTATTTTCTATTATTATAAATTATTAACAGTTTAAAATAACGATGAAAATCATGAAAAATAGGTTTAAAAATTAAGAAAAACTCCGATACGGGGTCCAACCGACAAATCGGATCACCTTATCATGAACCTAGTGCACCGAAAGGCGCGTACAGTATTTACTAATGTGTGGGCTTTGACGAAATTCGAATTGGTCGTGTGTGTGCGACGAATTTGACCCGTATCCGTTGAAAGTCCCTATATCGGCACTTTTGTAAATTATCGAATTACTTTGTACTAACTCATCGGATCTCAATGAAACTGGCGCCGCTGGACTTGTAGCCTCAGACTTCTCCAGTGACCCTAGTTTCGTCTGATTTGAAGATAATCGATGAATCATCGTTTTACGGGGCCTACGATTCGACTTAACGAGCTTTTGTGATCGACTTACCGGAATCCAAATCTAGATATACCATTGAGTTCGTATCATCGTTTAAGCTTCGTTTGACCTATAATATGTCCAATTTAGAGCCTTTAATTCTGACATACTTTTTGGTACAAAGTAGCCTACATGTTGACCTCGTTTTGACGTAAAATTATTATTTTTGTCCCTGTGTCTGTGAGGACCATGATTTTTTTTATAAGGATAGACAAGCCAAATTAGGCCTATGTATTGATTGTCACTCATAAAATTACATTCCTATGTCATGTTTTGATTTCACAACTGCAGTGGTTCAAATATGAGTATTTGACTAATAATCACCTTTATCGTTGCGTACGACTTTAATGCGCAACACCAACCCATTTCATATAACCAACTTGATAACCAAAAGTCTAACTCGACCTATTATATCATTGTTAATGGTTTCACATTTATTTAAGTCCTCACATGCTTCATAAACTTTACATGGTTTAAATTCTAGTTTTAAATTCCAATTTTCTATTTTAGGAAAACGCATCTTTGCATATCAAAATAAATATTTATCTATTAAGCCCAATGATCATTAGAGTCCTAAAAAACTATATTGGTCCCATATACATACCTCCCTATTGGACCAAACCCAACACCAAACAACAAACACCTAAAGGCCCACCAACTAGCCTATATAAGCAACCCTCTCCCCTCTAAGAAGCCCTAGCCACACCTACCCCCTTGTGAATACCCACAACAGCAGCCCCCTCTCTTTTTAACATCTCTCCTCTTCCTCCTCTCCCTTCTCCATACCTCTACGCACCCCCATACACCTCTAGGCCGACCCTCCACCCTAGAAACCCCTATAGCAAGTCAATCCTTGTTGCTGTTGTTACCTGTTGTTTGCATAGAAAAAACATGTCAAAAATCATATTTTCTTTATCTATTTGAATTCCCCTAGCATCCCGTCAAGTAGCTCGAAGTTTGGAGTCCCTTTGATACTCCGAAAGGCCGTAGTCGCAAAAAGGGTCCCTGCCGTAATCGCAATCGCGTAAGTTTTTCAACTTTGATTATTTTTCTATTTTTTCATGAATAAAACCTTGTGTAAATCCATGTGAATGATAGATTATGATTATAAATATCCCCATCCATGAGAAAGCCATAATTTTAGGTGAAAAACTACCACGAGTTATTGTACAACCATAACACGAACACGTCGCACCATGGCTAGTTGTAGTTTAATGATTTTTGCCATATTTTATATATAAAATAATCCAAAAATTACCTTAATAATATTTCAGAATATTTAATTTAACATTTTCATATTAAATAATATTTTGATGCCAATATGGGAGTTGTATGCACAAACTACATGTCGAAGTTGCCTAGAATAACTAGTTGTCGTCCGTAGAAATTTTTACATGCGTTGATGTTGGTTCGATTATTTTCATATAATTATAAATAATTCCAGAATATTAAATATTATACTTTCATATTAAAAATGTATTTTTATGCAAGTTGATAATTTTGCATGTACAAACTAGTTGTCAAGTTGCTAGAACACCTAGTCGATGCGCAATAAATATTTTTGCATACAATGATGATATTTTAATAATTCTTAATTAATTATGAATAATTCCAGAAGTTAATACTGATAATAAGATATTTATATGGGTGTTAGAAATGTTACATGCTTGTTTGGTTAGTAGGTTAGCGTTGTAGAGAGTTTTACGATATTGATACGTGCCTACGTACGTATAAAACAAAACGTGTCGAACACATGTAAATGTTTATAGGTACGTGTGGTATCTCGATGTACGAGACCCTCACAACATGTTAGAGAGTGGCATGACACTTGTATCTTGGCACGTTGTTCAAGGCCATATATGTATCATATAAAAGAATATATTTTTTATAAACTATCATAAGAATATTTTTTATACATAATATTATTAAACAATCTTCATAAACAAAACCCTAATAATGTTTATAAACTATTTTCATAATAATGAAATAATATGGAATATGTATATATATAAGGACTTGGCTTTAGATAGGGTTGTGATATGTACCGTGTGTAACTTTTGCTTAGTTGCTTGTTTTGGGTTGGTAGAAGTTGCCTTGGAGTGTAGCTGGTTGTTCGTGATTAGACGAGATCAGATTTTATACTCAGTCACAACACCACTTTGGACAAACCCCAGGCAAGATACCTTGCCAAATCTTATACAGTATTTGCATACGTTCCTTTCCAGTTATTATTTTTTTTGTCGTATATTGTTTCTTGATGCTCTTTGTCATATTTAATTTTTCACATGCTACTTTAGTCTTATTTTCTCATTTCTCGTGCATGTAAATAATTTGCCTTCTATATATGCTACTAATCTTTACTTTTTTAACACATATATGATATATGCTCCACCTTGTGCGAATGACTTGACATGATACTATGTCTCCGTATTACTTGGACATGACTTGTATAGGACATTGGGTGGGGAGAACATGACTGGACATTGACTACCACTTTTCTCGACCATAGACTCGCTACTAAGGAATGGTAGAGAGTTATTATCTATCGTAGACTCGCTACCGAGGAACGGTAGATAGACCATAGACTATAGGCCATAGACTCGCTACTGAGGCATGGTATTATAGTCTTTAGACTTGCCACTGAGTTACTTATTTTTATTCGACTTGATCAGGTAGTCATGCGTCCATACACCGTTCTCATTTGCATTACACTTAGACTGGTTAGCAGTAGTATACTTATATTTGCTCTATTTTCTTTTTGCATGGTTATACTGTTATATATTGGCATATTTTATTGTTGTTTGCTATGTCCCATGAGGACCTGGATCCAAATTTTGTTCCCAGATTATTGCTGAGCTGGATTATTGGAGTATATTGGTGGATGACTATTTCTTCGGGATTTCAAGTATCACTATTGGATGCCTTTGTATCATTCTTCCACAGTTAGTTTTGTTCTTAGATCATAATAGTTGAGGGAGTGTTGTGGATGTTTACTATGGTTTTATAGATTATAGGTGTCACACCCCAGTCCTAAAATACACAGGATTAGGCCACGTGGCAATAGCCAGCTGTCATGTCCCCGAGGATATCCCAATTTAATGGATCCTAACGAAGAGTGCTATGCTGTCTTAAGTACTAACATGTCCCATATAAATCAACAGCAGGTAATCTAATCTCATCCACAATATAAACAACAAGAATGTACTAATAATCTGAAGATAAACGTCAGTCTCAAGATATCATAGTACAACCAAGAATGTCTGGTGGGGACAAACCCACTACTATGATGCAATAAAAGTACTGAAAGACAGATAAAAAGAGTAATGATTGGGCATCGACTGACTAGATAATGATGCTCCCAATCCTAGGCAGAAGGCCTACCAACTGATCACGGAAACTTTGACGGTAACACCTCTAGCTCCTCAGTCGTAGCGTACCTCATCTCCTGTCTTGGGCCGTACATTGTGGGGTAATATGCCTCGTCCAAATCTGGAAAGGTACCAGGTCCTCAGAGGGATGTAACAAGATACATAAAAGTATGCCATATATATATAAATACTGAATAAAATAAATACAATAAAGGGGTGTGCTAACCATCTAAGTGAATGCAATATGAAGACAACTTTGGTACGTATGGGTAGGCGTAGGCATAACTTCCAACACCCCGAAGAGCGTGGTATCTGTAACGTCCATCATTCCGAAGAATGAGGTATCTGCAATATATATACGTCTATATCACTCCGAATAGCGCGGTATCTGCAATAAGGGAAGTCATTGGATCCGTGGCTCCTCCGGATACGACGGAGTCCAATGTGTGTATTCCATACGCCTACTAGCTCTCCTCCCCGCCCAATGTAGATACACTAGTCGAATACTCGATGTGCATACCACATATCTATATGCCAGTCTCTACAAATAAAATAATCATGAGTTACGTACTAACCGTGATGCACGTCACACGCACCGATAACTAGTCGAGTACGCGGACCCGCATCCCAATATGAAATTGTCATTGTGAACTGTGTAGTAGTGTCAGGTCTCGAAAGATATCAGAGTATCCTCCCAACTAGGGTGAGTCTGCTAGAGACTAGGTTAAATACACTAAATCATTGACACATTCGTCGACTGCACCCAAGACAATCTCGAACGCGCACAGTTGTATTAAAAGAAAGCAACAAGATAACAATACAACATATACATAATTTAAATTAAACAGTAAATATGGTAAGGTATCTTGCTTGGGTCTTGAAGCTGTGAATGCCAATAGCCTGCTCCTGCAGTATCTCCTGACTGGTCCAGTGACCCTAAATATACAATATAATATAGCAATCCAGCATCAGACACTAAAGTAATACTTACAGATACTATGCTGCTCTTAGGTACTGACGCAAGGTCACGGCTGTTCGACTATAGAGTCTCGTGTGCACGTAGCTAGGGTGCACATGTGTCCTGTCCTCGGTTACCGTGTCCCTCACGACAATAGGTTATCGAAGTTATGGGTTACCAGCTATTTCTGATCTGTACGAATACATGTCCTTGTTCTCCCTGTTTAAGCATACTAGGTTTATGTCCATGTGTTCAGGTGAATTACTAGTCTTTGATAATAGGTCATAAATTTAGGGTAATTACTAATGTATTTATTAATATCCAAATTGATTAACATACATTAATGCATACACAACTATATGGTTAATGCTATTAGCTTGTGTCTATACGCGACACGATAACACGATAGTATGACGATAGAATACAAGAAAGAAAGGGCTGGTGGACGAGTACCTGATCGATAGAACGAGGGGGGTCTGCTTGCTGACTGACCGTCCTCCGGCGTGGGGCGAAACTCCGGTCGACGTGCGGGCAGCAACGGCCGCTGACGATCAGCAATTGCAGTAGTTGCAGCAGCGGTTGCAGCATCCTGGCACGACGACAACGGGCTGGGATGGTGCCTGGGTGGCGGTTAGGTCATGGGGGAGGTCGGGGTCGGCCTGCCAGTGGTGGTTGGCGGTGCTGGAGGCGGTTGGGAGCAGTCGGGATCGGTCGTCGGGTTTAATGGAGGTTGTGCTGGTGACGGGGATGGTGATAGTGCGGGTTGAGGCGGTCGGTGTAGGTGGTCGGCTGCAGGTGGTACTGGGTGGTGGACCGACGAGTCAGGTGGTGGTGGCTGGCGGCGTCAGGCGATGTTGGAGGTGGTGGTTTGGAAGTCGGGGAGGGGAAAGGGGGTGCTCGGGTTTGCTAGTCGGGTTTGACGGGGGTGAAAGGATGGTGATGATGGTGGATGGGTGTGGTGGTCAGGCGGCGGTACGTCAGCCTGAGAGGGTGGTCCAGCGAGTCAGGAGGTGGCTTAAGGTGGTGGATGTTCAGTCGGGTAGGGATGAGTCTCGACAAGGGGGAATTCGGCTAGGGTTGAAGGGAAGGGATGGTTTGCTAGGGTTTCAATAGTAGTAAGGATGTGTATTTATATAGGAGGGGGTTTATGGGCTGACCTCGGGACTTGGACCTGTCTGGACTCCTTGGGGTAGGGGCTGGTCCACATGAAAGGTATACATGGCTTGGTTATGTCTTGTTTTGGGTGAACTTGGCCTCAAATTTTAATTAGATTACCAACAATTACATCTGGCATTAAGAGAAAATTTGGTTTATTGAAATAATACATAGGTGTTTGTAACGAATATTGCGTAGCTCATATGAAGCCCAATATTGAGTATCTAAAAGTCACACAAGGTCAGATGGTAGTCTGGCGTGTCTAGGGGATGTGTAGTTTAATTAGTTTGAGGGTAACTACTAGTGTAGCGCTCCAAACCTCAAAGCTACGGTACGGTGTATTAAGACATATGATTGATTTACATTAATCCTAATTGTATCCAAATTAATCCTAGCCTCTCGATTTAATTCAAATTAAACCCTAAATTGGTCGAGGGGGTTTACAACCTACCCTCCTTAGAGCATTTTGTCCTCGAAATTAAAATATACGCATGGTAAGAACTACTGACTGAAATTAGAAGCTACTACATACCTATGCCTTCGAAGAGATGGGGATAGCACTGTCGAATATCCTCCTCACGTTCCCAGGTCGACTCGCCTGGTGCATGATACCTCCATGCGACACGAACTAGGGGGATAGTCTGACCTCATAATACCTTCTCACTTCTGTCCAGAATCTCAACAGGCTCCTCTTGGTATGATAAACTCGGGCCGACTGTGATTTCTGAATGGTCAAGCACATGACTCGGATCTGGCATGTACCTCCTTAGCTGAGATACGTGGAAGACGTCATGGACTCCCTCCAAGGTCTATGACAAGGCTAATCTGTAAGCAACCTCTCTGATGCGTTCTAGCACATCGAATGGTCCGATGAACCTCGGACTCAGCTTTCCTCTGCCTCCAAATCTGATAGTCCCTCGAGTAGGTGAGATCTTTAGAAATACATGATCTCCAACCTAAAACTCTAGGGGTTGTCGATGTGCATTCGCCCAATACTTCTGCCTGTCCTGTGCTGCTCGCAGGTGCCCTTGGATCTTCTTCACCTTCTCCACTGTACGAACAACCAACTCTGGCCCTAGGATCTGTCTCTCGCCTATATCGCTCCAACATATTGGGGAACGATACTTTCTTCCATACAACGCTTCATAAGGAGCCATTTGAATGCTCGCTTGATGGCTATTATTGTAGGAAAATTTAACAAAATACAAATGGTCCTCCCATGATCCTTTGAAATCCAGTATGCACACTCTTAACATATCTTCCAATGTCTGAATGGTGCGTTCGGACTGTCCATCTGTCTGCGGATGATACGATGTGCTGAACTTCAGGCGGGTACCGAGACTCTCTTGCATACTCCGTAAAAAATAAGATATAAACCTCGTATCTCTGTCACATACGATACTAACTGGCACTCCATGCAGTCGCACAATCTCTCTCATATACATGTCCGCTAAGACCTCCGTCGATTGCCCAACTCTGAAGGGTAAAAAGTGTGCGGCCTTGGTGAGTCTATCTACGATTATCCATACTGCATTGCGACCACTCGGACTCCTCGGGAAGCCCGTAACAAAGTCCATAGTGATGTGCTCCCATTTCCACTCCGGTATGGGAAGCGGTTGAAGTAATCCTGTAGATCTCTGATGCTCAGCCTTGACCTGCTGACACACCAGGCACTTCGCCATGAAGCGGGCTATCTCTCCCTTTATGCCATGCCACCAGTAGTACTGTCTCAAGTCTCTGTACATCTTCGTGCCTCCCGGATGAATAGAGTAAGTTGAACTGTGTGCTTCTAACATCAACTCCTGCCGAAGTTCTCCATTTGGAACATAGGTACGATCTCTACATCTCAAGGTTTCGCCTTCGTGTATACGCAATCCTGTCTGTATTCCAGCCTCTGTCCTCTATCAAAGCCTCTGAAATCTGGCATCTGGCGGCAAAGCAGCCTTGATCCTCTCCACTAATGTCGATTGTAACTGAAAACTCGACAACTGTCCGTCTACTCCGGGCATAATGACTTATATACCCATCTGTTCTAAATCTCTCAACATATATTGTTGGGTAGTCAAGAAGAATGCCATGGGTCTTCTGCTCAAGGCCTCAGCTACTACGTTGGCTTTTTCCGGGTGGTACTGTAGCTCGATCTCAAATTCTATCATTAGCTCTAGCCAACGTCTCTGTCTTTGGTTCAGGTCCTTCTGAGTGTAGACGTACTTTCGGCTTTTGTGATCAGTGAATATCTCTACTCTTTCTCCGTATAGGTAGTGCCTCCAGAGCTTCAAAGCAAAGATCACTGCGGCAAGCTCCAAGTCGTGAGTGGGATAGTTCTTCTCATGGGTCCTCAATTGCCTAGAGGCATATGCCACAACCCTTCCGTGCTGTATCAAGACACATCCTAATCCTTTCTCGAATGCATCGCTATAGATCACGAATTCTTCGGGTCCAGAAGGTATGGTCAAGATAGGGGCTGTAGTTAAACGCTTCTTCAGCTCATCAAATGCCTTATGGCACTCCTTTGTCCAAGTGAACTCCTGCTCCTTACGGGTCAAGCGGGTCACCGGTTCTGCGATCTTTGCGAAGTTCTCTGCGAACCTCCGGTAATATCCGGCAAGTCCTAGAAAACTCCTTACCTCTGAGATATTGGTAGGGTTGGCCATGTCTCTACTGATGAAATCTTCGTCGGATCTCTTGAAATACCATCTCCTGAGATGACGTATCCAAGAAAAGCGATACGATCTAGAAGAAACTCGTACTTCCTCAGCTTGGCATAAAGCCTCTCCCTCATCAATGTCTCTAGCACTAGTCTCAAGTGCTCTTCATGCTCCTCGTGGTTCTTCGAATACACCAAGATATCGTCGATGAAGACTACCATGAACTGGTCTAAGTATTGGTGGAAGACTCTGTTCATCAAGTTCATAAATACAGCAGGTGCATTCGTATATCCAAAAGGCATCACTAAGAACTCGTAGTGACCATAACGAGTCTTGAAGACTGTCTTATGGATGTCTTCTCTTCGTACCTTCACTTGATAATAACCCGATCTCAAGTCGATATTTGTGAACACTGCTGCTCCTGTCAACTGGTCGAATAAATCATCAATCTGCGACAAAGGGTACTTGTTCTTGATAGTCAAAGCATTAAGGGCTCTGTAATCGATGCATATACGTACTGTTCTATCCTTCTTCGGTACAAACAATACTGGTGCTCCCTATAGTGATGCACTAGGATGGATAAATCCCTTACTCTACAACTCCTCTAATTATAGCTTCAGCTCATCTAGTTTCTTCTTTGCCAATCGGTATACATTAGAAGATATCGGTGCCTCTCCGGGTACTAGCTCAATAGTGAACTCCATGTCTCTATTTGGCGGTAAGCCTGGCAACTCCTCTGGGATACATCCTCGAATTTTGCAACTATTGGTGGGGTTACCCTTTCCATGGTCATGTAAGTTCCCACTGTCTTTCCTACTCCTTGCTCGACAGTCCCTCGCATGTACTCAAACTCCGATTGATCTGGTGGTCTAAAAGTGACGCTACCTTTCCGACAGTCCAGTACGGCATTATACTGGCTTAACCAGTCCATGCCTAGCACAACGTCAAAGTATGGCTTGGGTAATACCAAGAATTGTGCTCTCATCCCTCTACCACATACGACTACCAAACACGTTCTAATAGTGCTGGTAACCGACACGATACCTCCTCCGGTAAGAATCTTCCAACTCTTAGGTAAGGAAGAAATAGCTACTCTATGCATTGCTATGAATCTATTAAATATAAATAATAGCGTAGCACCAGAATCAAATAATGCAGTCGCAGGTAATAATGCAACTAAAATGGTACCTGTGATAGCTTTCCCTTCTGTTTTCTCTTCAGTAGCTGCTAATGCAAAGGCCTGTCCATGCCTCTGTCCTCCGGTCTGCTGTCGGGCTTGATCAAACTGCGCCTGCTGTGGGGCCAGGGGTGGTCCCCTCTGAAATCCTCCTGGTGCTAGTAGACGCTGACCTCCTGGTGGGGGTAGTATCCTCAAAACTGGTGCTGCTAACCTCTATCCGATCTGGGGTGCTGCATCTCTACGCTGTGGGCAGTCTCGGGCAAGGTGTTGACTGGCTCCACATATCATGCATAATCCTCGCTTCTTCCAACAATCTCTGATAACGTATCCCTTCTTGCCATAATGGTGACAAGTCGGAAGCTCCTACTGCGGGTATGGAGCTGCCCTCTGCAGTGTCTGTGCTCTGGAATGACGGATCGGTCCTTCTACTCCGGGCTGGGCTCTGGCTGCTGTGGTCGTGCTGGAACGTCTAGCTCCTCTGACAATGGCCTCCTGGATCCTTGCCTCTGCAAGAACCTCCTCATAAGAGATCCTTGCATGTGTGGTGGTATACCTTTGTAGCTCGAAAGTGAGGCCGTGATGGAATCTCTGAGCTTTCTCTAGATCATTGGGTTTTAGGACGACACCAAATCTGCTAAGATGGCTAAACTCTGCGTCATATGCATCTACAGTCATATTTCCTTATTCTAGATATAGAAACTGGGAGTACAGGACATTTCTGACTGTAGCTGGGAAATACTTCACATTGAAGTACTCTAAGAACTGTTCCCAAGTATGGTTCTTGCCTACACTATCCTCAATAGAATCCCCCCAGTGATGGGCGTTGTCTTTTAGTTTGGCCCTCACTGCGGTCATCCAAAGGTTTGGATACAGTTGGGAAGCCTCTAGTAACATCTCCGTGTTGGCGACCCAATCAGAGATCTCATCTGTAGTCTCGTTGCCCGAAAAAGTATTTGGTCCCATCTGTCGGAACCATCTAACAGTGCCACCTGTCTGGGCTGGTGGAGGTGCTGGTACTGGTGCTGGGATAGGTGTCCTCTCTAGTACTGCCATCAAACTCTGTCTCAATGTCTCGGTCTGATGCTACTGTGCTTGCATCATAGTCTGAAAAAGCTGAAGCATCTGTGGCTGTCCATCTATTAGTGGCATCTGAGGTGGATAAGGTGGAGGTGGTGCTAATGGAACCTCTGGCTGTGCAGTAGGTGTCTCCTCAGATGTCGGCCTCTCAGTTTGTGGCATCTGTGTAGCTCCCGAAGTCTGGCCCTTAAAATGCTGCGTGGGGGTGGGGATCTTCTAGGAAGTCTGTCCCTAGGGCTGCTGGGTAGGATCGTCCTGAGAAGTCTCGTGCCAATGTATCAACGGGGCCTGTAAGGATGGTTGCCCTCCAAGTAGTCCCTGGGGTACCTCCTCTCCTTGGGTGGTGTCAGTTGGCACCACTGCACTGGGTGCTCCTCGTCCACTGCGCAAGTTTATCTTGCTGCAACAGATAGGACTTCATTAAAAGAGTACGAAATCAAACAAACAGGATGCAGATATTTAGAAATAACATGAAGGAAGTTCATGACGCAATCAAAGTGGATGAGACCTAGTAATTTCTATCCTATTGCAGGTTCGCTGGGCATGTTACCATACCACAAGCGATAAAGTCGACCTGCATGGGCTTCCACTAAAACCATGTCATGCCCCAGTCCCAAAATACACAGGACTAGGCCACGTGGCAATAGCTAGTTGTCACGTCTCCGAGGATAGCCCAATTTAATGGATCCTAACGAAGAGTTCTACGTGTCCTAAGTACTAACATGTCCCATATAAATCAACAGCAGATAATCTAATCTCATCCACAATATAAACAGCAAGAATATACTAATAATAAATGCTGGAAGATAAATGCCAGTCTCAAGATATCATAGTACAACCAAGAATCTCTGGTGGGGAATAACCGACTACTATGACGCAATAAAAGTACTGAAAGACAGATAAAAAGAGTAATGACTGGGCATCGACTGACTAGATAATAATGCTCCTAATTCTAGGCAGAAGGCCTACCAACTGATCACGGAAACTCTGACGGTAATACCTCTAGCTCCTCAGCCGTAGCGTACCTCGTCTCCTGTCCTGGGCCGTACACTGTGGGGTAATATACCTAGTCCAAATTTGGAAAGGTACCAGGTCCTCAGAGGGACGTAACAAGATACATAGAAGCATGCCATATATATATATAAATACTGAATAAAATAAATACAATAAAGGGGTGTGCTAACCATCTAAGTGAATGCAATGTGAAGACAACTTTGGTACGTATGGGTAGGCGTAGGCATAACTTCCAACACCCCGAAGAGCATGGTATCTGTAACATCCATTATTCCGAAGAATGAGGTATCTGCAATATATATACGTCTGTATCACTCCGAATAGCGCGGTGTCTGCAATAAGGGAAGTCATTGGATCCGTGGCTCCTCCGGATACGACGGAGTCCAATATGTGTATCCCATATGCCTACTAGCTCTCCTCCCCGCCCAATGTAGATATACTAGTCGAATACTCGACGTGCATACCACGTATCTATATGCCAGTCTCTATAAATAAAATAATCCTGAGTTACGTACTAACCGTGTTGTACGTCACACGCACCGATAGCTAGTCGAGTACGTGGACCCGCATCCCAATATGAAATTGTCACTGTGAACCGTGTAGTAGTGTTAGGTCTCCGAAGATATCAGAGTATCCTCCCAACTGGGGTGAGTCTGCTAGAGACTAGGTCAAATATACTAAATCGTCGACGCATTCGTCGACTGCACCCGAGGCAATCTCGAACGCGCACAGTTGTATTAAAAGAAAGCAACAAGATAACAATACAACATATGCATAATTTAAATTAAACAGTAAATATGCCAAGGTATCTTGCCTGGGTCTTGAAGCTGTGAATGCCAATAGCCTTCTCCTGCAGTGTCTCCTGACTGGTCCAGTGACCCTAAACATACAATATAATATAGCAATCCAACATCAGACACTAAAGTAATACTTACAGATACTATGCTGCTCTTAGGTACTGATGCAAGGTCACGGCTGGTCGACTACAGAGTCTCGTGTGCATGTAGCTAGGGTGCACACGTGTCCTATCCTCGGTTACTGTATCCCTCACGATAATAGGTTATCGAAGTTATGGGTTACCAGCTATTTCTGATCTGTACGAATACATGTCCTTGTTCTCCCTGTTTAAGCATACTAGGTTTATGTCCAGGTGTTCAGGTGAATTACTAGTCTTTGATAATAGGTCATAAATTTAGGGTAATTACTAATGTATTTATTAATATCCAAATTGATTAACATACATTAATGCATACACAACTATATGGTTAATGCTATTAGCTTGTGTCTATACGCGACACGATAACACGATGGTATGACGATAGGATACAAGGAGGAAAGGGCTGGTGGACGAGTACTTGATCGACAGAACGAGGGGGGTCTGCTTGCTGACTGACCGTCCTCTGGCGTGGGACGGAACTCCGATCGACGTGCGGGAAGCAACGGCCGCTGACGATCAGTAACTGCAGTAGTTGCAGCAGCGGTTGTAGCAGCCTGGCATGGCGATAGCGGGCTGGGATGGTGCCTGGGTGGCGGTCAGGTTATGGGGGAGGTCGGGGTCGGCCTACCAGTAGTGGTTGGTGGTGCTGTAGGCGGTTGGGCGCAGTCGGGATCGGTCGTCGGGTTTAATGGAGGTTGTGCTGGTGACGGGGATGGTGATAGTGCGGGTGGAGGCGGTCGGTGTAGGTGGTCGACTGCAGGTGGTGCTGGGGTGGTGGACCGACGAGTCGGGTGGTGGTGGCTGGCGGCGTCAGGCGGTATTGGAGGTGGTGGTTTGGAAGTCGGGGAGGGGAAAGGGGGTGCTCGGGTTTGCTAGTCGGGTTTGACGGGGGTGAAAGGATGGTGATGATGGTGGATGGGTATGGTGGTCAGGCGGCGGTGCGACGGCCTGAGAGGGTGGTCCGGCGAGTCAGGAGGTGGCTTGAGGTGGTGGATGTTCAGTCGGGTAGGGATGAGTCTCGGCAAGGGGGAATTCGGCTAGGGTTGAAGGGAAGGGATGGTTTGCTAGGGTTTCAATAGTAGTAAGGATGTGTATTTATATAGGAGGGGGTTTATAGGCTGACCTCGGGACTTGGGCCTGTCTGGACTCCTTCGTGTAGGGGCTGGTCCATATGAAAGGTATACATGGCTTGGTTATGTCTTGTTTTGGGTGAACTTGGCCTCAAATTTTAATTAGATTACCAACAATTGCATCTGGCATTAAGAGAAAATTTGGTTTATTGAAATAATACATAGGTGTTTGTAACGAATATTGCGTAGCTCATATGAAGCCCAATATTGAGTATCTAAAAGTCACACAAGGTCAGATGGTACTCTGGCGTGTCTAGGGGATGTGTAGTTTAATTAGTTTGAGGGTAACTACTAGTGTAGCGCTCCAAACCTCAAAGCTACGGTACGGTGTATTAAGACATATGATTGATGTACATTAATCCTAATTGTATCCAAATTAATCCTAGTCTCTCAATTTAATTCAAATTAAACCCTAAATTGGTCGGGGGGTTTACAATAGGCTTCTCTAAGATCCTTCCAATATGATTACTTTTATGTTATTCTTTTCTGCATGATTGTAATCATCTCTTCTCATCATATGATTTGACTAAAGTTTTCCTATTGACCTCTGGATCCACTTATCTCGTTTAAAAAAAAAAGTTTTGAAAATGTCTCATGGATTTGGTCAAGGACAAGTTCAAGAAACTATATTTCCTTCTTGTGTTACGAAATTGGGAGCTTTTACCACCATAGTCATACTGGCCTGGTAGAACTTCAGATAACGAGATCATAGAGGTATATGGTTCTTGAATTTTACCTAGACTAAATTTTATGCATCTTGATTTACTCTTCTACCTTATTTCACAAAAGTTATTTTGGAAATATCTCGTGGATTTAGCCGAAGGCAAGTTCAAGAACCTGTATTATCTGGCATGGCAGGCACACACTACAGCCATCCGTTGAATTATGGAATCATGAGTTTTGCAGCCAGATGCATTCTGGCGTGACAAACTCTAGATAACATGATCACGAAGGTATATGGTTCTCAAATTTTTTTTAGACTACATCCTATGCATCTCGATTGGCTCCATACCGTTTTTTGGGAATACTTCGACTATCATCATGTTTTGCTTGACCCTAACTTTGATTGATATTGTAAGGTTTGCTCGACCCATTCATAGGATTCTGTCACCTCTTTACTTTTTAATAACCTACTTAGAAAACTCCATAGTCAAAATTCTTAGTAAAGATGAGATAGTGTGGATTGTGTGACTAGGTTGCATGTATAAAGGGTAAGATAGTTGAGGGTATGCATAAAGTAAGTACTAGGTAAGGGTAAGCTTTTATTACCTTTAGTTGCACTTAACGAATTAAAGAAGGTATTAGTAGGTACTCCAACTTAAGAATTTTAAGTAACTGATAGTTGACTTGTATAGCATTAGTTAAGATAAACCAATATCCTAAGAAACTCTAAGGGACATCATTAAGTGGCTGTAGACTTTCCTTATTATTTTAATAAGGGCACTTTATGTTGATTTGCAAATAGGTCATTAACCTTGACTAGAATTACAATGGAAAAAGAAAATATTATACATAAAACCCTAACAAGATAATCTTAGAGTGATATTTAAATTCTAAGGTGGGTAGTATAATGCCCCACTTCGCAAGATGAACACTGATGGCTGGGTTGACTTGAAGAAGTCGGTTAGAATTGGGTTATGCGAAATGATCAATTCATGAGGCTATGAGATCGTGCTAGAAGTTCCTTCAGATAAATGTGAATGGTATTGTTTCTTCAATCCTTTATCTTCATGCTTAATAAAAATGATTACTTGTTGCTGCGTAGTATTTTATAACAATGATGCCATGCAAGAATTCATAAAAGATAACAAAGATAATAATTATATGTCTATTAACCTGTTGTTGTTTTAGAATGTGGATTGTGTTTACTTAAGTATCAAATGTCGGGAGATTGCATTATCATTATAATAGTCCCAAGGATTGGACAGTAAGTATGTCGGGCTACGGCTCGAAGAGATTTCAGTAACACAGAGAATAGTTCAAAGTATTGGACAATGAGGGTAGTGCCTTGATTATGTTGCTGAGCGCGGTGATCCCATTGCTGAGCGCGGTATAGGATAGCGACTAGATTGGCCGAGTCAAAATTTGGATAACAATAGCTATATAAGAACTGTGGGTTTTTATATAAGTTTATATTATTATGAATTCGATGTTTCTTTGTAGTTAAGTTGCATATTATGCATATTCATGGACAACCTGTGTACAAGGTATGATTCCTCGAACAATAATCCAGGGCCACGGACCCGTTCGACCTCGGGGGAATAAGACCATGTGCTAGTGGCACGGTGATTAAAAAACCTCCAAGTGGGCTAGCTAGCCAACTGAAAGGGGGAGCCATCTAACCAACTCTAGTCTAAGTTGACTCAAAGTCAGTAACCTTCATATAGACAGGGTGCATGCTAACAATGTCTTATGCAGGCAGAGTAAGTTATTACTCAATTATAGGGATGGCTATACGACCGTGGGTAAGAATCACCTAAGGGTGATAACTTGTATGTTTTACATTTCCTATTGATTATGAATAACTCAATAATGCATGTTTTACATTTTCTTGCAACTATGATCATTAGGCCTGCTTTACATTCTTGTCGCTATGAACTAAAATTAACCCTAAGACAACAGATCAAGATTACACTTAATAATGTTTCTATCACATGATTACTTAATGTTAATTTTAGTGGAATTAGATCAGCCCTCTCGTTAGTACATGTGGAGTACTGACCCACATTGTGGGCAATATTTTAGGACCACAGGTGCGAGGACACAGCTAGACCAGTCTTAAGGTATCGCAGGACGGTTGGGTGTGCAGAGCTCTTCTCATAGAGATGATGATTTCTGCTATAAAGGACATAATGTATGGAATCGAGCAATTATTGTACCAGTGATATTGTAAGTGGAGTGGCTAGTTCATTGTAAGCCTAGATGGCATATATTCCAAGTTGGCTATTAAGAGCCTTGTATTCAACTGCAAGCCTTTTAATCGTTTGAGAATATCAATAAAAGAGTTGCTTTTTCTTATATCTTGTGTGACTTCAATTTGTCTACTTATTTCTGTTGTAATATTGTTGTTTTTGAGTTATACCATATATTGTTGATCTTCTTGCCTTTTATAAGTGCAACCTAGACTTGTATGACATCATGCCTAGTGGCTATATTTTGACTCTACGGAGTCGGACAGTGGAAAAGTGATATCAGAGCACGATATTTACGTCCCTGAATTTGACTCATTTCAAATCCAAGTTGCTTCTGCGATTACTCAACGTTACTTCCGCGATTACTTAAATTTCTTCAGTGGTTATTCAAAGTTCGTCTGTGATTAGTCACGGTCGCTTCGGTGTGTATTCAACAGATGCTTCTACAAGTATTCAAAGCTACTTCCACGATTATTCAAATCCGCTTCGTGATTGTCCTATGTGCTTCCGCAAACGTTGTGAGCTACTTCGGTGGAAAGTTCTTTGACCCTCCCTAACACTCATTGGATGCTCTATACAATAAGTCTAAATATATTATGATTTCATAAAAGAATTTACTAATAGTAATGATACCAAGAAACACCAACAATGAAATAATGCAATAATAAACCAGTAATCTGTGAGTGATTCTCGTTTGTAGGATTTGGAGAAAAGATTGATAAGTGGTAATCGATAATGTGTACCTATGGTATGCTAAGAAGAAGTGGGCATAAACATCAGTGAAAGGATCAACAACAGTTAAGTTGATCAGGGTATGGGCTTTGTTATGTTCAGAATGGGAAAGTTGGTATGCTTTTTTGGCCGACAGTGCCAACGAGCGAAGGATAGACCGATAGAGATATTGGATCAGTACAATGGGTATAATTTGTCGAGAATGACTTTATTCCTGAGTGGTATATCATTTATTGTCCCGATTTCGTTGCTGAGCACGATGATCCTGTTGTAGAGCGAACAGTGGGTTGGCGGATAGAATTTTTGAGTTGGAACCAAACAATGGAAAGATTATGCTATGCGGGTATGCGACTCGAATGTCCCTTGATAAGCTGGATTCAGATGATCCATAGCAGTCGGTGGATGAAAACCTTTATGTTAGAAAAATGGAAAGCATAAGTGAATACCTCGGTTGGGAACAACGATGAGAGTTGTACAAATATTATACGGTGATGTAAATTAGCCAGATGGATGTCATGTTGGAATAAGATTTTGGTGGGAACACGGATATTGAGCGATAATGAGAGCTTGAATAGTTGTGAATAACTATTGGAACAATTACGACGTATATTGATAACCGGTTATGTGCCGGGATGGTTACTTGTTGTTATAAGAGACTCACGAAAAAATGAGACACTGGAAATGTCAAACATGATGCCTTGGTTGGGAATAACGACATAACGGTTAATAGATTCAGAGGGTGGCTGGAACCGATTGTCACCCTCATTTTTTCAACTAAGGGTAGTTTGGTAATTTGGCATGGACATTTATATTTTTAGGATTATAATATTAAATATTATGCATATTAATTATTGTATTATTTATTTATTGTTAGATGTTATAATTTTTTTTGGACTTGTGTAGTAGACCTAACTAGTTTAGTTTAGATCCATGGATCAACATTAAATTCTAGTTTAGATTTAGTCCAATAGTAAGCTCATTCATTAGGAGGATGAATTAATTAGTGAAACCAATTAAACTAGAACATTTCCTCCTTAATTATTTTCTTTATGACAAGCCCCAAGGGGTATTTTCGATATTCCATAGTAGCTTAGAGGAGGGGCAAGGGGCCGACCACCATAGGGAGGAGAGAGACTCTCTCTCTTCTCATTTGTCATTCCAAATCTAGATCTATAATTTTTTTTCTCTTCCAAATTCTTTATTTCCACACTAATCCCTACTCAATTTTTTTCTAATTTCTTTCCTATTCTTTATTGGAGACTATTAGAACAAGGATTTAGAGGAAGCAAGGATCTACAAGGAGGAGCAAGGACTACAAGTTGGAGGCTACTTTCACTTAATTTAGAAATTTTATTGGGAATCCATCTCCCAATAGGTAAAATTTAGTTTTTTTCTTCTCTCTAATTAGGTTCTAAACCTATATTTTAACCATAAGAAACCACCCCATATGATAAGGCTATCCATAGGAATTGGAATTAGGTTCATAGGAGGCCTATGAAAAAAATTATGTGGTATTTTGTGTAAATTTTAGGAAAATTCCGAGATTGACACATCTTATATTTGTCAATTGGTCAATTAGACCAAATTAACATGTGTTTGATTGTGTGTGACTATTGTTGTGTTTATAATTGGATATGTGTAGGCCATATCCCGATAATTTATAGATACGGGTTGATTTGGTGGTTTTTTCCAACACGGAGGTTTGTGCATGTCACATTTTGACACGGATACGTAGTTGAGTAATTAGTTCTTCGTATTGTTCATAATTATTATTTTAGATTGGCTCGTGTCCTTCAGGATATGTTTGGTTGTGTGATGGAGCTGTATCGCAAGCGTATCATAGAATGAGTGTGATACGGGTGCGGTGTACTCTACGTGTTTGTTCATTGTATCTCAATTCAATTTGACTTGTTTATATCTATTAGAATGATATAATTATATGATTGTATGGTTATGTATATGTGTATGTATCTCTATTATATTTATATATAGCTATGTGTATATGTGTAGTGATATGTGTATATATATATATATACGTGTGTGTGTGGGGGTATGTTTTTGTATATATATATATATATATATATATATATATATATGTGTGTGTGTGTGTGTGTGTGTGTGTGTGTGTGTGTGTGTGTGTGTGAGTATATATATACGTGTGTGTGTGTGCGAGTATATATATATATATATATATATATATATATATATATATATATATATATATATATATATATATATATATATATATGATTATTTCATATGAGTGTATATCTAGATATGAGTGTATATCTATATATGTATTGACATGTCGATTACATACCACACTTGTAATCGAATTATCTTATTGTATTCGTGGTCAACCTAAACCGATCACATAATGAACTTGTATTCTGAGGCACATTAGTTAGATTTCAGTTATTCATTTATATTGTAGATATTCATATTGCTTGTTCTTTATTCCAGTACATTACCTGTTCACTCTAGTTTATTTTATTCTGTTGTTTAGATATCTTATATTCTTTTCTATTATCTGTTTTATATGCTCGATTATGTATTTTGAAACTACTTTCAGAGCTATGTACTTTGCTCTAATTCTGACTGGATATTTTTTTCCAGATGATTGGCTCATAGATCAGCGTCCTATGTTCTACGGGCCGCAGAAGGGCTTACCATTAGAGGATACTCCTATAGACCATGAGGACTTAGTTCCAGAGCCTGAGAAGGTTTATTTTATTTGATGGACTTGTATTAGACTTCATTAAGATTCATGGTATGTATATTATTTCAGACTTATGGATTGTATCTTGATTCTTTCTTCGTTATTCCATTCATGCTTTATCTTCCTTAGTTTGCATGTGATTGAGTATCGTTACATTTGTGAGATACCATAGTGTTCCTCCATTTGGAGTTGAGATGATTGACAGGTACCATATATATATATATATATATTGTTGAGATGTTAGTTAATTAGAATTGACCCATACAGCGTTCTACCGCCGATACTGCGGCGTAGGCTGGACGTATCCATGTACTCGTGTCCGAATATCCGGGTGCGGGTCGTGACACATTTTTAGTGGTGGCCCATGAAGGTCAGGAGTCACATTTAAAGCGATATCGTAGTGGTGCTCACCTAGAGTAATGCTATGAGCCTGCTTTAGAAAATATAATTTTGGCTGAGAGTATACTCAATTACAACTTGGAAACACTTCCAAATATCAGTTTGCTATCATTATCTATTGAATGTTTGTTTTACTTTGAATAAATTTTTTTCCTTCTTTGATGATATCGTATTATACTCAATTTTAATTTCTTATTTCAATCTATCTTCAGGATGCTGTCGAAGACGCGTTTCCAACGCTCAGATGCCATGTCAGCATGGTCAGTCACTTCATCGCCTTTGAGGGAAGCACCATCAGACGCTGTTCCAGCACCTACATTCCAGAGATCGACTTCACTGATCCAGGTGGACGTTTTCGTAGCAGCTTTCGGAGGTACTCCACCTCCGGTACAGAGGACAACACCGACAGTTTCAGAGGATCTTCCATCCCCACCATATACCATTGATCAGACAAAGATATTCATGCTCTTTCAGCAGATGATAAAGGCGCAATAGCGTCAGTCAGAGGTCATGCGACAGAGTATTGAGAATGCTCACCAGATTGTGCTCGCAGCAGTTGAGAGAGCCGCCTTAGTCCAGCCATATATGGCACTACCTCAGTTTATCCCGTAGCAACTGAGGCCAGAGACTATCATAGACTTCAAGAGGATGGGGCCGAAGGACTTTAAAGGCACAAAAGGGATCTTTTATGCTGATGATTGGACAGAAGATATTAAGCGAAACCTGTTGCTGGCACATATTCCAGAGAGGTTGCAGAAAGAGGCCGCGGGGTGCATGATGTTCGGCATTGTGTTGACTTGGTTCAGGACAGACCCCAAGATCTCAGTACCAGGACTTACTTGGGAAGCTTTCAAAGAGCTCTTCAAGAAAAAGTTCTTTCCATATATGGCTCTAACATCTCTAGAGAGCCAGTTCCAGTACCTTGTTCAGGGAGGTGTGACGGTGGATGAGTATGCGGCAGAGTATTGCAGATTAGGTCACTTTATGGAGTGGTAGAACCACAGAGGAAGATCCAAGAAGTTCAGAAAGGGCCTAAACAGGGAGGTCAAATCACATATGAACGAATATCCCACCACTACTTTCAAGGAGATTCTGAGACAGGCACAACGGGCAGAGGATGATCTAGAGATTGGCTCTAAGAGACTGTAAGACACAGGAGGATCCAGTACCAATACGGGTCCAATAAAGCGGTCTCATTTTTAGCAGCAGCACTAGAGGCACTTCCAACAGCCGAGGCAGCAGTATCATGGACCAGCTAGAGTGCCGGCACATCAGATGTACCAGATTCAGAGGCTAGCTATTTCTTATATTTTTTATAAGAAGCAAGGACATGGATGGGATGCATGCAAGATAAAATTGGGCCAATGCTTATTCTGCGGATCATGAGACCATCAGTTGAGGGCTTGTCCTAAGGTTCCAGCTCATCCAGCTCAGGACGGAGCTCAGGCACAGAGAGCACCCACGAGACCACCAGCGGGACAACAGAGAGGACCTCCTCTACCACCACAACAGTAGCAGTTTGCTCAGCACCAGCAACAACAGAGAGGTGCCCAGCGACAGGGGCGAGTTTTTCCTTGACCATCGAGGAGGATGAGCCAGTCGGTGATGTTATCTTAGGTTCAGTCTATCTTGATTCTTTTCCAGATCATGCTTTATTTGATTCTAGTGCTTCACATAGTTTTGTATCTATATCTTTTACTCTGAGATATCATCTTGAGTCTGAATTATTGGTGAGGACTTGCAAGATCACGACCAGGGGTGACATTATCATAGTCAGTGATGTTTGCAAGGATCAGAAAGTTTCTTTGGGCCGAGAGTTGAGCGTGTGTCTACTCGTAATGCCACTTCCGAGCTACGATATAGTGCTCAGAATGGATTGGTTGAGTAGGCATCATGCTAGTATCGATTATCGAGGAGACAAAGTTTTATTCCAGATACCAGGAGAGCTAGAGTTTGAGTTCGTCAGAGGAGCAGCAGAGCAGAACGAAGGAGACTTCTGTAGAGCTTTGGTTGAAGAGCATGAGTCGCCATATCCATTGATTGCTGAGTATATAGATATCTTTCCAGAGGAGTTGCCGGGGTTGCCACTAGACAGAGATATAGAGTTCTCTATAGACTTGGTGCCAAGCGCAGAGCAATATCACAGCACGTCTATTGGGTGAACAATAACGAATTGGTAGAGTTGAAGAAATATGCAGATGAGTTACTGGACAAGGGCTTCATCTGCTCCAGTATATTCGGTCCATTGCTATTAGTTGGGGATAGGGGAGTAGGAGTTGATTATGTGATCAAAGCCCCAGTGTATTCGTGTATATCGATTACATACCACACTTGTAATTAAGTTACCTTATTGTATTCGTGTTTAACCTAAACCGAGCACATAATAAACTTGTATTCTGAGGCACATTAGTTATATTTTAGTTATTCATTTATATTGCAGATATTTATATTGCTTGTTCTTCATTCCAGTACATTACCTGTTCACTCTAGTTTATTTTATTTTGTTGTTTATATATCTTGTATTCTTTTCTATTATCTGTTTTATATGCTCGATTATGTATTTGAAACTGCTTTCAGAGGTATGTACTTTGCTCCAATCCTGACTGGATATATTTTTCCAGATGATTGGCTCATAGATCAGTGTCCTACATTCTACGGACCGCAGGAGGGCTTACCATTAGAGGATACTCCTATAGACCAGGAGGACTTAGTTCCAGAGCCTAAGGAGGTTTAGTTTATTTGATGGACTTGTATTAGACTTAATTGAGATTCATGGAATGTATATTATTTCAGATTTATGGATTGTATCTTGATTCTTTCTTCGTTATTCTATTCGTGCTTTATCTTTCTTAGTTTGCATGTGATTGAGTATAGTTACATTTGTGAGATACCATATTGTTCTTTCGTTTGGAGTTGAGATAATTGACATATACCATATATATATTGTGGAGATGCTAGTTAGTTAGAATTAACCCAGACCGTGTTCTACCGTCGATGCTGCGACGTAGGCTGGGCGTACCCACGTACTCGTGCCCAAATATCCGGGTGTGGGTCGTAACACCAGTTGGGTAAACAGGTTTGGTTCAAATATTGATAGTGCAGTACAATATTGAAGACTTATGGAGAAAACAATATGGACCATATAGTGACTGGAATTTGTAATTGTTTAAAGAGAAAATTTATATTGGATAAAATGTGTTGAAGGCATATGAGAATCATATGGAACATTATAGATGGAAACAAGAATACTTGGGGAACGGTGCCCTTGACCTCAGGTGTGTGATGGCAATACATGCATAGTTCAACGATAGTACCAACGATATGGGAAATTTGATTGACGAGAACAAATTATTGGGTTTATGTGCTTGAACTCGAAGGACTAGGATGCATCACGTAATAAAAAAATGTTGACCCCAAGATATTTTGGTTGCATGAACACTGGTTGGTCAGTTTATGGACCCGTCGGATTAGCCTAGATTACTTGGTGCATAAATATTTGAGAAAGTTCGTGTGAGACTTCGGACGATGAGTACAAATAGAGCTTGAGGTATATAAAGTTGGGATGGAAACTTGAGATGGATATTGTCGGTAGAAATTTAGCACGCAGATAATATTCAGTTAGCAGATCTGACATATTAAACTTAAGTAATTATATGAATCTATCATAATGATTGAGATGATGCAATTGTTAAAGCTAGATGACCCTTAGATTGGCTCACGATCAATGAACAAAAATATATAGATATACATTGAACGTGGGTCAGCAATAATAGAATTCTTTATGCGACCTTAATAAGTCCTTGCGAGTTATAAATGATGGATAATATGGATAAGTTGAGATAGACGGTGTTAGACAAAGATTGCATAGGAATTACGAATATGATGGAAAAGAATTGAGAGCAATGATTCTTATATGGTAGACGATTGGATTAACATGCCGAATATATGTGGATTCAGAATAGTTGGCTAGTTAAATAAACATAATCAATTTGAAGAAACCTGAGTATGATGTGTGAGTAATAACTTGGGTAATGCATATGATAATATCGCGAGTAAGACAAGTAAAGAACTTTTGAATATAATATTATCAAAATATTTACATGATGGAATCAGAATTGGGCACTAAAGTTAAGGGATTGACTTCGTCGATTCTAGGATAAGCCTAATTTGTTGGTTGGATGATTGACCCTGGAAAAATGATTGGCAAAAAATATACATGATCTTAGATTGCCGGATGTTGGACTAAGATTTTACTTAGAGACTAAGGTAGAGTTCCTTAGTTGGTCAGATTATGCCCCTTAGAGAAGAGAATGTTGGCATAGAGACTTGACCCTTGAGTATTAGATTGGTAGTATTAGCCGGGGGTAAACGACTGTGGTGCATCGGTCGTTTAGAAAGAGATTATATTAAGAGAATTTGGGGTAGTCCCTCAAATTGGTTATATTTGGTTGTCTCTAAGACAAGAGATAGGTAATGCCCTAGCAGCCATTTGTATTAGGCGAGTTACCTATAATGCATAGGTTTAGCTGTCAGTATAACTAACCATAAAGACTTGACCACAGAATAAGTTGTCCTTGGGAGACCATAGGATGACCCTATCAATGTTGCCTAAGTGATATAGCATCGGTAAGATTTTCTTAGTATTCGTTGGGAGTCAGCCTGCGATAGATAGTTGGTTTGAGAATCAGAATGGGTGCTGTTAGAGTGACGAATTGTGTTTGGATGGTTAATTTTATTGAGGAACAAGATAGGAATTATCAGTTTCGGTAAAACAGATTGGTTGCCTTCAATGGAATAACGAATTAAAAATTTTGTTCAGTTGGTTGAAATTTCCTCAGGATGTTGGAATATCATGTTGGGAATGAACTTGCAATAATGAAATAGAATTTTGCGTCGGTAGGCTCACTTTTAGTATTCTTTGTCAAGCTAGTAATATGGACCGGAACATAGTCCAAAGGGAACTCTAGATTCATTGGATAATTAATGGTATTGAGATGGAAGAGTTGGCAAAATTTTTATTGAGAGTCGGGATAGATGGAAAGTTGCGTTTCAGGTTTTTTTGTTGGGAGCACTAGTATCCTGGGTTCAAAAAGATGTCCCTTGAGTTTGGCAGAAAGTAAGTTCACTACTAGGGTGAGTAGTGCAACATGGGTAGCCCCTGCTATCTTTATAGTCGTTGGTTGAAGGATCATGAATGTGGGAAATTAAAATCAATTGAGGCAGAATGCAAGAGAATGTTCAAAGGATTGGCATATGTGGGATTGAAAAGATAAAAATGAATGCTGGAAACGGTTAGACGAAAACTTGGTTATTCAAGTGATGTGATGGAAAGATTGGTGCTATAATTATACTGATGGGATCGACCGAGAAAATGTCACGAGAACTTAAAAGAGTTATAGAAATGGTGGCTAAGAAAAAAGTGGTCGAGTATAGTAAATAATCCATATTTTGAGATAAAGTTGCAATGTAGCCGTTTGATTCTCTAACCATTGGCATTGGCTGAGTGCACCATATTTTTGGGACGCTTGAAGTGTGTTGTGAGATCCAGGCTAAATGGTGAGATGAATTCAAATGGAGCTGCAGTGAGAAGCAAGGTGGACAAAAAGAATATACATGAGTTTGGGTAAGAAAGGAGATGGTTGAATTAACCATATGTATCAATCGGGTATATTATGGCATAATGCCAAATTGTGTAAGTATTTTCATGGGATGTAAGACATGGAACTAGACGGGAAGTTGCTTGAGAATCTTGTTGAGTAAGTGGGATGGGTTTGGTTTTAAGTTTCGAGGATGAAACTTTTTCTGAGTGGTATAATATATAGTATCATGCTCTTCAAGGTGCACTTTGATGGCTGGGTTGACTCAAAGAAGTCGGTTGGATTTGGGTTATGCGGAAGGATCAATTCAGGAGGCTATGAGATCGTGCTGAAAGTTTCTTCAGATAAATGTGAGTGATGTTGGTTTTTTAATCCTTTATCTTCCCGATTGATAAAATGGATTACTTGTTGCTACGTAGTATTTTGTAACAATGATGCTATGAAAGAATTAATAAAAGATAACAAAGATAATAATCATATATCTATTAGTCTGTTGCTGTTTTAGAATATAGATTATGTTTACTTAAGTACCAAATATTGGGAGATTGTGTTGTCATTATAATAGCCCCAAGGATTGGACAGTAAGTATGTTGGGCTACGGCTTGAAGAGATTTTGGTAACACAGAGAATATTCCTAAGTATTGGACAATGAGGGTAGTGCCTTGATTCCATTACTGAGCGCGGTGATCCCGTTGTCGAGCGCGGTATGGGCTAGTGTCTAGATTGGCCGAGTCAGAATTCGGATAACAATAGCTAAATAAGAACTGTGAGTTTTTACATAAGTTTATATTATCATGCATTCTATGTTTCTTTGTAGTTAAGTTGCATATTATGCACGGTCATGAACAACCTGTGCACAAGGTATGATTTCTCGAACGATAACCTGGGGGAAATAAGAGCATGTAGTAGTGGCCCTTTAAGTAGTCTAGCTACTTAACGGGGAGGGGAGCCATCTAACAAACTATAGTCCAAGTTTACGCGAAGTCAGTGACCTTCATGTAGACATGGTGCATGCTAACAATGTCTTATGCAGGCAGAGTAAGTTATTACTCAATTACAAGGATGGCTATACGATCGTGGGTAAGAATCACCTAAGGGTGACAAATTGTATGCTTTATATTTTCTATTGTTCATGAATAACTCAATAATGCATGCTTTATATTTTCTCGTAACTATGATCATTATGCCTGCTTTACATTCTTGTCGCTATGAACTGAAATTGATCCTAAGGCAACAGATCAAGATCATACTTAATAATATTCCTATCACATGATTACTTAGTATTAATTTTAGGGGAGTTGGATCAGCCCTCTCGCTAGTACATGTGGAGTACTAACCCACGTTGTAGGCAATATATCAGGACCACATGTGCGAGGACACAACTGGACTAGTCTTGAGGCATCACAAGACGGTTGGGTGTGCAGAGGCTCTTCTCATATAGATGATGACTTATGCTATAAAGGATATAATGTATAAAACTGAGAAATTGTTGTACCAGTGATGTTGTAAGTGGAGTGGTAAGTTCATTATAAGCCTAGATGGCATTTATTCCAAGTTGGCTATTAAGAGCCTTGTATTTAACTACAACCCTTGTAATCGTTTGAGAATATCAATAAAAGAGATAATTTTTCTTATATCTTGTGTGACTTCAATTTGTTTGCTTATTTTTGTTGTAATATTGTTGTTTCTGAGTTATACCAAATATTGTTGATCTTCTTGCCTTGTACAAGTATAACCTAGACTTGTACGACATCACGCCCAGTGGCTATATTTTGACTCTACGGAGTCGGGTCTTGACAGGTTACATCGCATACAACCTAGCATCCCCAAAGAATGTATGATTACTATATATGATAACTGAGTGACATATAATATAGGCTAGTATAAGAACATAGTGGTTGTTAAGGATGTAGAGACGATGAGAGTGTCTTGCCACTAGTATGCAATCTAGTTGAACTTTGGATTTAATGACTAAAAAATAGATAATTGAAGAAGAATTAGGATAAAGAAGTTTGAGGGGCATACCAGCATCGAGTCATAGTCAGGCATATGCGATGACTGTCAAGGAGACCTAGCCAATAGGAGAAGTGATCGTTGGTATTAACCTAGTAACTTAGTTGTCATGATTTTATCGATCGTAATTGTATCCTTATTTGAATTTTGAGGACAAAATTCTTTTAAGATGGGTAGATTGTGAGAAACCTAATTTTTTAATAGGTTTTTTTAATTAATATTTAATTTATTTCTAAATTTAATTTAAATATTTATTTGGTAAATTATTGAACTATAGAAATTTTTTACCATGGCCTTGAGATTTTGAGTACAACACTAGCCCTTACCTTTCAACCAACCTTGAATAATAGATTTAGACAAGCCAAATTTGGCCCATGCATTGACTTTCACTCATAAAATCATATTCCTATGTCTCATTTTGATTTCACCACTGTAGTGGTTCAAATATGAGTATTTGACTAATAATCACCTTTGCCATTGAGTATGACTTTAACGTGCAACACCAACTCATTTCTAATAACCAACTTGATAACTCAAAGCCTAATTTGACCTATTATATTCATATTAATGGTGTCACATTTATTTAAGTCCTCACATGCTTCATAAACTTTACATGGTTTAAATCCTAGTTTAAAATTCCAATATTCTATTTTAGGAAACCGCATCTTTGCATATCTTCTGTGCACCTTAATTAAATTAAAATAAATATTTATATATTAATTTTAATGATTATTAGAGACATATAAAACTATATTGGGCCCATATACATACCTCCCTATTGGACCAAACCCAATGCCAAACAACAAACACCTAAAGGCCCACCAACTCGCCCATATAAGAAACCCTCTCCCCTCTAAGAAGCCCCTGCCACCCCTACCCCCTTATGAAATCCCACAACATAAGCCCCTCTCTTTTTAAAATCTCTTCTCTTCCTTCTCTCCCTTCACCATACCTCTACGCACCCCCATACACCTCTAGGTTGACCCTCCACCCTAAAAACCCCCATAGCAGGCCAATCCTTGATGTTGTTGTTATATGTTGTTCGCAGCCACAAAAATGCCCCATAAATTCATTTTTATTTATCTTTTTTAATTCCCTAGTACGCCATCAATTAGCTCAAATTTTGGAGTCAGTTTGATACTCCGAAAGGTCGTAGTCATAAAAATGGTCCATGCCGTAATCGCAATCGCGTAAGTTTTCCAACTTTGATTCTTTTTCTATTTTTCCATGAATAAAATATTATATAAATCCATGTGAATGATAGATGATGATTATAAATATCTTCATTCCTGAGAAACCCATAATTTTAGGTAAAAAACTACCCCGAGTTATTGTACAACCATGACACAGACACGTCGCACCATGGCTAGTTGTAGTTCAATAATTTTGCCATATTTTATATATAAAATAAAATTCCAGAAATTAACTTTATAATATTTCAGAATATTTAATGTATTTTTTATATTAAATAACTTTTTGATGCCAATATGGGAGTTCCATGCACAAACTACATGTCGAAGTTGCCTAGAATAACTAGTTGTCATCTGTAAAAACTTTTGCATGCGATGATGTTGATTTGATTATTTTCATATAATTATAAATAATTCTAGAATATTAAATAAAATATTTTTATATTAAAAATGGTTTTGTATGCAAGTTGGTAATTTTGCATGCACAAACTAGTTGTCAAGTTGCTAGAACACCTAGTCTACGCGCAATGGAACTTTTTGCATGGAATGATAATGTTTTGATAATTCTCAATTGATTATGAATAATTATATAATTTAATATCTATTTAAATTAGTATAATATAATGTTTAGATGGGTGTTAGAAAGGTTACATACATGTTTGGTTAGTAGGTTAGCGTTGTAGAGAGTTTTACGACATTGATACGTGCCTATGTACATATAGAACTAAGCGTGTCGAACACATGTAAATGTTTGTACGTACGTGTGGTATCTCGATGTACGAGATCCTCACAACGATTTAGAGAGTTTAATGACACGTGTATCTTGGCACGTTGTTCAAGGCCATATATATATCATATAAAAGAACAATTTTTTCTTAAACTATCATAAGAATATTTTCTGTACATAATATTATTAAACTCATTACAGGAAAAATGTCTTTTTTTGACGATTTTTTCCATCAAGATAGGATTTTCTTGACGGTTTTGGATCCGTCATCTTGGCCAGAGTCAAGAAAAGTCTTAATTTTTCTTGACGATTTGTGGATTAGTTTTCTTGGTTGTTTATAACCGTCAAGTAAGAAAACTGTCTTGACGGTTTTAAACCGTCAAGAGAAATGAAATTTTTTCTTGACTGGGACCTAGATGATGGGTAATGACCGTCAAGAAAGTCCTTTTTTGACTGGAAAAAACCGTCAAGGAAAATATTTCTTGATGTTTAAAAACCGTCAAGAAATAATATTTTGTAGCAAAATTTAGATATTTCTTGACGTTTTATAACCGTCAAGAGAAGCTGATTTTTGTTTAATCAAAATTTAATTTATAATTATATACTATAAGCTCCCCTTTGCTAATTACCAAATATATATAATATTAATATAATCTAGAACACCGCAAATATCAAAGAACTATATTATACACAATTTTTGTATTAACAAATCGCTTTTGTACATTACAAACATCCAACCACATATCCAAATAACAAAAATATTTGGTCTTGTACGTTATCTTAAATATCCAAAACATATACATACAAAATACATGGCACCTTGCCTAATTATATAACAAAATAGTTGAACCCAAGTACATCCCATCACAGTCCAGTCTTCATTTTTCATTTAGTTCCTGAGAGAATAAGAAAAATAGGAAAGATTATGTCATTATATTGCCAAAGTTTTATAGCTTTCATACATGTAAAGATTGCATAATTAAAAAGAATCAACAAATTATTAAGGCTATGATCAAGACTTCTCTATATGCCTTTCGCTTATCTCAAAAGAACCAAATAAATATTTACATGTAAAATAAGGTGTATGGTTTGAACAACAAATAATCCGCAGTAACCAAGCAAGTATTGGCACAAGAAGAAGTAATCTACTTATTGGACATGAAGATCTGAATTGCTATTTCATAATATCCTAGTGCACACGAGTAGTTCAAGACATTGCATATGAAAAGAAAAAAAAGTATCAATAGACCTAATATAATACCTTAAACTCAAATGAAGGATGGCTCTAGCAATGGATCCCTGTAGTGATAGAGAAACATATGAAGGTTTGAGCACCTCAAATTAGTATGCCAAGTTGATGGTGGCCTCTCCCAACACCCTACACTTGACGGATCCCTTCATATGCATAATCAGTTAAGCTCATTGTCTCGATCTTATAGAATTCTCATTACATATTCGGAGAGAGACTTCCACTTCTCTCCAACAGTTTTCCCAAACTATGTAATTAAAAACCCTATCGAGTCAAAACTACAGTTTGAGGATAATGAGTGTCCTAGTTCTAGAATATATCAAGTAAAAATATATTAAGTCAGAGAGGATATAGAAAACAACCACATTATCACTTAAAGCTTAACTAAGATGTTATGGTTAGAAAATACATACAATTCTAACTGGAAGAAGAGGATCCTCCACAGATATAGTGATCTTCATTCCTCTCTAGATTAACACTCTTTTTTATTATTTTTCTGCAAAAACAAATCAAGTTGGATAATGAAAAATCAGGTAGTAGAAAATAAATCTGGAAAGTTTTTATAGCATAGTAGAGCATGGATATTATTTATTAGCTCAAATTTTTTATATGTTTCTCGTTTCAAATATAATTATTCACCCAAAAAGCTTAAATAATTTTATGTAAACAAATAATAAAGGTAAATTCAAAAGAAGGGAGCTAGATATCATGATATAGATAACACCTCTACTGTGAAATAGTCTAGTTCCACTTAATGTATACACATAAATGACACATATAAGAACTAATAATAAAGGAACACAATTTGAAGGGGAAATTAAATTAATATTTGATCAGATAGTTAAATAGAGCATGGCTCAACCATCTTATATCCAAGTTGGATACACTTAAGAATGGTCATGATTTCTTAAATGTTCAATTTTAATACTTGTCATATATTCCAATATTCTATTTGTGTCTAATTAGGCTTGAGGGGGTATCCTTGTTTCTACAATTGATACGGAGAGCCCATATCATGGTATGCCATGATACGAGATGGTATATTTGGATATTTCTATGTATGTTGGTGTTTTTGCCTTTGGACTAGTAAAGATAGTCCCACAATGGCTACACCACCAAGTGGATATCTCAATATAATACTTTGTATGAGTTTAGGTGTGCACATGGGATGTGGTGGGATAAATGGGTACAATGTGGGAGTATTTTTCTAGGAGAAAAAAGGATTAACTCCTCATGAAAGCATTTATGCTTTTTATTATGCCCTTAGAATTATTTTTATTGGAGCTAAGCCCCAAAGGGCCTTAGCGAATCGGACTCGAACTCGAACTCGGGCTCAATGATGTAAAGTGGCACATTTTGCACTTAGCACGTCAACATCTTCACAAGGCGCTTGTGCGCTGCTGTTGCGCTCATGCACTCATTTTATGCTCGGGTTGCATGCGGGTGTTACATGCGCGTGTTGCATAAGTGGGTGCTGAGCGGGTGCTGAAATGGCGCAGAACGGGCTATGTATTGGGTTGTGATTGTAGAATATTAATTTTTTGTGTTGGCTTTTTATTCCCACGTCGAAAAGAAGAGGAGGATTGGCTTCCATCCTTCCCTATATAAAGAGCCCTCTAGCTTCCTTTTGAGACAGACCAAAAGTTGAGAAAGAGGAGTCCAAAGGAGTCCGTTCGAGTCACACAAAGATGTGACTACGAGCGTTCCAGAAGTTCTCTTGTGAACTTGATGGCTCTTGGGAACAGATCGTCGATAGAGGATGAATCTTGCTTTGAGCAACGATGGTCGTCACCGTCCCAGTAATTTTTTTTTTTATTCTCTCTTCTTCTCTTTTTTCTTCTTGGTTCATTCTACCTGATTGCAACTGCGTTTTATAAGGAAGAACGAAGGTAGTTTTTATTTTATTGTAACTATGTTCTATCTGTCTGCAACTGGGATTGTAAGAAAGAACGTAAAGTTTGGTTAATTCTGATTCTTTTGTAATCTTGAGAGCAAATTGTAATCAGAATCCTTTTATAGTTCTTCATGAAAATCGAGAATAGTCAGAGTAAAAATTTTTGTGTGAACCTCTGATCTCAACCATGCATTCTTTCATCCTTGGTTAAGCCTTGGGACTAACAATCTCAAAGCAAGATCCGAGAAAGATGGAGAACAACCATACAAAAATTTTCGACACTAGTTTTAACAAACTTGAGAAGTTTGACAGGAATTATTACAACGCTTGAAAGAGGAAGGTCTGCCTTAATCTTCAACTCATAGAGGTAGACTATATTCTGACAGAACTGGAGCCGATTGTTCCAGATGGTGATGATGCTACTGTTCGGGCAGTTGCTACTGCTAAGCAGAACAAGTGAAGAAGAGACAACAACCTTTGTAAGCTACTGATTCTGAACTCCATGGAGGATACTCTAGTGGAGTCATATAGCAAGATGAACCATGTTAAGATCGTTTGGGAGTCTCTAGACAAGCAGTACAAAGAGGATGAGAACCGTAACAAGATTTATGTAACTGAAATAGTCTAGAATATACGATTTGAGGACAACAAGACTACGTTGCCTCAAGTCAAGGAGTTTCTCAAGTTACGTCAAAAACTTGAGGATGATGGCATGCCTTTAATCGACGCCTTTGTTATAGGGAGTATTACAGCCAAGATTCCATCAGGATGGAGCAATTTTATCTTGGACATGCACCGAAAGAAGTTGCAAGTTAGCCTTGATCAACTACTACACAACATCCATGTTAAAGATGAGTTGAGGGCTCAAAAAAAAGTTGACACGTTGTCCAAGCAGTTGGCAAAAGCTAACTTATTGTATGCGCTTGACTCCAAAGGGAAGCAGAAGGCTTCTCACTACAAGAAGAAGGACTTCAACCATCTCAAGGTGAAGTCGGCTTCGTGCAAGTCGAAGCCAAAGCCCAAGCCCAAGCCCAAGTCAAATTTGACTTGCTTTAACTATAGTAAGAAGGGATACTATCGAAGATACTACAGATCCAAGCCCAAAAAGGCAGAGCAAGATGAGCCTAACAAGGTTGCTATGATTGTGCAGGTTGTGACGACTGGTATTGACACTGATTATGACGACTGGTATTGACACTGACTGGTGGGTGGACACTGGTGCATCCTGCCATATTTGCTCTAAGAAGGAGTTGTTTATCATCAACAAGCCTACATCTGAGAAGGTTATGGTGGCAAATCAGGCACAAGTTAAAGTACTTGGTACCGGAATGGTGGTACTAAATCTAACTTCAGGAAAGCCACTGACGCTTCAGGATATGAAGCACGTACTGGTAATGGCCAAAAATTTGGTCTCGGAAAGTCTGCTCTGCAAAGCATTCTTGATGATGGACATCAATGCTGGACAGATGGTGATGTCGTACAAAGGAACATACTTCAAAAAAATATTTTGTACCGAAGGGATATTCAAACTTCAGCTTGTAACTCCTGTAAACAATATTAATGCAGTCTCTTCTTCTGGTTACTCTCTTGAGTTATGGCATAATATACTTGGATATGTTCACTGTAAAAGGATAAACAAGATGTCTAGTCTAGGACTTATCTCCATATGTGGGGGTAAGGAGGTGGAAAAGTGTGAGGTATGTGCGCAGACAAAGATAAAAAAAAATCGTTCAAACGGGTTAACCGAAGCACAGATCTTATGGAGTTTGTGCACTCAGATATCTGTCACTTTAAACCGTTCTCTACAAAGTCCAGGATAAAGTATTTCATTTCATTCATCGATGACTACTCGAAGTATGTGTTCGTCTATCTGCTCAAGTCAAAAGATGAAGCGTTCGAGAAGTTCAAGACTGAGGCTGAACGTCAAACTAGGCAACAACTCAAGAGACTCAGAAGTGATCGAGACGGAGTATATAGGTCTATTGAATTTGCTTTATTCTATAAAAAATATAGAATTGTCAATGAGATAACTTCTCTGTATTATCCTCAATCAAATAGAGTAGGTAAATGAAAGAATATGATATTTTTTTGATGAACTCAATATTGTTAACTATAGGTCTTCCAAACTACATCTAGGGAGAAGCTGCACTTATGGCTACGTTCATTCTGAACAGAGTGCTATACACAACTTTTGATGTCACTTCTCATGAACTCTGGTTTAAATTCAGACCCAAATTGAATATCATTCGAGTATGGGAGTGCCTGTCTTATGCGAAGCTTCTAAACTTGAAGATTCAGAAGCTGGATACGAGGACTACCAAGACCATCTTCCTGGGATATGCTGAAAAGAGTGATGCTCAGTAATTTTTTTGATTTTGAGTCAAATTATATCATCAAATCTTATGACGCAGAATTCTTTGAAGATAAGTTTGCAAGGCACAAGAATATTGATATTGTAGACATTCCAAAGAATAGTATGAGTGCACAGTAGGGCAACACTTCCAATAATGATGTAGTCCAAGAAGAAGTTGTCATTCCAGAGATAACGTTTGAACCAGAACTCGCAGAGCCAATGTCTAAGCGAGTAAGAAGACACAAGAACTTCAGAGATAATTTTGTCAACTATCATGTAGAAGCAGATCCGCTTACCTATGATGAGACAATGAAGACCAGAGATGCTGTCTTCTGGAAGGAGGCTATCAATGATGAGTATAATTCAATAAACTCCAAAAATACTTGGGTATTGGTCTATCTACCTGAAGGAACAAAACCGATCGGATGCAAGTGGATCTTCAAGAAGAAGATGAGGTCAATGAAACTGTTAACAAGTTTAAGGCAAGACTGGTAGCCAAATGATTTTTTCAAAAATACGGGATTGACTACTTTGACACATTTGCTCAAGTAGCGCGGATGACGACCATCAGGATGTTGATTACTCTAAGTGCACTTCATAAGCTAGTTATTCATCATATGGATGTTAAGACAGTATTCCTAAATGGAGAATTGATTGAAGAGATTTACATGCAATAGCCAAAAAGATTTTTTATCAAAGTGATAGAAGATAAAGTCTTCAAGTTGGTAAAATTATTATACGGTCTGAAGCAAGCTCCCAAGATGTGGCACAAGAAGTTTGATAAAGTCATAAGATCAAACGGCTACAGGGTCAGTGAAACGGACAAGTGCGTTTATACTAAGTTCGCTAACGGGAGAGGAGTCATCATTTGCCTATATGTAAACGATATACTAATCCTGGGTATGGATCTAGCATATGTCACTGAGACAAAGAAGTTTCTCTCATTTAAGTTCAATATGAAGGACTTAGGAGAAGCTGATGTTATCCTGGGGATAAAGATCATCTGGACAGACACTGGAGTGGCGCTGTCACAGTCTCATTATATTGAGAAGATCCTCACATGCTATGGATATCAGGATCTTCTACGGATTGATACTATATACAGGTGTGACAAGAAGTTGAAGCAAAATCCAAGGGAAAGTATCAGACAGCTAGAGTACTCAAGCGTCATCGGGAGTCTGATGTATACAACAACTGCCATAAGGTCTGACATAGATTTTGCCATGGGGATGCTGAGTCGGTTCATGAGATATCCATGAGTGGAGCATTGGAAAACTGTGAAAAAAGTGGTGAGATATCTCAAGAGGACACAGAAGTATGCACTACACTACAATGGTTATCTGACAGTGGTAGAAGGCTTTAATGATGCAAGCTGGTATTCAAAAGCAGAGAGCGAAAGGTCCAAAGTAGGATACGTCTTCTCCATGGATAGAGCAGCTATATCGTGGAAGTCGAAGAAACAGACAATGCTTTCTCATTCCTCGATGGAATCTGAGTTCTATGCACTAGCGGCTGCAGCAGATAAAGTAGAGTGGCTTTGGAAGCTAATGTATGATCTTCCAGTGGTGGGTGCACATATTTTGACGGTACCGATTTACTGAGACAACCAAGTGACTGCAGTGGTGGCATCAAATAATCTTATCAATTATAAGAAGATGACTGTGCGACTGAGGCTTAGGGCAGTAAATAATCTTATTAAAACCAGAGCCATTGCCGTGATTAATGTTCAGAGCCAAAAAAAATTGGCTGATCCGTTCACCAAAGGTCTTAAGCGCCGGCTGGTTGAGGATACAACAATCAAGATAGGCTTGAAGATATTCTGATATTGTGTCTTTGTAATCCTACCATTTAGTTTTATGCTATTAGTTCAAAAAAAAATCTAGTGGGCATCTAGCTATTGGTTCAAGGGAAGATTATTGACTGGGAGAATATCTGGAACAATAGATAGTCTTTTGAGACATTGAGGGATTACGGACCCAGAACCACTATTGTTTACTAATTATTCTTTTGTGTAGAACAAGTCCTGTGGGAGGATGGTTTAGATGCCTTAATGAGTTCTCAGGCATTTTGAATGTCTGGTGTGCTTAATAGGAAGCATGATAGCACAATACTATAAAGGAGCATAAGATCTCCATGCTACAATGGATGACACTACCAAGAGGTTCCTCGGTAATGATAATGCCTCGGCTTCGTGAGTCATGTCACAGCGGCGTAGCACCGTACATAGGCAGGTAGCCTAATCTATAGAATGCAGAGTGTAGGCAATACTACAAAGAGGCTGGTGTCCTAATGTTACAGTGGTATGACACTACAGAGGTAAAAAATATAAATCCTTGGCTATGCGAGAAATGTCACAGCAGCATAACACCGCAAGGAAGCACAAGGCTTCATGCTGGATAGTTTGACACTACAAAGAGGTTGGGACCTTATGCTACAGTGGCATGACACCACGATGAGGTGTAGCCTCGGCTCTGGGTCATGTCATAGCAGAGTAGCACCGCAAGGAAGCTTGAGTCTTTATGCCAAGGACTCTTTAAAAGAACTCACCTAGAGTGTATAGAAAGAGATATAGGCCGTCTCTTGAGAGAAAACTTATAGACGCCTAAAATATATATACCAAAACAAGGCATGCATAGGGCCTTTAATGTGCAACCGGAATCATAAATGATGTCATTATGTGAGTGGAAAGAATTATAACTATGGTGCAAAATTCAAGGCTTAGTCCATTCTTGTATCATACTGTTGTTCAACCCATGTGGGAAGATTCAAGTTGAAGCAACATCTATCCTAATACATAATGGGCAGTCACTATGGGGAATGCTTAACCCATATATATTGAGATATGTAGGAGATTGTTCATGTTTTTGCCTTTGGACTAGTAAAGATAGTCCCACATTGGCTATACTACCAAGTGGGGTATCTCAATATAATACTTTGTATGAGTTGTGGTGTGCACATAGGGTGTGGTGGGACACATGGGTGCCATGTGGGAATATTTTTCTAGGAGGAAATATGATTAACTCCTCATGAAAGCATTTATGCTTTTTGTCATGCTCTTTGAATTATTTCTATTGGAGCTAAGCCCCAAAGGGGCTTAGCGACTCAGACTCAGACTCAAGGGCGCAAAGTGGCACTTTGTTGGCGCACTTTGCACTTATCACGTTAGCATCATCGCAAGGCACTTTTGCTCTGTTATTGCACTCGTTTTATGCGCGAGTTTTATGCTCGGGTTGCATGCGCGTGTTGCATGAGCGGACGCTGAGCGGGTACTGAACGGGCGCTGGATGGGCGCTGAGCGGGTGCTGAACGGATGCTGAACGGGCTATGCATTAGGCAACAATTATGGGATATCAATTTTGTATATTGGGTTTTTAGTCCCATATCGAAAAGAAGAGGAGGATGAGCTTACATCCTTCCCTATATAAAGAGCCATCTAGCCTCCTTTTAAGACATACCAAAAGTTGAGAAAGAGGAGTCCAAAGGAGTCTATTCGAGTTACACAAAAAGGTAACTACGAGCGTTTCATAAGTTCTCTTGTGAACTTGCTGGCTCCTGGGAGCAGATTGTTGATAGATGATGAATCTTGCTTTGAGCAACGGTGGTCTTCACCACCCCAGTAAGAATAATTTTTTATTCTATTTTCTTCTCCCTTTTCTTCTTGGTTCGTTCTATCTGATTAAAACTGTATTTTGCAAGGAAGAAGGAAGGTAATTTTTCTTTTATTGTAACTCTGTTTTGTCCTTCTGCAACTATGATTGCAAGGAAGAACAAAAAATTTGGTTAATTCTGATTTTTTTATAATCTTGAGAGCAAGTTGTAATCAGAATCCTTTTATAGTTCTTCGTGGAAATCGAGAATAGTCAGAGTAGAAATTTTTGTGTGAACCTCTAATCTCGTCCACATGTTCTTCCATCTTTCGTTAACCCTCGGGACTAACATTGGTGTCCATGTGTGTCATTTCTCTTTTAATGCATTATAATTAGCTATATTAGTGATATATATATCATAATTATATATTATATGTGTTCCATGTGAATTAGAGGTTAGTATCATGATGGTGTGGATTATTGTAGTGTATCTTGGTGAAATACTTGAATGTGTATCATTGGGCACACTAAGTGTTTGATACATTATAGTGTTGGGGTTGGTGTATATTTTAGTGTGTATGGTATAATGTGTTTGATGCATTGGGTATGTTGTTCTGGGAAAGAGAAGACTGATAAGTGTAAGTGTGCTTGTGTTAGTGTGAATGAGATGGGTAAAGAGTGTGTATGTGTGTGTAATTGGATGAGAGGGAGGTGAAGGCCTGCTGTGCATTGGTTGCACAAGCATGTGTGGGTTGTGTTGGTGGTTATTGGAGTATCAAGGGAGTGTACTATACCTGTGCACCTGTCTAATACCAAGGGTATCAGTGGATATCTGTGTGCATTGGTTCAGCACACAGATGTGTAGTTGTTAGGGACTAAGGTTGAGGCCTTGCTTAGTGCAGGCATTATTCTGCTGTACAGAACAGTGGATGTACACTGCAAGGTGCAGTGCACAGTTGGGTCTTCAAGGGCAGTTGTAGTTGCCAGTATGTGTATGTGCTTGCCTGTGTGTATGTGTGTGTGTGTGTGTGTGTGTATGGATTGAGGATTTGAGCAGCAGTAGTTAGAAAATGTGTGTTAGATGTATATCAAGGATCTGAAATTGCTAGTACTACAATTGTTATTGGCAACATAGTTTTGTGTACAGATGTTGCATACAACTTGCAGTCAGGATATATTAAGAGTGCGTGTCTTGAGAGTGTACTTGAGTGCTCAAGTATGTGTATCCTAGGTGAGTAATGGTTTCAGATTTTATTGAGTAAGATAACTATAAGTGTGACAGTAAGTGAGCGGGTGTATCAATAATACCAACTACACAACAGTATGCAGGGGCAATCTGAGGTTGAGGTTTGTGTATGTGTCTCATATAAATGAGTGTCTCATGTCTAGTGCCAAGTGTGAATAAGTGTCAATTCTAGGATTTGGATATATTTGGTAATAGGAGTTGGTATCTCAAGATACCAAGTTATGGAAAGATATTAAAATATAGGACTATGTATTAGAATTAGGTAAGATATTAGTGTAATATATTATTATAAGCTAAGATATTATAAGGTATTGGGTGTTAACCTAGGCAAGAAAAATGGTTGTCGACCAATTTAATCGTGTAACTTCTCCAGACCCTATATTATATCATGTAATTTAAGGAATGATTTTCATACTCTCTGATTGCATATAGTATCCCTGCTGTTAACCTGGAAGCTGTCGACCAATTTTACATCAGACATTAGCATGTTAAAGTTATCACAACTAAAGATAAAGAGACAGAGAGATAGGGAGGCACATCAAGATGGATATTTATTATTTCATTATTCCTCCAAATCAGATGATCGTATACTAGATGGATGTCCTGTATTCCATGCATATCAAAAAAATTCATTCAATTTTCAAGCCTCACTAAGATATCATATCTATTCAAACAAAAATCATACTAATAATCTTTTACTTGTCTGGGCAATATAAAGTAAGGATGAAGGCTTTGTTATTGTCTTTGTTAATTATGGATGAGTTCACTGTGTGCATTAAATTTGTTAGTTTTCTTACAGCAAATTTGAAATAGCTTTTCAACCTAGCAATATTTAGTATTGTTTGAATTTAAAACCAAACAGAAATATTAAGAATATGAAAAGACTATTGATACATATATACATTTACAACAGTGATATTTGCTAATTTCCTTTTTCCCATGACATAGTGCTTCATGAAGAAAAAGTGTGAAAAAAACAAAGGAGTAAATAAATGTATAAAGGGATTGAAAATTAGAATGACAGCTACCAAATTTCCTCATTGCTGAGTTAAGTAGTGCCTGTTTTAGTCTTTCCTGCTGATCAATTTTTTTGATCATTTTAAAAATCTTTGTTTTTGTCATATTAAGAACTCTCACGACCAAGCTTGGGTCAGATACCTCCTGAAAGAGGGTGAAAGTTGGTGCCTAGTGCTTTGATATAACTGAGGCACATGTGGACTTGACTGACATAACTATTGTGCCTAACCATTTTTTTAATATAGTACCATATTAGTATATGGCACATAGACGCATTATTTTCCTTAAATTTGAGAAGGCCCTATTATATCTCGATGTCATGTCTCAACTTTATGTGCCGATTGGGTTGGAATCAAGGTTATTTCGCAGTATCAAAATTGATATCTTGCTTGGTGTCATCTCAGCCAACCATGTTCTCATAGACAAAGCCATATTCCAGAAAACCAAGAGTAGAGAAAGAAAAGTATCATGATTTTACACTTATACATCATTGACTATCAATAAACCAATACAAGAGTTCTCGATATCGACTTGAAGGTTATCCCCAAATAATCAAAAGTAAGGATCTCATGCCCTAGTCCCAAAAATACGTAGGACTAGGACACGTAAGCATGCCAGCCGCATGGATGTGGCGACTCCAATATATAGAAACCAAACACATACGTACGCTGTAATATGAATATCAAATCCACAAGTGGTATAAATCTATCACAAGTCACAGGGTAGAATCTAAATCTCATCCACGAAAATCAATTATAAATAAATAACCAATATCTATAAAACTAGATCTCAATACAAAGTATCTAAAGATGATAGTTGGATGGAAACAAATCCACTACCAACTCGAATGTAAAAGTGCAACACAACAAACACAATATAAGAATACCAGCTATTAATCACAGGCTCGAAGAGAAGACCTCCTCGAAACATATGTAACCATCCAAATCTGTGCTCCTGCGAATACTCAAGAACAGCGACACCTGGAAGGGCCAGGTCCTCAGAGGGACATAACAAGAAACATAAAAGCATGCCAATAAAGTACTAAAATAAATATTCAAAGGGTCGCCTAACCGTCTAAGTGAATGCAGTTTGAGAACAACTTTCTAACAAGTGGGCTATCTGGCCATAAATATGATTGGCATGATTCTCTCGGAGAATCAGGGACCTACCAAGCATGTCGTCTTTTGAACGGAAGAGGCCGCCTGTAATATATAGGGTCATCACCGCCCGTATCTCCAGCGGAGCTTCCGGATTACAATAAGGAAAGTGCAAAGAAGCCCAAATGCGGTACTTGTTGTTCTCTCCACCCAATGCTCTAAGCATGTCATGTCCATGACACGATAAAACCTCTAAATAACTGCCAAGTCTACTAGCATACAAAGTTTCTATCGGCAGTTATCCCTATCCGTCGTACGACCTATACCTACCAGTGGCCAGCCGAGTACGCAAGTCCGTGTTCTATATATGACTCATACTCGTGTAAAAATAGTGTCATGGCCAATAAAACATAAGATGCCTCATGATAATGGGGTGGTCTCATAAAGTAGGTCCAATGCAAATACATAAATACAAACAATCACGACGACACCGTTGTTGCACCAAAGTTTCCTTGGACACGTATTTTATATAACAATTAAAATATATGAACTAATGACAGAAAATAAAGATGCATGCAACATATGAAATATGAATAACAGTACAATGGCAAGGTATACTTGCCTGGCAAAAAGTTGCAAAATGTAACGTCCAGATATCAAACACACAGGATCAGAAGCTATGGTCTCAGAACAAATATCTTCGGATGCTGAAATAGACATCACCAACGTTCCCAGAATAAGAGAAATAGCTAAAAAATACTACCCTTTCGTCCAATTTGGACACAGTGGTAAAACGATAATTTTGGGTAAAAGTGGGGTCCACGTGTGGTCCACTTTGCACCGAAAAGCATGACAAGGGTAACAGTCTCTAAATAGAAAAAATTATAGGTCAAACGAACTCTAAAATTCAGTACGAATCAACGGTATGTAGAAATGTGAATTCCGGTGAGCCGAACATAATTTTGTCTAAAAAGTCAACCGTGGGGCCCGCCAATTGACGACTTGGTCAACTGTCTCAGAATTGTGTGAAAATTGGATCACAAGACCAGTACGTTACCACGAGTCCAGTGGCGCAAGTTTCGTCGTATTCTAACGAGCGTGCACAAAATGTACAGGACTTTTACAAAAGTTACAACACGGGAGATTTGCTGCGGATACGGGCTGATTCCGACGCGCACACGCGTCCAAATTAGTTTTCGAGAAATCTCACACGTCCGGATATACTGTGCGCACCTTTTGGTATACTTGGTACACGACGGGGCGGTCCCGTTTGGCTGGGCGCGCATCATATCGCAATTTTTGAAAATTGCTAAAAAGTATATTTTCGGGTTTTTCTATCTGATTTAATTCTACACACAGCAATAAATAAAATATTGTATTTGACAGAAATTAAACTAGGTTAGGTGGTATTCGCATACCAAAAAGAAAAATTAAATTCGGATCTCTGTGGTGGGAGATACAAATCCGGAAAAATAGGTAGTTACAGTAGTTTTCTGTGATACCCAAAAGTTGTCAATTTTTGTCAACTTGGGTGCTATTTTCGTCTAGGTTTACGAGTTGTTCGAGGTCAACTATCATACAGATATGGAAGGAGGATAGATGAGGATCATACCAGTGAAGACGGGGTCGAGTTTGGTCAAGCGAGGGTACGAAAAACAGAGCCTGAACAGGGCTTCGCTGCAGTTCAATTCTGCTGTTGTTGGTGCGCAGTGCTCGCGCAGTCGCATGGTCGCGGAGATGACTGGCGGTGGAGGCTTCGGGAGACGGTCCGGCTGGCGGCGGCGGTCGCACGGGTCAGGGAGAGGGAGTATTAGGGTTAGGGTTTGGTCATTTTCTATTATATATATAGAGAGAGGAGAGATCGAGAGAGCGAGGTTAGGGTTTGTTTCATCTGCTCGCGAGGGGAGGGGGGCGCAGCCTTGCTGCTGTTGCTGGGTCTGTTCTCACGCGGTCCGGGTCAGGTAGGACTTAGGTGGGTTGCGGGTTTGCTTGGGATATAGTATCTATTAAGGTTTTAATAGTTTATATATTTCCTTTTTCTTATTTCTTTTCTCTTTTTTTTCTAATTCTATTTCATTTTTATTTCTAATTGTTTTCTTTTCTATTTAACTATATATGTATATATACATATATATATATATATATATATATATATATATATATATATATATATATATATATACATAGAAATTTTAAAAAATTGTATTAGTGCATACCATTAAGCTATCAACTGTCTACATGGTCTCCTACATGGAATAAATTAGAAAAAATTTATAATGGCTCCATAAATCCCCTAAATGCACAAACGCCTAAAATAAAAAATTAAATAAAATTTATTTCCTCTAATTATCCACTAATTACTATAATTAAATTAAATAATTATTAAAAAAGGTAAATACGATTTTTAGGATTAGGAGTTTTACATTCTACCCAACTTATAAAAATGTCGTCCTCGAAATTAAAACTAAGCCACGGTAGAAAGTCAAGGATGGTATTAGATAGAGATTTGCAGCTTATCCTATACCTTCCTCTATCCTAACCTCCATGATTTTCCAATTGTCATGGGGATATTTGGAGGGCTATAATTTGCATTATTTTAAAATGCAAGGCTAGGTTTAAATGAGGGGGCGATGTTGCGCGACCAAAATATAGCACAAGGGAGCTTAATTATAAGTTGCACAAAGGTCAGAATGGACGATAGCATGTCTAGGACAAGGATGTAGAATTTGTAGGAAGGCAGTGGCTAGTGTAGTGCTCCAATTATCGAAGCACGGTAATGTGTGCTAAGTGATATAATATTGTAAAATTAAATAAAAATACCGTATTCTATTTCTAATTGGATTCAAACTAGCCTTAGTCTCATTATCTTAGCCAAGTAGGTCAAATTTTGGGTGAGGGGTTTACAATCCAGCCAACTTAAAAAAATAATTTTATCCTCGAAATTAAATAAGACATAATTTGTTAATTCCTTCACGTTCGCATATAAGGCAAGTCAATCACAATCTCTTCCAAGATTTAAAATATATTCTAATCCATCGCAATCACTTTCAAAATTAAGGTAACCTCTGTTTAAATCAAAATTTGACATAGTGTAATTTCTTTTCAATTTTAAAATAATTACATCTAAATTTAAGCTAAATCTATATGACATCTTCAAGATTTAAATAACCCATATCAAATCTTACATCACGATCTCCAACTATCATAATCTCCTCTAGAAAATAATTCTAATCAAATATTATTCCTATTTTTTACTTAAGAATTTTTGTACTCTTCAAATTTTAATTTCAATTTACATCCTCAATATTTTAAATTGATAATCCAACAATCAAAATTTAACCTTCAATTCAAATCATCAAATTTAAAATTTAATCCGTCAATGTTCACGTTTAGAGTTCCATTTATTTTTCTCAAGATTTAAATTGATGATTCAACCTTCAATATTCAAAATTTAAATTATGTGCCCAAGTATAATATTTGGTTCACCATATCAAGATTTTAAAATTCATTAAATACTCATCATCTAACTCCTTCTTAAAAAATTTCCACATTTAAAATGACTTAAACTCTCAATCTAATTCTAATTGATCACAATCTAAAAGAATTTAACCTCAAATTAACAATGTGACTTATACCCAACTTAGAATTACCCATCTATCATATAAGGCTATTCACTTAAGAAAAATATTCCTTAATTTATTTACTCATGTCATTCAATCCTTAAAACTTTAACACCAATTATATAATATATGATATGCCCTTAATCAATTATAAAAGATAGTCACCAAATAATGCGATTGGCCTATGGGTATATCTAGTACTATCTGTATATCAAACTTATACCAAGCACAAGATTTTGTCTTTCCGAAATAAGGGAAGACGGAGATCAATAATAAAGAGTTCAAGGATGAGGTAATAGAATGCAAGTATGGGGATCAAGGCATTTTAAAGAAATCAATGGGAATTGCCAAGACAGTTGTAGATTAAAATTCTATTTGGTAAATCCTTATTCGCATGCTCGTATTAGTATAGTTATGTAACTGATACGATCCGCTCAGAGATATCTAGAGGGCAAGTACATGTGTCTACTAGTCAACTATGCATCTCAATCCATGTAAAGTATTATTGCGAAGGGCGAATCAAGCGCACTATGATTGATCAGACCGTAATATACTGATTCTGAAATGTATTATTGTAGTGCTCCAATAATACATATGTCATGAACAAGCTCGATAAAAGATTAAGCTTGAAAAACTAGGCTATAATAGCAGCATAAGTCGAGGTAGTTCAGAAATTATAAACACGCTAGATTATGATGGAAGAAGGTACAAACAATTCAATTCACAAAGAGATAAGACTCTACAGTCTCTACAGTTGTCATACTAACTCCTTGTCTAAGTCGCTAGTCGACCAAATAGGGTATGTGCCTCTAATTTCTATAGTCTGAATAAATACTATCTTCTTATGCAAGTCTAAAGTTGCGTCATCCTATTACACTTCATCAATGGGTCAATAGGGCTATGTGATACTATGTTGTGAGGTATACTACCCAACTTAAAACAATAAACTAATACTGTGATCGTCTTAAGGGGGTCCTACAAAATAATATTGTTCTTATAAATAAAGTATAAACTCTTATTGGGGTACATACGAAAAAGATCTTGGTACTTATTAGGGTATCATATCGCATTATATAGGTAATGGTCATCTTAAGTCTTAGTCCTAGTGCTTATAGAATAAGTGTCAATAGTACGAATGGAGAGTTACTGGCCTTAAGTTGAAAAGGAGATATAACTTGTATCGAGGTGTGGTATAAGTTACACGATTTAAAACTAAGGGGTAATCATTAGGTCATAATCTACAATAATAACTTAAACTGTCAAGTTCTAACTACCAAGCATAGAAATTCAAAATTTTAAAATTACAACTATAATCCTAGCAAGCTATATATCCTAACATAGAATAAAATCACTTGGTCTATAATCAGAGGTGTCAGGTGGCACGAGTTAAAAGATGAAGAAAAGAAGAATATAATTTAGTCATCGCGCAATTAGCGAACGTTAAGGTTGCAGAGGAACAAGATATAAAATTAAAATAGAGGGCTCTAGATAGCATCATGGTTTTTTTAAGAAAATGGGGTATGCTAATCACTATGTCCGAGGTATGATCAAGGGAGATGTTATATTTATTCCTCTTGGCTTCCTAAGGTTCTGTCTGCTAATATCAAGACAAGAATATATAAATTTATAGTTCTCTAATTCTATCTCACCATGAAAAGCTAGGTTAGTCCTAATATTCAACCATGAATTTCTATTGGTTCCTCAATACTAGGGTTAATCAATATGATACAACTTCTAACTAACTTTAGTAGTGTCTATACTACTCTCAAGTCATTCATAAACATATCAAGGGATAATGGTAAATTAATCTATAGGTAAGGGACGCTAGGGTTCATTGGGTATTCGGATCTTAGTGATGTGTCAATACTCTAGTTGTACTCTTAATAGGAAGGTTACCCTACTTATCATCTAACAACAGGAACTTCTATATTCTAGGAGGGGGCTATACTCTAGAAAATATTAGGGAAGCACATGAATCAAGCAGGATACAATTATTTAAATAGAACAGATTGGAAGAAAAATGAATCGTAGTCAATAGTGGATGAGATCCTATATTCTAATCCTATCAGGCTTGTTCGGTACAGTAACGTAACCGAGATAATATGCTCTCGACCTGCATGGGCCACCACTAAAAACATATCACGCCCCAGTCCCAAAAATACGTAGGACTAGGACACGTAAGCATGCCAGCCGCATGGATATGGCAACTCTAATATATGGAAACCAAACCCATACGTACGCTGTAATATGAATATAAATCCACAAGTGGTATAAATCTATCATAAGTCACAGGGTATAATCAAAATGTCATCCACGAAAATCAATTATAAATAAATAACCAATATCTATGAAACTAGATCTCAATACAAAGTATCTAAAAAAGATAGTTGGATGGAAACAAATCCACTACCAACTCGAATGTAAAAGTGTAACACAACACAATATAAGAATATCAGCTATCAATCATGGGCTCGAAGAGAAGACCTCCTCGAAACATATGTAACCATCCAAATCTGCGCTCCTGCGAATACTCAAGAACAGCGACACCTAGAAGGGCCAGGTCCTCAGAGGGACATAACAAGATACATAAAAGCATGCCAATAAAGTACTGAAATAAATATCCAATGGGTCGCCTAACCGTCTAAGTGAATGCAGTTTGAGAACAACTTTCTAACAAGTGGGCTATCTGGCCATAAATGGGATTGGCATGATTCTCTCGGAGAATCAGGGGTCTACAAAGTATGTCGTCTTTTGAACGGCAGAGGCCGCCTGTAATATATGGGGTCATCACCGCCCGTATCTCCAGCGGAGCTTCCGGGTTATAAGAAAAAAAGTGCAAAGAAGCCCAAATGTGGTACTTGTTTTTCTTCCCACCCAATGCTCTAAGCATATCATGTCCATGACATGATAAAACCTCTAAATAACTGCCAGGTCTACTAGCATACAAAGTTTCTATCGGCAGTTATCCCTATCCGTCGCACGACCTATACGTACCAGTGGCCAGCCGAGTATGCAAGTCCGTATCCTATATGTGACTCACACTCGTGTAAGAATAGTGTCATGGGCAATGAAACGTAAGATATCTCATGATAATGGGGTGGTCTTATAAAGTAGGTCCAATGTAGATACATAAATAAAAATAATCACGACGACACCGTCGTTGCACCCAAGTTTCCTTGGACGTGCATTTTATATAATAATTAAAATATCTGAACTAATGACAGAAAATAAATAAGCATACAATATATGTAATATGAATAACAGTACAATGACAAGGTATACTTGCCTAGCAAGAAGCTGCAAAATGTAACGTCCAGATGTCAAACACACAGGATCAGAAGCTATGGCCTCAAAAAAAATATCTCCGGATGCTGAAATAGACATCACCAACGTTCCCAGAATAAGCGAACTAGCTAAAAAATACTACCCTTTCGTCCAATTTGGACACAGGGGCAAAAAGGTAATTTTGGGTCAAATTGGGGTCCAAGTGTGGCCCACTTTGTACTGAAAAATATGCCAACGGTAACAGTCTCTAAATGGGATAAATTATAGGTCAAATGAACTCTAAAAGTCAGTACGAACTCAACGGTATGTCCAAATATGGATTCCGGTGAGCCGAACACAATTTTGTCCAAAGAGTCAACCATGGGGCCCACCAATTGGCGACTTGGTCAACTATCTCAGAATTGTGTGAAAATTAGGTCACAGGACCAGCGCGTTACCACGAGTCCAGTGGCGTAAGTTTTGTCGCATTCTGACGAGCGTACACAAAATGCGCAGGGCTTTTGCAAAAGTTACGATACGGAAGATTTGTTGCGGATACAGGCTGATTTCGATGCGCACACGCGTCCAAATCAGTTTTTGCAAAATCTCACACGTCCGAGTATACTGTGTGCACCTTTTGGTATACTGGTACACGAAGGGGCGGTCCCGTTTGGTCGGACGCGCTCCGTATCATAATTTTTGGAAATTGCCAAAAGTATATTTTCGAGTTTTTCTATCTGATTTATTTCTACACACAACAATAAATAAAATATTATATTTGCCAAGAATTAAACTAGGTTAGGTGGTCTTCGCATACCAAAAAGAAAAATTGAATTCGGATCTCTGTGGTGGGAGATACGAATCCGAGAACATAGGTAGTTACAGCAGTTTTCTGCGATACCCAAAAGTTGTCAATTTTTGTCAACTTTGACGCTATTTTCGCCTAGGTTTACGTATTGTTCAAGGTCAACTATCATACATATATGGAAGGGGGATAGATGAGGATCATACTGGCGAAGACGGGGTCGAGTTTGGTCAAGCGAGGGCGCGGAAAACAGAGCATGAACAGGGCTTCGCTGCAGTTCAATTCTGCTGTTGTTGGTGCACGGTGCTCGCGCGGTCGCGGAGATGGCCGACGGTGGAGGCTTCGGGCGATGGTCCGGCTGGCGGCGACGGTTGCGCGGGTCAGGGATAGGGAGGATTAGGGTTAGGGTTTGGTCGTTTTCTATTATATATATAGAGAGAGGAGAGATCGAGAGAGCGGGGTTAGGGTTTGTTTCATCTGCTCGTGGGGGGGGGGGGGGGCGCAGCCTTGCTGCTGTTGCTGGGTCTGTTCTCACGCGGGCCGGGTCGGTTAGGCCTTAGGTGGGTTGCGGGTTTGCTTGGGATATAGTATCCATTAAGGTTTTAATAGTTTATATATTTCCTTTTTCTTTTCTTTTTTTTTTTCTAATTCTATTTCATTTTTATTTCTAATTGTTTTCTTTTCTATTTAACTATATATGTATATTTAGTTAAATATATATATATATATATATATACATATATATATATATATATATATATATATATATATATATATATATATATATATATATATATATATATATATATATATACATATATATCTATATACATATATATATATATATGTATATAGATATATATATAGATATATATATATATATATATATATATATGTATGTATATATATATATATATATATATATATATATATATATATATATATATATATATATATATATATATATATATATATATATATATATATGTATATGTATATGTATATATATGTATATATATATATACATATATATATATATATATATCTATATATATATATACATATATACATACATATATATACATAGAAATTTCTAAAAATTGTATTAGTGCATACCATTAAGCTATCAACTGTCTACAGGGTCTCCTACATGGAATAAATTAGAAAAATTTATAATGGCTCCATAAATCTCCTAAATGCACAAACGCATAAAATAAAAAATTCAATAAAATTTATTTCCTCTAATTAGCCACTAATTACTATAATTAAATTAAATAATTATTAAAAAAAGGTAAATACGATTTTTAGGATTAGGGATTTTACAAAGGAACATCCAAGAAATTACAAAAAGAAATGGTGTCAAAAAGATGTAATCAAACTTCATTAGGTAGAAGTGATTGACATTTTCCCAAAAGCCAAGCGTAAAGAAAGAAAATTATACTTCTTTAACACTTTATATTTCAATGAATATCTATAAAGTAATCTTTTAAAGCTTATCCTCAAATAGGGCATTAAAGATTGGCAATATTTAGGATTAGGGATTTTACAAAGGAACACCATAAAGGTAGCTCGCTAGTCCAAACCAACCACTAAACGAATGATCAGTTGTCACGCCCCGATCTCCCGCAGGCAATCGGCCGTTCCCGCTATGCGGGAATCACCCTCGCCAGCGCTCCCGCGGAACGATCGCTTAACCCATCCGGGCGTGATGCCGCACGAGCGTGAGCCACGCCCGTGCAAGGCCATGGTTCATTGGCTGGCGGTTAGAGTTCTAAGCCACAGAGTCGCACAGATTGTCCGAGTGCAGTGGAGCTTAGGAACGCATAGCGATTCGGTAACAGGTTCACTGAGTCGACAATTATAGCGGAAGCATCGAAACAAGTAAAGTAATCTCTTTATTGATATAAAACATGTATTACAGGTGGCGTATAGCCGAGATTACAAGTCGCTCAAGCCTCTCTCTCTGAAACAGTAAAAGCGTGCCAAGTGGCTACAACTGTGGAATGATTGTACAGGCGATGGTCAGGCGACGCTCCAACATTATGTCTTGTATATGCGCTTCAGTCCCGGACGCACCGTTGCAAGGCTTCAGAGGGAACTCCTGGCCTTAGCACGCACGTTGGAGGCATCCGCACCGAACGAGGTTCTCCCGCACCCTGCATATCAAACTGGTGGATTATCAGTACATTGAATGCACTGGTGGGGAAGCTACTCGCCCGCTCGACAAATCCAAACACGTAATACAGGTTCCGTGCACAACTATTAAGTTGTCTTTCTAGTTGCCTTAGGATCAGTTTCATGCAGATATTGAATAGCCTAACGTGTCGGGCAGTGCGCCGTGCGATGTTAGAGGAAACACGGCGAGACTTACCAACTTACCATCTCCTTCCCTGTCCAAGACAACCATTTAGGCAAACAGTATAAATTCGAGCAGAAGCATGTATAAACATTCAGGAGGCAAGCATATGCAAACACGAGGGTCGTTTTACATGATCGTTCAGGTGTTCAGTTGATGCGATACAATGACTCGCATGCGGATAGCCGCTAAGCGAGAATGACTTATCTATATGAACAGAAGTCGCTGGCATAGCCATAAAGGACCAGATTTGTAGTCTCAGGGTCGAGGATGAAGTGCAAGCAATGAACACGATGGATATTGCACTTTATCCCGTCGAAACAGACGACTACTGTAGTCTCAGGGTCGAGGATAAAGTGCAAGCATATAGAAACGGAGAGCCTTGCACTTATCCCGCAGAAACAGACGACTACCAGAAGTTCCGTCTAGACCGGGTCGGCCCCAGTGCCCCGGTAACCGCCTGCGGAACGAGATCCGAAGATCACCTTTTACAAGTTGTCCGCGACATGCAAGTCAGGGTCTCGGGTCAGATACAGAAACAAGTTAGTGGCAGAATATATATATGAACAAGTCCGGTATCGAACGAGTTCGAACAGAATATATATATGGAACTTGTTGAGACAGGATTCAGTAGTTTGCTCCTCGAGCTATAATCCAGGAATTTATTCGTTTTTGGTGCAGATTCTCTGGTTCAGAATTTGCCTTGGTGACCTAACGGTCCCGGATACTTGCAGGTTCGTTCAGGCACGGAACGACTACTTAGTAGTCTTCCGGGGTTTGGATGAAAACAAGGCAACATACAACAGACAAGCATGCGTTTCTAAGGAACATAAGCAGACACGTTTGCTCGGGCCCGAAGGTAAGCCGAGAGATGAAATCGTTAGGGGACTTAGCATACGAGGGTCTGAATACAAGCAGTATTTCATTTCCATGTTCTAGCAAGCAATATGAGTTAGGATTATTCCCTTAGCTAGGTGCGTTGGATTTATTAGCATGCAGGGGGTGATTCACCTAGCGACTAGCATAAACATTTCCAGATTTTATGTCTGCTGGCTAAGCAAAGACAAGTTCACCGTAGCCACCCACCTTAGCGATGATTCGCCTCGGTAGAGCGATACGTCTGAGCGAGCCTCTGAAAGCCTAAGCCGGATTCCTGTAGGGACAAGTCTGGATATCCTTTACTTCTTGATCGAGGCAAAGCAGGTCGGGACAGCTGCACGATTGCCGATTGAGACGGCAGTCCGCTTGAGCGGAACAGGGTGTTATATCCTACCCAACTTAGAAAAAGTCTCGTCCTCGAGACTTACTAAGGACAAGCAGAAATCTAGGGTTGAGGCAATCCTAGACAAGTCGTTTGTACTTGTTTCATTTGGATATTCACTTGCACAAGCTTCGAAATCAGCATACCGCTTAGACTGGATCGTGCGCACCTTCGACATGCATTTCTAGTGTGAACACGTCAACCAGCTTAGTGATAGCGAAGTCTCAGCACTCGAGTTTCACCTTTTCTTAAGTCTTTGATGGTGCACTAATTCAAGGCGTCCCTCGAATAGATGCATTCAACCAAACTTAGGGTTAGTGAAAATCGGACAAGCTACTAGCGCTACTCTCAAGGGTTCGCACAGGTTGGCATAAAGGCCACTCGCAGCATACAACCAGACAAGCAAGCATATCATTCAAAATGTATTTTGAAAGTATTTAGACTTATTGTTGGAACATCCCATCGAGGCATTGAGAGAGAGTGCGCACATAACCCACGAACGAGCTTTCGAAATAGAGATATCGAATCGAAGTCCAAAGGCGTAGAAGCCAGGCTCTGATACCAACCTATCACGCCCCGATCTCCCGCAGGCAATCGGCCGTTCCCGCTAGGCGGGAATCACCCTCGCCAGCGCTCCCGCGGAACGATCGCTTAACCCATCCGGGCGTGATGCCGCACGAGCGTGAGCCACACCCGTGCAAGGCCATGGTTCATTGGCTGGCGGTTAGAGTTCTAAGCCACAGAGTCGCACAGATTGTCCGAGTGTAGCGGAGCTTAGGAACGCATAGCGATTCGGTAACAGGTTCACTGAGTCGACAATTATAGCGGAAGCATCGAAACAAGTAAATTAATCTCTTTATTGATATGAAACATGTATTACAGGCGGCGTATAGCCGAGATTACAAGTCGCTCAAGCCTCTCTCTCTGAAACAGTAAAAGCGTGCCAAGTGGCTACAACTGTGGAATGATTGTACAGGCGATGGTCAGGCGATGCTCCAACATTATGTCTTGTATATGCGCTTCAGTCCCGGACGCACCGTTGCAAGGCTTCAGAGGGAACTTCTGGCCTTAGCACGCACGTTGGAGGCATCCGCACCGAACGAGGTTCTCCCGCACCCTGCATATCAAACTGGTGGATTATCAGTACATTGAATGCACTGGTGGGGAAGCTACTCGCCCGCTCGACAAATCCAAACACGTAATACAGGTTCCGTGCACAACTATTAAGTTGTCTTTCTAGTTGCCTTAGGATCAGTTTCATGCAGATATTGAATAGCCTAACGTGTCGGGCAGTGCGCCGTGCGATGTTAGAGGAAACACGGCGAGACTTACCAACTTACCATCTCCTTCCCTGTCCAAGGCAACCATTTAGGCAAACAGTATAAATTCGAGCAGAGGCATGTATAAACATTCAGGAGGCAAGCATATGCAAACACGAGGGTCGTTTTACATGATTGTTCAGGTATTCAGTTGATGCGATGCAATGACTCACATGCGGATAGCCGCTAAGCGAGGATGACTTATCTATATGAACAGAAGTCGCTGGCATAGCCATAAAGGACCAGATTTGTAGTCTCAGGGTCGAGGATGAAGTGCAAGCAATGAACACGATGGGCATTGCACTTTATCCCGCCGAAACAGACGACTACTGTAGTCTCAGGGTCGAGGATGAAGTGCAAGCATATAGAAACGGAGAGCCTTGCACTTATCCCGCCGAAACAGACGACTACCAGAAGTTCCGTCTAGACCGGGTCGGCCCCAGTGCCCCGGTGACCGCCCGCGGAACGAGATCCGAAGATCACCTTTTACAAGTTGTCCGCGACATGCAAGTCAGGGTCTCGGGTCAGATACAGAAACAAGTTCGTGGAAGAATATATATATGAACAAGTCCGGTATCGAACGAGTTTGAACAGAATATATATATGGAACTTGTTGAGACAGGATTCAGTAGTTTGCTCCTCGAGCTGTAATCCAGGGATTTATTCGTTCTTGGTGCAGATTCCCTGGTTCAGAATTTGCCTTGGTGACCTAACGGTCCCGGATACTTGCAGGTTCGTTCAGGCACGGAACGACTACTTAGTAGTCTTCCGGGGTTTGGATGAATACAAGGCAACATACAACAGACAAGCATGCGTTTCTAAGGAACATAAGCAGACACGTTTGCTCGGGCCCGAAGGTAAGCCGAGAGATGAAATCGTTAGGGGACTTAGCATGCGAGGGTCTGAATACAAGCAGTATTTCATTTCCATGTTCTAGCAAGCAATATGAGTTGGGATTATTCCCTTAGCTAGGTGCGTTGGATTTATTAGCATGCAGGGGGTGATTCACCTAGCGACTAGCATAAATATTTCCAGATTTTATGTGTGCTGGCTAAGCAAAGACAAGTTCACCGTAGCCACCCACCTTAGCGATGATTCGCCTCGGTAGAGCGATACGTCTGAGCGAGCCTCTGAAAGCCTAAGCCGGATTCCTGTAGGGACAAGTCTGGATATCCTTTGCTTCTTGATCGAGGCAAAGCAGGTCGGGACAGCTGCACGATTGCCGATTGAGACGGCAGTCCGCTTGAGCGGAACAGGGTGTTACATCAGTGAGGCCATAAATCTACAGCATCAAATAGGACATTGAAGATTGGCAATATTTATAATAGGCACCTTACAACAACTATAAAATAATTATAGGTGAGTCTTGCCTATTGTGATAGCCTCCCTTTTTTTAATCCAAATTTTATAAAGAGAACAAAGATGGTTAATAAATTATACTAGCAATGTTCTTAAGGTACTATGGAACCACTATTTAGTTTATTATTTTTTATTCATTAACAAAAACACAAACCAAAATTTAAATATAATCAGAATGGTATAAAGAACCTTTAGATGCCAAGATGTTAAACTCTCAATGCTTCTATAAGTAGTATCGTGCCAGTATAAAGTTTGATTAAATATGGACTAAATAGTAATATTTGCGCCATAAAATAAAGAATATAAATATGAAAATAAATTATTGCACTCTAAGGTTAAGTCATGTTTCTTTGGAAAATAAAGCCAGTAACATGAACTTGTTGGTTAATTCACTGTATAAAAACTTCTAGAGTTTAAATAAATATAATGATAAAATATCAGACTCTATTAAGTGTCATGAACCATAATTCATCGACTTCAAGACAAGGTTCGCAGTATCAAAATTGGTATCGGACCGTTCCTATGAGTACCAGGGTCGGCGGTATCAATAGTATCAACAGTTTCAGATCCGAATATCCAATAGTATTTTTGAAACTTTAACTTAAATCATCAATAAGTAGTGGAATAATATTTTTGTTATGCTGGTTCTTCTAAATGAGTAATTCTATTTCTTCTGTAGTTTAATTATATATTTAGATGCTTCATCCTTAATGCTTAATTATAATATTAATCGATTGTATCATAAATGGAGAGTATATAATAGATTGGAAGGTTGGATGCCCAATGAGATTTAGACTTTACATAGTTGATTTACCATATGGTCGTAGTGACTAATATTATGAGTATTATGGTGAGTTCATGTGAGTAATGGTTTAGGAAACCCCATTTAGGGCATATTTGATAACTCATAACTAGGAATGGATGTGAAAAGTCTAAATGCATATTTTATCCAGAAATAAGTGATGAGGGACTTTATGTTGTTTAATGTTCTTATCTAGAAATCATAATTGGAGAATTCAAACACGAAACAAATAAATCATCCAAATTAGATTTTTAAATCAAAGTAAAATCAGGACATACAACAAAATCAGGCTAAAATCATGTTTAAATAATCAGGCAAATAAGACTATGACTAAACCCCCGTAAATTGATGCAAAGTATAATGTCATTATTAGATATTGTGTATTGATTGTTGGAATATATACTATCACATATATTTGTGTTATATTGTGTGATTTCTATTCAGGCCAATATTCGAAGTATTTTGTTGTATATTGGTTTTAGGGAAAAGTATACACCTCCCCCCCCATTTGAATAAAGCTACATCTGATAGTAAGAATCTTAGAGAACATAATTCTAATTTCTAGATAAGAACATTAAAAATTTAAAGAAAATTGAAATCCATACAAAAAGGTACATTGTTAGTACTTATAAAGGGCTCTCGCTCAACGGATCAAAGGTACGCCGGGGATAACAGGATAATGACTCTCAAGAGCTCTTATAAAAATGTAAAAAAACAAAGAGTTTCTGCTTTTGACACTGTTCGTCGTTCGAAAATTATTGTGTTTTCCTAGTCGTGGTTTTGTCAGTGAAGGAATAAACAAAGATAAAAGTCTGCCCATTCTTTCTTTCTCTCCCTCTCCCTCTCCCCCTCTTCCTCTCTCTCTCTCTCTCTCTCTCTCTATCTCTCTCTCTCTCTTCTCATAAAACCCTAGTTAGGGTTTGGGTATCCTTCGATCAATCAATCGAATCTAGAAATCCTAGCTATCATGCTATTTTCTTCTTTGTCGTTCAGATCATTATCCTCCCGTGCATATATCTGGCACGAGGGGCATAAATTCTCCATTTAAGTTCTAGATACAATGTGCAAAAGGTACATTGGTACTAATATGTAAAATTCAAAGAAACAATTAGTTATTGATTTTGGCGGTGCTGTTCGTCGTTTAAAAATTATGGTATATGCCTAGTCGTGGTTAAAGAAGGAATAAACAAAGACAAAAGTCCTCCCATTCTCTCCCTCTCCCTATCCCTCTCCCTCTCCTCATAAAACCCTAACTAGGGTTTGGAGATCTATCGATCGTTCAATCGAATCTAGAAACCCTAACTATCATGAATAGCAAGAAGTTGGTGTTACTGAAGCTGCTCAAGCTCTCCGTTCCTGTCACGCCCCGCTCCCAGACTACTGAGAAAATATGAGGACTGACATAGCCAACCACACCTTAAAGAATATCGAAGTAAGCACAATGTGCTATGGTTGTCTAGAAGATATTTGGGTGGACTCTAGCATGCTATGACGTCAGTCCTAAAGGCCGACAAATCCTAGTATCTCAATCCATCAACATCAAGTATAAGAGTATATCATATATGAAAGTAAAAAAGGTATCCCAAATTACATACCACATGTGATCATAAATCAAGTGAACATAAAATACTGCACTAATAGAGTATAATTATACATGATCAAATATACCAGCCATGGACTAATATATACATCATGTTGACGAAAGTCAGAGAAGTGATCTCAAAATAAGGGGCTAACACAGCCTTTTGCTAAAATACCACAGAAAATAAATAATACTACGAGGGGTGGAGGAAGAAAACCCACTCGCGAGCTTCGGTCGCAGTTCTACGAGTACGAGATATCTTGCTGGAAGTGCGGTAGACCCTGGTTCTCCTCAGGATAATCTGGCTATACAAAATCTGTGGGGTCAGAATCCCAAGCAACAAGTACCATAAGGGAGCTCAAGGTGATAGACCAAACTTATCACAACATACAGAAGAAATAGACATAAAAATAAATTTGACTTAAGACTTGTACGGTACCAATGTACTTATCTCAATAATATAACTTGAAGAACTGATAACGAGTGCTATAAAAGAAATATAAGGCGACGAACAGCAAGAGGGCATAGGAACTACTCTGGATTGGGACCGTAACCCTTAAACCAAACAAGGACCAGGGTTGCAGACCTTCACCGAACAGAACTTAGCAATCTAACCACACGCCGAAAGAGATGAATTAAAAGGGCAAGCTTAACGAAAAGACAAACATTCATTGCATGGCCAACCATGCCTACGTTTTCTATAATGAACTAACTAGGGTTATCATAAACGTAGTTACAAACAAATGCATGCTTTGAAGAATATTGCTACCAACGGTATTGCAGTCAACTCGGATGGCCAAGGATACGCTTGTCGAGTAAACTTAAATGCACATTAACATCACTATAAAATAACTTGTTATTTGGTCATAAACAAAAATTTAAACTTGTAAGCATAAACTTAAACTTGTAATCATAAACTTGCTTTATAAACATAAACTTGTATATAAACTTGTCTTGTAAGTGCCGCAGTACGTGTAAACTTGGTCAGTCATAGAGCCCTTACATAGCAGGGTTGTTCTATGCTACATGGGGCCCTTATAGATCGGGGTAGCCGGTAGTAAAATATTCTTCTCTCCTAATGATCTAGGTAAACCTTATCTTGTTTAATCATTACTAAATTATTTCAAGTTCTCGAGTAGTGGACACTTGAGAACTTTCCTAGAATGACGAGTCACGAGTAAGAAATTTTTATGAGTTATCGTATTCACGACACACAATACATTTGGCAATACTCACACTCGATTGTCCGATGCCAAATACAATAGATTTTTATACACAAATATTTTTACGATGTCGTGAGGATTATGAACTTGTACATAAACTTGTCTCATGAACTATAAGCAAAACTTGTCTAGTAATATAAACTTGTATCATCATAAGAAAGCACACAACAATAGTCACTTAATGTAATTATCAAATGGACATAATTAAAAGGAACAAAAAATATGCATAAGGATTCCTGGCCGCATGCGCCCACTGGCCGCATGGACTGACTGGACAGATGGACTCACTGGCCGTATGCACCCATTGGCCGCATGTACCCAAGTATTGAGTAATGGGTCATAGATGCATGTCAGAGAGAATTGACTAAAGATTATTGATGTGACATGCCATAAAAATGTGTCAGGAAGAAAAGATAAGAATCATAAAATATGTGCAAGGACGAAGCAGAGTTATGCGTCTACAAAGAAAAAAGGTGCATAGGGGCACTATAGCATATGTCCTCTTGTCATATGCTCTCTTGGTCGCATGGGTGTTTTCTTTGGACTTAACAAATTTCTTATTCCGTTCAGCGAGTGAATACACAAGGAGTTCAAGGACTTAGTTCCAGAATACTTTGTGTAATAAACAGTCATGCATCCAACAAGACGCATGCCAGTTGGCTATGCGACAAAGAGTCCAGGCTGCATAGAGGTCAGGCCGGTCAGGCCGTATAGGACTCTCGGCCGCATATGATGCTGGCTGCATGAGAACTTCATCTTCTCCAAACAACAGGTTCATCCATGGCGAAAACTCCAAAAAAATTCAAAAATTATTTTCTGCATAAAAACTTTATTTTAATTTCGTATCAAATGAGTCAAAAGCCAAAATGCTCGAAATGAAGTGCTCCATCAACTATAAAATTTATTTTTTCTAAAATACCATGTTTTAGTAGATCAAAATCACAAAAAATACATGAAACCCATGAAAATATTAAACTTCAAATTCAGATATACTCAAATATACTCATTAAAATCTAAAACTTCAAGAACTAAATATGATTATCAACTCAATAAAATTTTTTCCATCAAAAATATATTTTTAAAATAATATATATATATATATATATATATATATATCCAAAAATTAAGGCTTCACCATTGATCAAGATGTACTTGCCTTGGGTGGCTCTTAGCCTCTACCTCTCACGGTCCTAGTCATATCAACTTCTTCTTAGGGCTAGGGTTTTGCTAGAAGGAGCTTGAAGGAGAGGAGGAAGAAGGAAGCAAGAAAGTAGAATGAGAAAATTAGTGGGGAGAGAGAAAATACTCATATATATACTAAAAGGAGAGAAAAATAGTTTGGTCATGGGTTTAATCAAATGAACCGAACCAAGTGTTTATTCTGTAGTGTCATGTTTCCCATATTTGGGGAGCGTGGCTAAGAAATACTTGGTATTGTTCGATCGGGACAGATTAAATCAAGATTCTTTCCTCGTTATGGATTAGTTTCTTCGGAATCAGGCCCCACATTCAGCGGATCATGCCTCAAGAAAGGACTCGACGACAGAGTCGAGAGGGGCCTTTCTATTGCACTGGTTTCTTTGCTCATTTTTGATGATGCTTGGTTGCTTTTTTGTTGATTTTGTGACTTGCATTTTCTTGAACTAATTTGGTAGATTTTATTGCCTTTATTCTTTAAATTTTGAATTTCATATCGAACCCTTGGAGAGTGAGGCAGAAGATATTGATCATATGTTGGTACGTGCAGCTAATCGCGTAGGCGACGCGCAAGCGGAGTCTTGAAGACCTCTCCTTTCTCTCCCCCGATTCACCAACTAAGTGAGTGGCCTTACTTCCGAATAGCGCCCTTCTTCCAAGTCTTCATTCCTAATAATCTGACTCGTTTGTTCATTCTAATCAACGATACCAAAACAATAAAATTGAGTCAAGAAAAAAAAAGAAGTAGACTTGAAATAATTAATGCTTGTCACATAAAATTCCTATACGGTCATATTGTTGCATTCTTGTCCGCTATACATGTATCTATTTTGTGTTAGTTGTAGATAGAACATATTTATATATGACTGTTCAATGGGTAGTACGTAATTGTGATTTGATCATATCAGCTAGTAGACTATACCATCGTATTGTGATAAAGTAGTTATGTTCATGTTGATGTCTTGAAATGCTTCTTATGTTAACTTAGTGTTTAGATCGTCAATGGTCATGGATGTCACTACCACATTTCTAGAGTAGGGACATTATTATCAATTGTAACATTTATATATATATATATATTATGTTTGTAGTTACATAATGTGTATAATATGTTATATTATTAGTATTAATGATGTTGGTTAGTGGACTAGACTTGATATGACCACTAGACTCAACCTTAGACTAGACATTTTTTGACCCACTAGTTAATCACTTTTTATTTAATTAGAAATTTGTTAAACCCTCACTTGAAATGAAAACTCCACTTATTTGAATAACTCTTCATAAAAATCTATAGGGGCATTGAGGACCTTGTGCATTAGCCAAGCCCTAGGTTATGTGGTCGGCTTATATAGGAGAGAGGGAGCCTCCCTCTAGTTCATTCATTAGCTCATAAAAACCCTAGATGTAGTTCTTCCCCAAACCCCTTTATTCCTGCACCAAATTTCAGAAATTAAACCCCAATTCCTCTCATTTTTCTCATCTAAGAAGCCTAGAATCTTAGGTTTTAAGGAGCATTGGAGAAGAAGATGCTTGGCTAGAGAACCCTTGACCTTGCATTGGGAATCCATCTTCCAAGAGGTGAAATTCTAAAATCTCTTTTATAAATTCTGTTTTAATAGTTTTGTTGACTATTAGGAGCCCACCCATGGTTTAGGAATAGCCACAAGGGAGAGAATTAGTTTTTTGTTTCCATAAGTATTTTCTACATGAAGTTGTGTTCCATTAGGGGGTTATGGTTTGAGTGGAGTATTTTTCCTCCATTCTTCATTGTAACTAACCATAATAGATATATATATATATAGTTATTTTTGATATGCATAATTAGTATTTTTAGGTTATTAAGGGTTTTGGCATGATGATAGGTTGTGTATAATGAGTATCTTGGTTGTGCACTCATGGTGTTCGTTGAAATGACTAATAGGATTGTGCACCTACTCATAGTATTTAGTGTGTGTGTTATATATTGTATTAGATGTGTGTGTGTGTGTGTGTGTGTGTGTATATATATATATATATATATATATATATATATATATATATATATATATATATATATATATATATATATATATATATATGTGTGTGTGTGTGTGTGTGTGTGTATGTGTGTGTGTGTGTGTGTGTGTATCAGTAATTGTATATTGGAGTGTGAGTGTGTACGTGGGTGCCTGTAGGTTCCTTTATGTGTTGAGTTGCACATGTGCAGGTGGTGGTGGGTTCATTCAGTACCAGAGGAGGAAGAGGTGTAGGACCCGTGTATCTGAATTTAGTTTCCAATGTGGGGCATTTACATGTACCCATGTATGTATGCCCAATTGCAGTGAGGAGTAGTCCATGAGGGAACATGCAGTGGGTTTAGGCATTGCAGTGCACTTGGTACACTGAATATTATCTAGGTTCTGCATTTTGAGGTGGGGAAGGAGTTGCTCAGGTTTCATTACCCAACAGCAAGGTGCTATTGTGTTCACCGCAGGGAAGGTTTGTGTGAGTGAGAGGGCAGTGCATTGCCACTTGTTTAATGCTTGGTTCTGGTGCAACAGTAGCTGTAAGTATGAGCAGCTACCCGCAGGGAAATATTTATACTGTACCTGAGATTACAAGACTTGAGCAAGTAGCAGTTAGCTACTATAGGAGGTAGATAGCAAGTTAGGGGAGTGTATCATTAGAAGTGGTGTCTGTGGGTGCATTGAGTGTTCAGATTTTGGGTTAGTGAGAGTGTTGACCAATGAGGAGGGGGTCTGTGGCAATGGCAGTGAAGGAAATTTTGCCTGGTTTCAGTCCAACAATGAGGTTAAGTGATTGGGTGACTGGGTGTATCATAGTGTAGTGTGGGTTATGCTCGTGAGGTATGTGGTATCAGTGAAGTATCAAATATGTATGTTAGTGTATTGGAGTATCTGAGAACCTAGGTGTTATGACCCGATTTCGTAGAATCATTGGGGCATCCCCCGAATCGTGATGCTGTGCGGGCTTGGGGTTGCGCCCGCACAAGGCTAAAGTATTTTGCATAACGAGCACATATTCAGAGTACGCAGATTAATTGAACACAGATTTGAAACATGGAAAAATTCTCTTTATTGATAATGAACATCTATTACAAACTCCTGAACGAGTCAGCTAATACGCCGAACGACTTACAACAGTGTTGAGTCAAAATGAGATAGCAGTCCTGTACATTATATCCCTTTACTAAACTTCAAATGATATAGACCTTCTGGCTGGAGGATAGCTTTGCCACGAAGCTGCATTTGTGTATGAAGAGTTGCAAGCTCCTGTCTTCAAAAGGCTTCAAGGGGCGCGGTAAAGATGCGCCAACAGCTGGACTGGATCGAGAAGACGACTTTGGCTTCTCGCTCGGTTTGTCTTAGTACGGAGAACCTGTTTCAACGAGGGTCAGCATGTCAAAATATACTGGTGAAGGCGAGCTAACCGAACTATACCAATCAATACGTTATTTTAATGAAGCATGCATATTTTTTTGTGGGTTTCTATCTTGCCTTAGTTCATTTACAAGTAAGCAGCATATTGAATTTACTGAAATGAACGTGCCACCGTTCGGTAGATTTTACCTGACTGTCTAAATCACCTGCACAATACTTACCATGCCTTCCCTGCCACGAAGACACAAGTTAGTATGCTACAGGTTTAAATATACATGAGGATCACTGGCATGATTGCCATAGTGGACGTAGCCGGGGACAAGGATAGCATGCTACGAGAGTACACGATTGCGCTGCAAGCTATCCGGTCCCGAACACGAAGACTACACACGAGTTCCGCCCGGATCGGATCGGTGCCAGTGCCTCAGCGACCGTCCGCAGAACCAATACCTTGTGCACAAGTTGTCCATGATCGAACACGATTATTAAGTTAACAAGTCATGCAGTTGAGGGAACACGATTACAAGAACACGAGTACACGATAAGCAGTATTGCATAATTTATTTTGCATAGCCTCTCTGAACAATTATGCATATACAAGGCACGATCCATACTTAGCATGGTTTATAGAATATTTGTACGAACAAGCATACAGTATAATAACAGTTCATAGTTTGGTTGACAAGCATAATAACCAAGTCTATTCACTTTTTATCTTGGTTTCTTTTATTATCACTTGGTATCGTTTGATCAGGGCAAAGATAAATGCGAGATTATTAGTTATGAAGACTAGAAGTAGGGCTAGCTAATCGAGTTGGTAGCCACTCACTTAGATTTTGGAAGGGAGAAGGAAAGAGGTGCTTCACGACTCCGCTCGCAAGCCGCCTACTGCTCGTTCACCTGCATCACGAACAGTTCGATCAATACCTCTTTCACTTTTCTAATCTTGGAATTGAAGTGCAGTTCAATGAACAAAAACAATGAAAACCATCGAAACCGTTCAAGGAAAACAAGCAAATCCCAAAACCAACTCAAAGCACGAAAGCAACAAGCGACATCAAAATCCGAGGCATAAAAGATAGCAGCGGAGAGGTCCCTCCTGACTCTGCCGCTAAGTCAATCCCGGGGGCACGGTCCACTGAATATGGGAATCGATTCCGAAGAAACAAATCCATAACGAGGACGAGTTCTTAATTCAATCTATCCCGATCGAACGATACCGACTTGTGTTTCTTAGCCGCGCTCCCCGCACCGGGAGAACGGGGCGCTATACTAGGGGTGTATTTTATTATAAGGGAGTGGTTAGTGTCTAGTAGAGGCATGTATCAGATGAGGGGGTGACTGATACTAAATTGTTTCAATGGGTGTGAGCTTATGTGAGGTAGGTTTAAGTTAGATATTAGAATTTTTCTGGGTATAAAGATATTTGAGCACAAGGAATGGGTAAAGGAAGTTGACTGACATAGGTGATACCTTGGTTATTTGGTATCAAGACACAAGTATCAAGTATTAAGTATAAGGTTAGGGTATTGAGTTAAGTACTAGATATTAGTTATGGTATCAGTGAGGTAATGTTAGAAGTATCGTCAATGGGTAGTAACCAAATTACGTACTAGGGTAATACTAGATACTAGATAATACTAGTATATTATAAAAGTTATAGATATATATTTTGTAATGTTAGCTAGTATAGCTAATACCTTAAAGGTATGGACCTAGAAACCTAGGTATAGCCTAGTTTCACATAGTCTTAGCTAGTTTAGCTTTGTTACCAACTTAGAAGATAGTTTGAACCTAGAATCAAGGTATTGACCTAGTTTTGACCAAAAAATATGGTTCAACCTATTTAAGACTTATTATGATTCTGAACACCTGATTGACATGGTAATTCATATATAGGTCACTTGGACTCCAGTTCAGTCACAGTTTGTTATTCTTTGCTCAGGACCACAGGCGAGTACATTCTCTGACAGTTTTTATTATTTTGATCATTACTATGATTCTAGTTGTAGTATATACTTGACTCAGACATAATGGATACACGGGCTAGTATCATAGATACCCGTCATGAGGATTCATAATTGGAATCCATCGTACTAGCTGGGGACGGAGAAATATTAGCAAGTTATGTGATCATACCCCACTTTACATGCATCATAGCTCACCCCACACTTCACGTAAGGTATAGCCTGACTATTTACATGCCTCATAGCCTGTTATATATGATTAGCCTAACTTTTGCTCGCATCATAGCTAACCAGATGGTTAGCCTGACCTCACATGTATCATAGCCAATCATATATAATAAGCCTGGTCTAGTCCCAAGCAGATCACATAGCAAACTGATATTTCATGATACTTAGCCAGTATTTCTATTTCTTGTTCTAGTATATTCATTGCTAGTACTCACATACTTATGTTTTATTGCTAGTTAGTTCCATATGATAATTACTTATCTCTCCAGTATTCCTTATTTTCCAGTATTTCTTTCATCATGTATTTTCTTGCATTATTTTATAGTTTTTATCGATATAATTGAAATTGCTGTTAGTGTTTGTGCTTCACTCTAATTCTGCCTGGATAATATTTTTCAGAGGATCTTGAGAATTTTTGTCCCATCCATTATGGTCCAGAAGTAGATGGTGATTACATCCCGGAGATTCCAGAGGAGCCACTATCTTTAGAGGAGACACTGCCCGTAGTTGTTTAGATAGCACTTAGCCTAGTTTATTTATGTATTGGATTATTTTAACTTTGAGACTTGGGTTGTATTATGTTGAGACCCTTATTTATGTTGAGGTAGCTAGACTCTAGACTTTTGTTATTTGAGTTGTGTTCTAGACTTATGTCAAAACTTCTTTATATTTTTCATATCTTATCGTGCCATTTAACTTCTTTAGAGTTATTGTGATTGAGTACCTTATGAATTATTGATCATATGCTTATTCATTGTCCTCCTTATAGAGTTGAGATCATTGACAGGTTATGTTGTGAGTTGTGTTAGTATTTTTGGGACCTAGACATCGTTCTACCACCGATGCTGCGGTGTAGGCTGGACGTACCCACGGCTCATGCCCAAATTTTGGTTGCGGGTCGTGACACATTTTAGTGGTGGCCCATACAGGTCGACTCTAAAAGAGTAAGATTAGGTCGTAACTAGTGCAGTATCGTAGTAGTGCTCAGACTTAGGGTACTATTACGAGCATGAGATAGGGTATAGATGAAAGTATGCTCAATCACAACTAGAAATTTTTTAATTATATTTTGTTATTCTGAATAATTACTTCTTTAAAATCTTAATGTTCTTCTTTGATGATATCATATCTTTTGCCTTAATTAATTTCTTCATGTTTCGATCTGTCTTCAGGATGCCACCAAAGACTAGGTCACTGAGATTGGGACCCGCAGCTTCCGAGATGTCTGCCACCCCTCGACCTACTACCCAGACAGCTGTAGTTGCTCCTCCTACTTTACTTGTTCATGTAAAAGTTTTCACAGTTTTTGGGGGTCCTCCTCCCCCACCTGTCCAGAGGGTTGTCCTAACTGTTACAGAGGACCTTCCACCACCCCAGATTCTGTTTCCAGGAGGTGTGCATGTCATGCCACAGTCCCAAAATACGTAGGACTAGGAATGCGCAACATACCAGCCGTAAGTATACGATAACTCCAATATGTTGGAAGATCGTAATACATACGTACGCTGTACATGAATATTAAATTCACAAGTGGTAATATACTATCAACACAAGTCACACGCAATATATATCTCATCCACAGCATAAATATAGAAATAGAAAATAAATAACTGAATCTCAAATATGAAGTATCAAAGAATAATAGTCGGGTGGAAATAAATCCACTGCCAATCGACTATACTAAAAACTAAATGAGAGAAGAGATTAAACTCTAATATAAGATAAATGTCAATAAAGAAAATAGCAACTAGAATATCCATCAGTTGCGATGAATCAGAGGTACTCTGAAGGTAAGACCTCCTCAGTCTGGTATGAAGCGTCAGGTCCGGGTCCGTACTCCTGTGGATAATCATGTCCGTCTATACCTGAAAAGGGAACAGGTCCTCAGAGGACGTAACAAGATACATAGAAGAATGCCAATAAAGTACAGAAAATAAACATCTAAAAAGGGTCATCTGACCGCCTATGTGAATGCACTTTGAGAATAACTTTCCAACACGTAGGCTATCTGGCCAAAATGGGATTGACATGATTCTCTCGGAGAATCAGGGGCCTACAAAGTATGACATCTTTTGAACGTCAGAGGTCGCCTGTAGATAATAATATAGGGGTCATCATGATCACGCATCTCCGGCAGAGCGTACGGGTTACACAAAGAAAGTGCAAAGGAGCCCAAATGCCTTACTTTGTTGTCCTCCCCACCCCATGCTCTAAGCATGTCATATCCATGATACGATGATACCTCTAATAACTGCCAAGGCTTCTAATAATGCAAATTCTATCAGCAGTTATCCCTATCCGTCGCACATCCCATACGTACCAGTGGCCGGTCGAATATGTAAGTCCGTGTCCTACATGAGACTCACACTCGTGTAACAACTGTGTCATGGCTAATAAAACATAAGAATGCCTCATGATAATAGGGTGGTCTTATAAACTAGGTCAACATGCATAATAAATAATAAAACAAAATACGACGCCACCGTCGTTGCACCCAAGTTATTCTTGGACGCGCAGTTTATATAGAAGTTAAAATATATGAACTAAATAACATAAATAAATGAATGCACCATATGGAATATAAATTATAGTACAATGACAAGGTATACTTGTCTGGCAAGCAATCTGCGTAGTGTAAGCGTCCGGACGTCAAGCACACAAAATCAGAAACTATGGCCTCCGAATAAACTTCTCCGGATGCTAAAATAAACATCACCAACGTTCTCGGAATCAGCGAGATAGCTATAAAATACTACCCTTTTGTCCAATTTGGACACAAAGATAAAACGGTAATTTTGGGTCAAAGGGAGTCCACATGGGGAGCCACTTTGCACCGAAATACGTGCCAGAGGTAAAGGTCTCTAAATGGGACAAATTATAGGTCAAAAAAATTCTAAATATTAATACGAACTCAAAGGTATGTCCAATTTTGGATTTCGGTGAGCCGAACACAAATTTGCCCTTAAAGTCAACCGTAAGGCCTACAAATAGGCAACTTGGTCAACAGTCTCGGAATTGCGTGAAACTTGGGCCACAAGACCAGCATGATACCACGAATCCAATAGCACAAGTTTTATCGTATTTCGACGAGCATGCACAAAATGGTGTGGTATTTTACAAAAGCTACGATACGGGACCTTTTTACGGATACAGGTTGATTCCGACGTGCACACAAGTCCAAATCAGTTTTTGCGGAAGTCCACACGTCAGGACATACTATACGCGTCTTTTGGTGCAATTGGTACACGATAAGACGGTCTTATTTGGCTGAGCGTGCTCCGTATCGCAAATTCTAATATTTTAAAAACAAAATTTTTTCAGCTTTTAACCTAATTTATCTCTGATTCTAACACAAAATAAAATAAACTAATTAACAGGAAATAATCTTGGTTATATAGACTTACATAGCAAAAAGTATATTTAAATTTGGAGGTCTATGTTGGAAGATATCAGTCTCTAAACATAGGTCATTGAAATAATTTATAACAGTTTAAAATATATAAAAAAATTCTCAACTTGGCTTCAATTTCTACCTAGTGTTTAACATTGTTCGATTGAAACTAATTAACAGGGTTTAGAGGGGGATAGGTTGTGATCATACCAGTGAAGACGGATATTAATATCGGTCGAGAGACAAGATGGGAAACGATGCGTGAAACAGGGGTCGTCGCTGCCTGTGGTGGTGAGGTTGACCGTGCGGGGATGGGCAGCTGGCATTCTCCGATGGCGGTGCGAAGGTCCAGGCGTCTCTCCTACGGCACAGGGTTGGGGGTATGGGTGTCAGAGGGTATGGGTGTCAGATGATTAGGTTAGGGTTAGGGTTAGGGTTTCGAATAGGGGAGTATATATATAGGCGGAGCGGGGGTTGGAGATGAGAAGGGGGATGCAGGTCGCCTGGCCGCTGGCGGGTTGGGTTAGCAGCTGCTACGGGTTAGCTTAGGGCTTAGGCTTAAGGAGTTAAGGATTAGGCTTAAGGTTTAGGGTTTAGTTAAGGGCTTTAATGATTTTCTAATTAACTAAGAAATAATGTAATTAAATTCAATAATTAATTAAATAAATATAATATTTAAATTTGGGGGTTTTATATTCTACCCAACTTATAAAAATTTTGTCCTCGAAATTAAAACTAAGCTATGATAGGGAATCAAGAATGGTGTATGGTAGAAATGAACAAAGTAAATTCATACCTTGATCTACGAACAAATACGAAAAATATTTGCGCATGTCATCCTCGCGCTCCCAAGTGGATTCTCCTGGCGCGCAATGCCTCCATGCCACGTGAACCAAGGGAATAGACTGGTTCCTCAATACTTTCTTTCGACGATCAAGGATCCCCATGGGTTGCTCTTGGTATGTCAAGCTCGGCCCAATGGTGATCTCGGAGTGGTCGAGAACATGACTACTATCTGCCATATGTCGCCTAAGTTATGACACGTGGAATACATTATGTACTCCCTCGAGTGAAGGTGGTAGTACAAGTCGACACACCACTTATCCCACTCGCTCTAGCACGTCAAATAGTCCAATATACCTTGGGCTCAACTTGCCATGCCCTCCGAATCGAATATTGCCTCTAGTAGGTGATATCCTCAAGAAGACATGATCGCCTTCTTTAAACTCCAAGGGACGACGGTGAAGGTCTGCCCAGTGCTTATGCCTATCTTACGCAGCTCGCAAGTGCTCTTGTATCTTCTTCACTGTCTCTATGGTGTTGACTACCAACTCTGATCTCAGAATCTGACGTTCTCCCATGTTACTCCAACACACGGGAGACCTACACTTTCTTCCATATAATACTTCAAACGGAGCCATCTGGATGCTCGCTTGATAGATATTGTTGTAAGAAAACTCCATAAGATTTAGATGGTCCTCCCATGATCCTCCAAAGTCCAACATACAAGCCCTCAACTTATCCTCCAGTGTCTGAATAGTATGTTCGGACTGCCCATCTGTCTGCGGGTGATAAGATGTACTAAACTTCAGACGAGTCCCAAGACTCTCCTGCATCTTCTCCAAAAGTGAGATATAAAATATGAATCCCTATCTCACACAATACTGACCAGAATGCCGTACAACCTCACGATATGCCTCATATATAAGTCAGCCAAAGCTTCTGTATACTGGCAAACTCTAAAAGCAAGAAATGTGCGAACTTGGCGAGTCGATCCACTATTATCCATACAGTATCTTGCCCACTTTGACTCTTTGGAAAACCCGTGACGAAGTCCATAGTGATGTGCTCCCAGTTTCACTCAGGAATCAAAAGTAGTTTCAGTAGTCCTACTGTTCTCTAATGTTCCGCCTTCACCTACTAACATACTAGACATTTGGCCACAAAGCGAGCTATCTCTCTTTTTATCCCATGCCACCAAAAGTACTGTCGCAAGTCACGGTACATCTTGGTACCTCCAGGATAAATAGAATATATCAAACTATGAGCTTCTGCCATCAGCTCATATCGAATATCTCCATTGGGAATATATAGACGATCACCACATCGTAATGTCCCGTTACCATGAATGCACAATCTCGTCTGCTCTCCGGCCTCTGTCCTTTCTTTCAATCTCCTGAACCTGGCGTCCATAGGCAAAGCTACATTGATCCTCTTTACTAGTGATGACTGTACTTGTAAATTTGACTAGTGTCCCATTTGCTCTGGGTAATATCACTTCTATGCCAAGCTCTTACAAGTCCTCCAATAACTCCCTCTTCATTATTAAGAAGTAAGCTACTGATTTCCGGCTTAACGCGTCTGCTACTATGTTAGCCTTGCCTGGGTGATAATGCAGCTCTATCTTAAAATCCTTTATCAACTCAAGCCACCGACGTTGCCTCATATTTAACTTCTTCTGCATGAAGACATACTTGAGGATTTTGTTGTCTATATAAATCTCCACTCGTTCCCCATATAGGTAATGTCTCCATAGCTTCAGAGCAAAAATAATGGCTGCAAGCTCCAAGTCATGAGTTGGATAATTCTTCTCATGTACTCGAAACTGTCTAGATGTATATGAAATCACCTTGACATGCTGCATCAACATTCATCCCAAGCCTTTCCTCGATACGTCACTATAAATCATATAACCTCCTGATCCTGATGGAATAGTCAATACTGGTGCTGTGTTTAAATTGCTTCTTCAACTCCTCGAAAGCGGCTTGGCACTTGTCGATCCATACGAACTCTTGGTCCTTGCACGTCAACCGAGTCATAGGCACTGATATCCTTGAGAAGTTCTCCATGAACTGTCAGTAATATCCCATAAGTCCAAGAAAACTCCTCACCTCTGATGCTGATTTAGGAACGGGCCATGTCTCGACTGCCAAGATTTTCTCTGGTTCAATAGAAATACCATCTCCCGTAACGACATGCCCATAAAACGAGACCATGTCCAAGAAAAACTCATATTTACTAAGCTTCGCATATAACCGCTCTTCTCTCAAGGTCTCTACGATAATCCGCAGGTGCTTCTCGTGCTCCTCGTGGCTCTTCGAATAGACAAGTATGTCATCTATGAAGATGACCACAAATTGATCCAAATACTGATGGAATACTCGATTCATTAAGTCCATAAAGATAGCTGGAGCATTGGTCAATCCAAATGGCATGACCAGAAACTCGTAGTGTCCATATCTTATCCTGAATGCGATCATCGGGATATCCTGCTTTCGTACCTTCACCTGGTGATATCCCGATCTCAAGTCTAACTTTAAGAACACCTTGGCTCCACTAAGCTGATCAAATAAGTCATCAATGCGTGGCAATGGATATTTATTCTTCACAGTCATGGCATTTAAGGCTTTATAGTCGATGCACATACGCACTGACCCATCCTTCTTTGGTACAAACAATACTGGTGCTCCGTAGGGTGATGCACTTGGCCGGATGAAACCTTTCTTCTCTAATTCTTTCAACTGTGCCTTCAGCTCATCCATCTCCTTCTTCACCAATCTGTAAACATGTGACGCTATGGGTGTTACTCCCAGTGTTAACTCAATCGAGAACTCTACATCTTTGTCCGAAGGTAGTCCTGGCAATTCCTCTGGGAAGACGTCTTAGAACTCTGAAATAATGGGGTGATAAATAATGTCATCCATTGCAAGCTGAACACCATCAAGGGCTTTTGTGGATCCCCATACAAACTCAAGTTCCGGTTGGCCTGGTACCTTAAAAAGAATAATTCCTCTAAAATAGTCGAAGAAAGCGTGGTACTTGCTTAGCCAGTCTATCCCAAGCACAATATCAAATTTTGGCATAGGAAGGACTAGAGTCGGGCATTCATCTCTCTGCCACGAATCACTATAGGATAAGATCTACAAATCTGACTAACAAGTATAACTCCTCCTCCGGTGATAATTCTAACACAACTAGGAAAATGTGTAGTGGCAATATTGTGCTTGGCAATAAAATTAGAAGATATGAACGAGTGGCTGGCTCCCGTATCAAATAATGTCACAACAGAAAAAGTAAAAACAAGAGTAATACCTGCTATAACATCAATCTCCTGTTCTATGTCATCCACTTCTAGTGCAAACGCTTGTCTATTCCTTTGTGGTAGTCCATGTCTAGCCTTTGTGAACTGGTCCTCCTGCGTAGGTAGCAGTGGTCCTCGCTAAAATCCTTCGGTTACTGGGGGTCGAGGTGCTCCTGATCTTGTCATCTGCTAAACTAGCTTCGGTGCTGGAAGTGTTGGCCCCTGTATTGGAGATAGAAGCGTCAATGCCTGTTGCATTGGACAGTCTCTGGTCATATGCTGTCCGGAACCATACCTCATATATTATCCCAAGCGAGCTCGACAGTCTCTCGAAATGTGCCCGCGTTTTCCATAATAATTGCAGTAGGGCTTCTCTAAAATCTGGTACGGTCCTGTTCTGTGCTGCTGTTGCTGTGCCAATGGACGTCTGATGGGCCCTCCTTGTTGTGTCCTTGCTGATCCCTGTTGTGCCTTCAGTTGACCTTCCTTTCCCTTGCTAATGGTCTCTTGTAACCTAGCTTTTGTCAATAATTCGACATAAGAGATCCGGGACTGTGAGCTAGTGTAGTGTTGGAGCTCCTGAGTCAGCCCGCGGTAAAACCTCTTAGCCTTCTCCAAATTATTAGTTATCAGGGCAGCGCCATATTTACTAAGGCGGCAGCTGTGATGCTTCTAACAACTTCTCAGTATAGGTAATCCAGTTTGTGGTCTCATCTGGGCTCTCAGTGCCTTTATACGGTTTGGGACCCATCTGTACAAAGTTCTTGACTGAACCAACTCGAGCTCGCGGTATTGGAACTAGTTCCTGGACTGGTACAGGTGCTAGTGTAGCCATTCTCTCAAGTGCTGCCAAAAATTCTTGCCTCTGCTTCGCCGCTTGCTGCCTCTGCTCTATAGCTAGTGTCGCCGCCTGCTGTCTCTGTTCCTGCATCATCATTTGGAAGAATTGGAACAACTGTGTCTGGCCATCCTGTGGTGTCGATGAAGCTAGAAAATTCCTATTAGGTGAAGCACAAAGATCAGATGGAACTGTATTGCGAGTTGTCCATCCAGCCCCGGAAGTCTAGGAGTCATTGAGAACTCTCCTCGAGTTTGGCCGTTGACTCCTGAAGGTGTGTCACCTCCGGTGGTGGTACATCCACTACGTAAATCTATCTCTCGGCAAGAGGTGGACGTTACGGTTAGAAGGAGTACAGAAATCAAACATGATGCAAGTATTTTAAATAGGAAGTTGAAAAGGAAGATGAGTTTTAGTCAAGCATGGATGAGACCCTATACTCTATTCCTATACGCAGGCTTGTTCGGTACAGTAACATAACTGAGACAAAATATTCATTGACCTGCATGGGCCAAAAATATGTCATATCCTAGTCCTAAAATACGTAGGGCTAGGAATGCGCAATATGCCAGCTGTAAGTATATGATAACTCCAATGTGTTGGAAGATCATAATACATACGTACGCTGTACATGAATATCAAATCCATAAGTGATAATATACTGTCAACATAAGTCACACGTAATCTATATCTCATCCATATCATAAATATAGAAATAGAAAATAAATAACTGAATCTCAAATATGAAGTATAAAAGAATGATAGTCGGGTGGAAACAAATCAACTGCCAATCGACTATACTAAAAATTAAATGAGAGAAGAGATCAAACTCTAATATAAGATAAATATTAATAAAGGAAATAAAGGAAATAACAACTAGAATATCTATCAGCTACGATGAATCAGAGGTACTCTGGAGGTAAGACCTCCTCAGTCTGGTATAAAGCGTCAGGTCCAGGTCCGTACTCCTGTGGATAATCATGTCTGTCTATACCTGGAAAGAGACCAGGTCCTCAGAGGAACGTAACAAGATACATAGAAGCATGCCAATAAAGTACTGAAAATAAACATCCAAAAAGGGTCGTCTAACCGCCTATGTGAATGTACTTTGAGAACAACTTTCCAACACGTAGGCTATCTGGCCAAAATAGAATTGGCACGATTCTCTCGAAGAATCAGGGGCCTACAAAGCATGACATCTTTTGAATGTCAGAGGCCGCATGTAGATAATAATATAGGGGTCATCATGACCGTGCATCTCCGGCGGAGCGTACGGGTTACACAAAAAAGTGCAAAGGATCCCAAACGCCTTACTTATTGTTTTTTTCACCCCATGCTCTAAGCATGTCATATCCATGACATGATGATACCTCTAATAACTGCCAAGGCTTCTAATAATGCAAATTCTATCATCAGTTATCCCTATCCGTCGTGCGTCCCATACGTACCAGTGGCCAGCCGAATACGCAAGTTCGTGTCCTACATGAGACTCACACTCGTGTAACAACTGTATCATGGCAAATGAAACTAAGAATACCTCATGATAATGGGGTGGTCTCATAAACTAGGTCAACATGCATAATAAATAATAAAATAAAATACGACGCCACCGTCGTTGAACCCAAGTTATTCTTGGACGCGCAGTTTATATAGAAGTTAAAATATATGAACTAAATAACAAAAGTAAATGAATGCACCATATAGAATATAAATCACAGTACAATGGCAAAGTATACTTGTTTGGCAAGCAATCTGCATAGTGTAAGCGTCCAGACGTCAAGCACATAAAATCAGAAACTATGGCCTCTGAATAAACATCTCCGGATGCTGAAATAAATATCACCAACGTTCCCGAAATCAGAGAGATAGCTAGAAAATACTACCCTTTCATCCAATTTGGACACAGGAACAAAACGGTAATTTTGGGTCAAAACGAGTCCACATGGGGGCCATTTTGCACTGAAATATGTGCCAGAGGTAAAGGTCTCTAAATAGAACAAATTATAGGTCAAATAAATTTTAAACGTCAATACGAACTCAACGGTATATCCAATTTTGGATTCCGGTGAGCCGAACACAAATTCACTCTTAAAGTCAACCGTGGGGCCCGCAAATAGGCTGCTTGGTCAACAGTCTCGGAATCATGTAAAACTTGAGTCACAGGATCAGCATGATACCATGAATCCAATGGCATAAGTTTTGTCACATTTCAACGAGCGTACACAATATGGTGTGGTATTTTACAAAAGTCGCGATACGGGACCTTTTTTCGGATACAGGTTGATTCCGACGTGCACACACGTCCAAATCAGTTTCCGCAAAAGCCCACACGTTAGGACATACCATACGCACCTTTTGGTATAATTGGTACACGATGAAGATGTCCCGTTTGGCGGAGCGCACTCCGTATCACAAGTTCTAATATTTTTAAAATAAGTTTTTTTTCAGCTTTCAACCTAATTTATCTCTGATACTAACACAAAATAAAATAAACTAATTAACTGGGAATGATCTTGGTTATATAGAATTTATATAGCAAAAAGTAAATTTAAATTTGGAGGTCTATGGTGGAAGATATCAGTCTGTAAAGATAGGTCATTGAAACAGTTTATAACAGTTTAAAATATATAGTTTTTCCTCAATTTGGCTTCGATTTCTACCTAGTGTTTAACGTTGTTAGATTGAAACTAATTAACAGGGTTTATAAGGGGATAGGTTATGATAATACTAGTAAAAATATATCAAAAATTTGTCGAGAGACGAGACAGAAAATAATGCGTGAAACAGGGGTCGTCGTTGCCTGTGGTGCTGCGGTTGACCGTGCAGGCGTGGCCGGCCGGCGTTCTCCGATTGCAGTACGAAGGTCCAGGCGTCTCTCCGGTGGCGTGGGGTTGGGGGAGTGGGTGTCAGATGATTATGTTAGGGTTAGGGTTTCGAATAAGGGGGTATATGTATAGGCGGAGCGGGGGTTGGAGATGAGAAGGGGGTCACGGGTCGCCTGGCCGCTGGTGGGTCGGGTTAGCAGCTGCTGCGGGTTAGCTTAGGGCTTAGGTTTAAGGAGTTAAGGATTAGGATTAAGGTTTAGGGTTAGTTAAGGGCTTTAATAATTTTCTAATTAATTAAGAAATAATTTAATTAAATTCAATGATTAATTAAATAAATATAATATTTAAATTTGGGGGTTTTTAAAGTGCCCGCTGACGGAGTACGAGTCTGAATAGACGGACAGCATCCACCATGACATCCACCATGCCCTGGATAAATGCGAACATCTGTGCTCCGTCAGCGGGCACACCTCCTGGAAACGAAATCTGAGCGGCTGAGAGGTGTACCCTAGGTGTACCCTCAGAGGGGACCTGCCAGAGCACCTACTGCACCGGGAGGCCAACAGAGGAGACCACCACTTCCGCCACAGTAGCAGAGGTTTGCCCAGCACCACCAGCAGCAGAGAGGTATACCCTAGGGACAAGCATATGCCATGACAGTCGAGGAGGCCGAACTAGCTGGAGATGTAAAATCAGGTTCGGTTCTTCTCGATTCTATTCCAGCATTTGCATTATTCGATTCTGGCACTTCCTATAGTTTTATATCTGTATCTTATGCTCTTAAGCACCGTTTAGAGGTGGAACCCTTAGATAGGACTTGCAAGATCACGACTGGGGGAGGCATTATCCTAGTCAGTAATTTTTGCAAGGACCGAAGAGTTTTATTCCGAGACCGAGAGTTGGGTGTGTGCTTACTCATAATGCCACTTCCGGGATATGATATTATACTCGGGATGGATTAGTTGAGTAGGCACCATGCTACTATAGATTATCGTAGAGGCAGAGTAATATTTTGACTGCCAGGACAGCCAGAGTTCGAGGTTGCCAGAGGAGTAGCGGAGCAGAGCATGGGCATCTTTTATGGATCCAGGGTGGAAGATAAGGAGTTACCACATCCTTTAATAGTGGAGTTCCTAAATGTCTTTTCAGAGGTTGCCAGGTTTGTCGCCAGACAGAGATATCAATTTTTCTATAGACTTGGTGTCAGGCGTAGAGCCAATATCACAGCACGTCTATAGGATCAACAACAATGAACTGGCAGAACTGAAGAAGCAGGTTGATGAGTTACAGAACAAGGGCTTCATCAAATCCAGTTCATCATCATGGGGTGCTCCAGTATTGTTTGTACCAAATAAGGATGGGTCGGTACGCATGTGCATCTATTACAGAGCTCTGAATAACCTCACTATTAAGAATAAATATCTTCTACTGAGGATAGATAATCTATTTGATCAGTTGAGTGGAGCGAAGGTATTCTCGAAGATAGACTTGAGGTCATGCTACTACCAGGTGAAAGTAAAAAAAGAAAATATTCTGAAGACAGCTTTTCAGACTCGATATGGCTAGTTCGAGTTCATGGTAATGCCGTTTGGGTTGACTAATGCACCGAAAGTATTCATGAACCTGATGAACAAGGTATTTTATCAGTACCTTGACAAGTTTGTGGTGGTGTTCATCGATGACATTCTTGTGTATTCGAGGACACCGGAGGAGCATGAGGAGCACCTGAGGATGGTTTTGGAGACTTTCAGGAAAGATGAGCTTTAAGGGAAGCTTTTGAAGTGCGAGTTCTTCCTTGACAAGGTTGAATTCCTTGGGCATGTAGTGACGGATGACATGACCTCAGTTAACCCGAAGAAGATTATGGCAGTGGTGTTGTGGGCTACTCCTAGTTCAGTGGCTAAAATCAGGAGTTTTCTCAGACTAGCAGGTTACTACATGAGGTTTGTACAAGATTTCTCCAGGATTATAGAGCCGATGACTAGGCTGAACAGGAAGGATGTAGATTTTTTCTGGAAGAAGGATTGTCATGCCGCATTTGATGACCTAAAGAAGAGATTAATGACAGCCCCAATATTGATATTGCCATCGGGGCAGGTGGATTCTATCTACAGCGTTGCTTCAGGGAAGGGTTTGGGTTGCGTTCTTCAGTAGCATGGAAAGGTGATTTCCTATGCTTCCAAGCAATTACGTCCTTATAAGAACAACTACCTCACCCATGATTTGGAGTTGGCAGCGATCATCTTTTCTCTAAAGCTGTGGAAACACTATCTGTACGGAGAGCATGTGGAGATCTTCACAGACCATAAAAGCTTGAAGTACGTATTTATGCAGAAAGAGATGAACATGAAGCAGAGGAGGTAGTTGGAGTTGATGAAGGACTTCGATATTTCTTTGTAGTACCACCCAGGAAAGGCCAATGTAGTCGCCAATGCTTTTATACTTGACGACAGACAGACACTAGTTGGCTGAACTTGAGAGGTTGGAAATTAAGGTACTAGTTCCTGGTATCGAGATTCAGATGTGGGGATTACAGATACAGTCCAAGCTGATGGACAGAATCAGAGCTACGCAGTATGAGGATGAGGCTCTGAGGAGTATCCGAGAACATGTTTGAACAGGATTATCAGAGGACTTCACTATTACTGATGATGGATCGTTGCGGCACGGTGCCAGGATATGTGTACCAAGCGAGGAGCTGCACGAGGAGGTTTTGCAGGAGGTACATTGCTTTCAGTACTCGATGCATCGAGGTCCCAACAAGATGTATTGAGACCTGAGGGAGCATGTATGGTGGTATGGTATGAAGCACGAGGTAGCGTATTTTGTATCGAGGTATTTAGTGTTCCAGTAGGTAAAGGCGGATAGATAGAGGCCAGGTGGATTGCTTCAACCTTTACCCATCCCAGAGTGAAAGTGGAAGCATGTGACTATGGATTTTGTTTTGGGACTTCTGCGTTCTCCAGGAGAAAAAGACGCAATTTGGGTTATCGTAGACAGGTTGACTAAATCAGCCCACTTCTTACCATTCAAATTGGGTACATCGACGAACAAGCTAGCGGAGATATATATGTGACAGATTGTTAGATTATATGGGGTTCCTGTGAGCATTATTTCGGATCAGGATAGTCATTTTACTTTCCACTTATGAAGGAGTTTACAGGCTAGCTTGGGCACCCAGCTCAAGTTCAGTACCGTATATCACCCCCAGACAGATGAGCAGTCGGAGAGGACTATATATATACTCTCGAGGATATGCTACACACTTGTGTTCTGGATCTCGAAGATTCTTGGAAGGATCATCTACACCTAGTAGAGTTTGCTTACAATAACAGTTACCAGGCCAGTATTGAGATGTCACCATTCGAGGCTCTATATAGATGGAGGTGTCGCACATCGTTATCTTAGAATGATGTCGGAAAAAGAGCCTTGTTGGGACCAGAGATGGTTGTGGATGCAGCAGAGAAGCTGAAACTCATCAGAGATAGACTTCGAGTGGTGCAGGAGAGAAAGCGGTATTGGGCCGACAACCACCGTAGACCCTTGGAGTTTGAGGTATAGGTTTTGTTAAAATTACTTGTGATTGCTTTGTTTTAGATTACGTGTTAAGGCTGTATTATTCTAGGTTGGCAATTTGGTGTTCTTGCAAATTTCTCCGATACGGGACATGATTTATTTTGGTGGAGACGGGAGGCTTAGTCCACGGTATATCGGATCTTTCGGTATTCTTGCGAGGGTTGGTGTAAGTCCCCTCATTTTGGAATAGGAATAATTAGATAATTTTTAATTATTTTAATTATTTTGTTTAATTAGATAGATTTAAAGAATTAATTTCTACAATTATTTTTAATATATATGATACTTTGCCATTGCTTTGATATTTTGAGCAATGCACGCTTTTTTTCCTTCAAACAAAATTTATAATATTAATCTTTATTAAGTCTAATATAGTTATAACATGGATGTTGCATTTATTTAATCTACTTCATGCTCCAAAAATATTGACAAACATCTACAACCATTGACATTGCAAAACTATTCTTATTTGGCTAGTTGAACCCAACCGAGCCCAAATACCCTAGTCGGGCTTTCAAACCAATTCTCATAAGACACGTATACTACCCCATGCTCATATCCTATTATATATATATATATATATATATATATATATATATATATATATATATATATATATATATATATATATATATATATATATATATATATATATATATATATATATATATTCTATACTTAAATTCTCGCACATGCACAATAATCCAATAACGCAATAAACGACTTAATTAAAGTAGCGTTAGTGAACCTTCTTGTTCACTTGCACTAAAACTAAACCAATACCCACACAACTAGACCCAAGTACACCCAAAGCCTTAATAAGAGCAAAACCAAATCCTTTAGGTCTAAAACAAAGGTTAAATCCCATCAAAACTCCACCTTGGGCCCAAAGAACATCTATATAAGGCCTCCTCCTCACAAACTCTAATCCTAACATCTACTTCACTCTTTTTGGCCGTCCCTATATCCTCCCTCCTCTCTTCCATGACCCCTTCAGCCTCTCCCTCTCCTTATCCACTTCCTTTCCACTCCTTCCTAACCTCCACTTTATCCCCCACAAGCTGACAAGCCCTAAAGCGAGAGATTAGCCACCCTAAAGGACTACTACTTAATGCTGGTTACAGCTGTTGTCCGCCTCATTACAGCCCAAAAAACCACCTCAAAACTGAATATTTATCTCCTATATGAAGACTCCAAGTACTCCCTCAAGTTTCGTGGAGGTTGGAGTCCGTTTGGTGCTCCGAAGGGTCCGTATCACGAGAAATGATCACGCCGTAATCACATACGGGTAAGTCTTCCAACTTAGATTTTTTTTCCTATTTTCTATGAATCAAAGATTGTGTAACTCATGATAATATTATATAATGATTAGAAATAACTCTATGCATGAGAAACTCATATTTCTATGTAGAAACTATTCCAAGAAAATTGAACATTCATTACACGGACACGACGCACCAATGGTAGACAAGGTTCAATGAGTATTGTCATGATAAATATATATAAAAAATTCCAAAAAAATTATATGTTATTATTTCAGAATATAAATATTATAATTATATAATTAATCATGTTTTATGCCGATGGAAAGATTGGATGCAAAGACTACTTGGCCAAGTTGCAAGAATAGCTAGATAGCGTAGTTGAGATAGTTGTATGAATGATATGATATTATATATATAATTATTATTAAATTCCAAAATTAAATATATAATTTTATATTAAAAATACTTTTTTACTCAAGTTGGTAATGTTGCATGTACAAACTAGCATCAAGTTGCCAGAACACCTAATCGACGCACAACATGACTTTGTGATACGATTCTTGGAGGGTTTGATCTTAATTTTTAAAACTGAATTTATATGTGTTTTAATTCTAGAAATCAAGTATTTTAAATTTATATTTATGATATTTTTATGTCAAACCTGAACCCTAAAAATAAGGGCCACTAGCTTATGTTTCGGATGACTTTATGACATTATTTTGCTAGTAAATAGAGGTTATTTTGGAAGAAATAAATGGATAAATATTTTATGAGATTAAATCAGAATATAATATTATATAAAATATTTTTTCATAAATATAAACCATACTAATGTACTGATAATATCCCAAACAAGTTTCGGACAAAATTTGTCAACCTAAAGTAGCCATAATCTTGAAATATATTATTTTGTCAAATCTAAAAATTAATTGTTAAAATAAATATAAATTATATTTAAATAAATTTTATATGATTTATTATGATTTATGTTCATGTCATTTAATTGGGGAGTTAAACTTAAATTTTGGAAGTCAAAAAAACCAAGAAACGAGATTCTGATACCCCGTAAAAGTAAAGTAAGTTGTTAGGAATAATATTGGACTTGGTTGTACATGAAAAAGAATAAAAATTAAGTTATAATTACAAGAATTTGTGATTAGACTCTTAAGCATATTAATTGATTGATAGGTCAATTGAATCCCGAACCAGTGGACGCAAAATCATCTTTACCACCACTGACTGTAGAACCAGGCAAGTGTACCTTGCCAAGGTATTTACAGTTCTAAATTATTTATTTGATATTATTTATACATTAGACATTATATTTGTGTGGCTTGTTTGATGTACTTATTGAGACTAGGGCCGTCATACGATACTTTGTGTTCGAACAAGATTCGGGTACCGACATCCCCTACGGAGTCGAGTATCGTAGTTAGAGAGTCATTCTTTCGAACCCATAATTTCTACAAATGTTATTTGCACATTCGACCGTAGGACACTTGACACGATATTCATGTGATAGAGTCTTTCTCGACTTGTTCATGGTACTTGGACTCTGGATAGGACTACAAGATGCATGCTATAGTGATATTTATAGTTATACATATTGACTATGCCTTGTGCTGATAGTTAGAGGTCATGATCTTGCGTGTCTTGATTGAGACATAAGGTTACATTGGGTGGGGAGAGTCTTCATCGTGCTCTGGGCATATTGTACTTATTATTATTTATTGTGTATTAGGTTTTAGGTTCCTTATACAAAATCTAAGGTATTATATATATATATATATATATATATATATATATATATATATATATATATATATATATATATATATATATATATATATATATATATAGCTTTCTTCTAGTTCCCCCATACGGAGCCTTGAGTGTACTATTAGATTACGGAAGTGTCCCTTGAGATCTTCCGTGAGTACCAGCCCTGAGTACGATACCATACTCTCATTTGCATATCACATAGTTGTTCATAGTAGCTTTCCCCATTTTTATAACATTATACTATTTACTTCTGGCTTGTTATTTTTTTGTACCTTGTTACGTCCCTCTGAGGACCTGGTCCCCTGCCAGTTTTTGCAACATAGACGGTTATGGAGTCTTTGGAGTTGCTGATGTGTGTTTCTTGTCATGCGGGCATTGGTGCCAGGTACTTATATTATTTCTACCAGAGTTATGGTTATTAATTCATATTATTTATTCATCTGCTGATGTAACATAGTTTTTATAGACTCATATTTCTTTCTCGAGTCTATTCGAGCTTACGTGTTACTGGGCGGCCGACTTTAGCACATGTAGTTCATTCTTAATATTTTGTTCTTTATGTGGATTGTGACATAGATATTTTTAGTATTCTTAGATAGTTACCCTTATTATACAACTTATACATATTCGGGTCGGAGTAGAGTTTGGTCAAATGCGTAGCTGGCATGTTATGTATTCCTATTCCTACGTATTTTGGGACTGGGACGTGACATATTTTTGTGGTGTTCCATACAGGTCTGAGCATATCGTTTTGGTTACGTTATTGTGTCGAGCGAGCTTGCAATTAGGATAAGGTTATTATGATCTCAATCCACAATTGCTATTGGAACTTCCTTAGATTTCTAATATCGTCCTTGAACCTCGAAATTGTAATCATCTATACTTTCTTTGAACTCTTATTCTTTGATTCTTGTTTTTCTCTAACTCGGAGAGATGAACACTCGTGTGCGGTGATCTCCCCAGGAGAAGATTTTTGTCAAGACGAAGAAGACATATTTAATAAATTATTTGTAAGTAGATGGTTACCTGAGTAGTGAACATTATGATAGATAATTTCTAGATATTAGAGTGAGAATAGATTAAGACATTACTAATAGGAACCTAAAATAAGATAGACTCCATCAATTGCCTAGATTAGAAGTGATGCGTTACTATTAGATAAATCTTTTTGATGTATGTGAGTGATTTTAGTTTAGGATATAATATTGTGTTTTGATAAGATGGTTTGATCTAAGGTGGGTAGGCTTCTCAACTAGCGAATTGGTTTGGAGGTTAATCAATTGATAAAGATAATAATTGTCAAATTTTGGTGCATTAATGCTTAAACTTCTATGTGATTTAAAAAAAAGGGGGGGTATTTAGTTTTGAATTGAGAAAAAAATGATGAGATAAGGAGCTAAAATTTTATTTAATTTAAAATTTTAAGGCGACTATGATGTAATGGGTTTAAAATTTAAATTAAAATATTTTGGAAGAATTTAAATATTGTGGAGTTTAAATTTTAAGGATAAATATTAATTTAAATAAAGAGTTAAGAATTTGATATGACAACATTAATAATTTTGTTAAATCATAAGTTTTTAAAGATTATGATATGATTGGATTTGTGTTTAAATTTAAAAGAGATTATGCGATGAATTTAAATTTCGATTTTAAGAATCTTGAAGCATTTAAATTTTGTGGGGTTTAAATTTGATGATTTTGATAAGATTTGACTTGGAATCAATTTAAGAATTTTACGATATGAAGAGGCGGCGCATTGGAGAATCTTAATTTTAAGATTTTATAATTATTCGATTGTTTGAGTATTATGTGGAAAATAATAATATCAAGAAAAAGGTCGAGAGAATGGTTTCAAATTAAAATTTTGTGGATGGAAATTTGAATTAAAATTTATTCAGGAGAATATGCAATTGTTGGATTTAAATTAGAGTATTAGATTTAAACTTGAATTATTAAGATTGGGTTATTAAATAAAGTTTTGAGAAATTTGATTTAAATTAAAAAAATTTAATGATAGAATTTAAACTTTTAAAACTTTGAGAAGATTTTGATAAAATAGATTTATATTTTCTTGAGAAAATTGTAGAGGTTAAATAATATTTGGTGAATTTGAGTAAGTTTTACGATAATTATTGAATTGAAGGTAAGAAGAAATTATGGTGCAAAAATTATGGTTTATTATATGATTAAAAAAATATAGAGGAGTAAAATTTGATGGGATAATTTTTGGAATTCAAAATTTTAGATGAGATTATTTTAAACTTTGTGATTGGATTTAAATTTTAAGAATAGATGAAATTAAATTAAATTTTGAGATCTTGAGGAGATAATGAGATATGGATTTAAAAAATATAATAATATTAGTAATAATAATAATAATAATAATAATAATAATAATAATAATAATAAATTGAGGATTTGATTTAATTTTAGGAATTCGACTAGGATTAGATATGCCATATAGGAAAAAAAAATTTGGACAGCTTTATAATTGCTAGATTTAATGATAATATAGAGGGTAAATTGATTGAGTTATGGGTATTATGGATTTGAAAAAAAAGAATCATTCAAAAATTTAAGGAATTGAGGAGAAGACTATTTGATAATTAAATTTTAAAATAGTGAAATACGACACACATCCTAATCTACTCCCAGACACATCGCTATACACCACAAATCCTCCCGGAAGGAAGTGTCAAAATTGGTGCTGATGTCAGACGCTTCTTTAGCTCATCGAAAGCCGTCTGACACTCCTCAGTCCAGATAAACTCCTCGCCTTTACGTGTCAGCCGAGTCATAGGCGCAGCGATCCTCGAGAAATTTTTCATGAACCTCCGATAATATCCGACAAGTCCGAGAAAACTCCTAATCTCCATAACTAATATAGGGGTAGGCCACGTCTCCACTACAGTGATCTTCTCCGGGTCAATTGATAGTCCATCTCCGATAATTATGTATCTCAGGAATGATACTCTATCCAAGCATAACTCACATTTGCTGAGCTTGGCATACAGCCTCTCCTGCCTCAGCGTCTCTAACGTGATCCTGAGATGCTCCTCATGCTCCTCCTATCTCTTAGAATATACCAATATATCGTCAATAAATACCACCACGAACTTATCCAAGTACTGGTAGAAAATCTTGTTCATCAGGTTCATAAATACTACTGGCGCGTTGGTTAAACTAAATGGCATGACTAGAAACTCATAGTGACCATACTTCGTCCGAACCGCTATCTTCGGAATATCCTCCCTTCGTACCTTGATTTGATGATAGCCAGATCTGAGATCGATCTTCGAGAATACACATGCGCCACTTAGCTGATCAAATAAATCATTGATGTGCGATATAGGGTACTTGTTCTTAATTATTACAATATTTAACGCCCTGTAATCGATACACAAGTGTACCGTCCCGTCCTTCTTCGGCACAAATAAGATGGGTGCTTCCCATGAAGAAACACAAGCCCGAATGAAGCCCTTGTCTAAGAGATCATCTGCTTGGACCTTCAACTTAACCAGCTCCTTTGGTGCTAGTCTGTAGATGGGAAAGTAACTGGCTCGACTCCAGGAGTCAACTCTATAGTAAACTCTATCTCTCTGTCAGGTGGCAAGCCTGGAATATCCTCTGAAAATATATCCTCAAACTCTGATATAATGCGGGGGTACACCGGTTCACCTTCTGCAATGTGTGCCTCTAAGGTAGATGGGCACCATGCTCTCGGGCTCCCCAAAGAAACTCAAACTTAGGGTGATCTAGTGGTCTAAATATAATACAACCACGTCGGCAATCTAGCGTCGCATGGTATTGGCTCAACCAATCCATGCCTAGGATAATGTCATAGTCTAGACTTAACCTCATAATAAATTCTTCTGTTCTATTTACAACACTAATCCTCCTAAAAAAATTCTTCCTTCCCTAATGTATAATTACTCTTCTCCTCAAATTTCTCCCTAAAATTGTATTCCTCAATTTCTTCTTTCTGTTATTTATTGCTCCGAGTCTCATAGTGCAATTATAATAATGGTATCACCCAAGCACATGCTAGAATTCTTGGTATCAGATAATCATCTTCCAAGTGAGAGCCTAAAATTTTATCTTCTCCAATTCATAATATCGTTCCTGGTATCGCTAGCTACAACTAATTCCTAGCATCTGGCTATGCATTTCCATAAATTATTCTAGAGGGTTAGGATCAACGATCTTTCTAGCTCCCAGTACTTCCCAAATCACTGCTATCTCACGTATGGGTAGGGTTTTAGCAGTTCTAGGAACGTACTACTTGGTCCAATTCTCTTACTAACAATCTACACTAGTTCTAGAATCTAAAAGATACTATCAATCTACCCTACTAAGGGTAATAATCTTCTCAGAGAATATTACACAAATCATGTCTTCTGTCGTCTGGACGATGATTTTCTTCTAGAAGGAACCATCAAGCACAAGCATTCGTCTTTCCGAAATAAAAGGAGATGAGAAACAATGATACAATATTGATGAAAAAGGAACGAATATAATTTGGAAGTCCAAGGACGATAATCAAATACAAAAGGAGTTTTAAAAATCGATTATGGATTGAGATCCTATTCAACAATAAATCCTAAATTGCAGACTCGTTTGATACAGTAACATAACCAAAATGATATGCTCTTAGACCTGCATGGGCCACCACAAAAACATGTTATGCTCCAGTCCCAAAATACGTAGGACTAGGAATACGTAACATGCCAGCTACGCATTCGACCAGACTCTGGTCCGACTCGAATATGTATAAGCTATATTATAATGGTCACTATCTAAATAATCAAGTAAATATAAATATCTATGTCTCAATCCACAATAAACAGAATGCACAAGAATGAGCTACATGTGCTAAAGTCGGCCGCCCAGTAACACACAAACTCGAATAGACTCAAGAAGAAATATGAGTCTATAAAACTAGGCTATATCAGCAGATGAATAAACAATATGAATAAATAACCATAACTCCGGTAGAAATGATATAAGTACCTGGTAACAATGCCTGCAAGGCAAGCAACTCCATCAGTAACTCCAAAGGTCTGCATAATCGTCTATGCTACAAAAACTGGCAGGAGACCAGGTTCTCAGAGAAACGTAACAAGGTACAAAATAGTATGCCGTAGTATAACAGAAAGAAACAAGTGCAACGTCGGTGTAATCTAGCATAACCACCTAAGTGGGACACAACTTTAAAGACAATGTTCGACGCGTGGGCTATCCAAATATAAAATCGTAGCTCCAAACATAAAGACACACGGGGCGTACCGTAGCTTCGAGCACAGAGTCACACAAGTGATACTACAACTCCGGATACATGAATACTACATAAATAAGAACATATATATATATATATATATATATATATATATATATATATATATATATATATATATATATATATATATATATATATATAGCACGTGCAGAGTAGCCCAAACGTCTAGTAACTGTCTTTCCCTCCCAAAGCGGTCATCGAGTGATCGTTGAACCTAAACCTCTATCTAACAGTCTCGTCATACTGAAGTAACTATCAACAAACACGACCCTAAAGTCATCCCAGATTCTGGTCATGCTGACAGTATCAGGATATAGGAAGTCTGGCATGATGATGGTGTCTGAAGATGTTCTAGGGTTCTGATGTAACCAAGTAGGTACATCAAGGTGTCACAAATATCATCAATCGATACCAGATATTACCAACAAACGTCTGCACCCGGATATGACCCGGACGCTAAGTAAAGATTTTGATACAAAGCGCGCATAATGCATTGAATAAATAAATAGAAATTTGGAAACTGAGATACAGAATGGCAAGGTACACTTGTCTGAATCCGGATATTGAAGGTAGGGCTCCGGTACAACGTCCAAGTCCGCGGATCCCGAAGTACCTAGAGACGAGATATAAGATTAATCAATAAACTATCATGATACTATTCTAAAATAAGAGGTGACACACGTCTAGCATAGGCTTCAGTCTTAGTTACATATAGCTCACATAGACATTAAACTAGAGGGTTGACCTAAGTTGACTAAAGGAATGTTGCATCAAATACGTTCCATAATCAGTATAACATCATTAAACCAAATCTCCAATCCCCTAATATTTATCACGGTGATTTCAGTCATTCAAGCTATGCTCATCCTCAACTATATCGTCCATGTATTCACAGACGTTATTATGTACATTTAATTTATTCATCCTTAATTAAATTCGTTATTAATTATCAAGCCTACAATAAATAACTGTTATTATATTATTATAACACCATTTCATATTTATATACCTACTCCTCAATATCCATCATAAAAATGTATGAAGTATTCATAAACCCTAAAACTCACATATAGTATTCATGAACCCAAAAAATCACATGTAGTATTCATGAACCCTAACCCTAACTAGGTTCTCTTTAACAAACAACAAACTACACTAAAATAAAGAGAAGGGGGAGGAGTTACCCCGGTAGCTGCAAGTGGTGGCAGCGGCAATGCTGCGGCTTCGATCAGGGATGGCGTCGACCGCAAGGGTGGCGCACGTGTCGACCGAGGTGGTGGGGGTGCTCGACTGTGTAAAGGAGGCATTGCTCGAGGTGGTGGTCGAGGGGGTGGTGAAGCTGGTCGTGGAGGTGGTGGTGCTGGCCGTGGAGGTGGGGGTACGAGGGTATTGGTGATAATGGCAGGTGTAGGTGAAGGAGAGGTGATGGGTGCGGTGGTGCTGACCGTGGAGGTGGTGGCCGAGGGTGGAGCTGGCCGAGGGTGTTGGCCGAGGGTGGAGCTGGCCATAGAGGTGGTGGTGCGAGGGTGCACTTGGCCAGAGTTGTGTGAAGGAGGGTCGAGGGAACGTGGTGAAAGTAGCAGCGGTATGGTGGCTGAGGGTGGTGCTGGTTGCGGGTGGTGATGCGAGTACACTTGGCCAGAGTTGGTAGTGGTGGTCGAGGGAACGTAGTGGAGTCGCTGCGGTAGTGGTAGCGACAACAAATATGGCCGAGGGGTTGGCAACGGTGGTAGCGGGTGCTCTGGTGCGGGTGGAGGTGTAATGAAGCTGGCCGGAGGAGGAACGGTGTAATGGCCATAGAAGAAGCGGGTGGACACTGCTGCGGGTGGTTGGCAGCAGCAAGGTGGCCGGTGCTCGTGGAGGCAACTACGGGTGGTTGGCAGTAGTAAGGTGGCCGATGCTCGTGGAGGCTGCTGCGGGTGGTTGGCAGTAGTAAGGTGGCTGATGCAGCAGGTGGAGGCCGGAGTCACAGGCTGAAGAAGAAGAAGAAGAAGAAGAAGAAGAAGATGAAGAAGACGTGAAGGAGAAGAAGTAGTGAAGAAGAAGAAGAAGAAGAAGAAGAAGAAGTAGTAGTCGACTGAAGGAAGGAAGAAGAGGAGAGAGAGGGGGGGTTTCCTAGGCTTCTAGGGATTAGGGCCGGCTCATTGGGAAATGTGTGAAGAGGAGTGATTTTATAGGAGATTGCGTGGTGGTGATAAGGTTGCATTTTTAATTAAGGGCCTTGATTCATCATGAAGAATGTGTTCAAAACAAAAGGAGAGAGAGAGAGTGATTTGACAGATCCATGAGAGGGAGGGGGTTCTTCATTGGCCTTGACCAATAGGGTGGTGACACCTAGCACCCTATTTGCAAATAAGCCCCTTAACTTTTGGGTATTTACACATGAAGAAAAAGTAATGGAGATTTTGTGTGGGAAGTGGTGTTTGGTATTATGTAGGGTGAGAGGGTTTTGTCTATTTTGTATAGGCTTTATGAAAGGGTTATTGGGTTAAATTGGGGTTAAGTTGGGATTAGTTTAAGTTGGTGTCACCAATTTAATTAAATAAAGTGTTATGTGCTCTTAAATTAAATGGGGGCACATGGGATCTCAATTAGGAGTGACACAAAGGTCATGAACGATGTAGGCTTGGTGTCAGTCTTAGTCCTTTTAATTGGTTTGGCGAAACGGGTTGAGTTTGTGTCCCTAAATTGATGGCAACGATATAGGTACGCGGCATAGGATTAAAGAATTAATTTTAGGACGGAAAAGTTGTGCAATTAAATTAGAGCACAATGGGAGTGTGTTTATGAGTGACGGAAAAGTCTAGCGCCTATGTTAGCTTGTCAGGTCAAGAGTGCAAAAATTTATTGGAAATTAAGGGCTATTGTTGGGCTCCAAATATTGTACCAATGGTAGGTTGTACCGAGGGTTTAAATTAAAGAACCAGTCAACGTAGCCAAATTTCTAAACCTCAAACACCCTGATGCTAAACCAAAATTTCAAACCCTATCTAGTCTACCTAAAATAAGATTTTGAGGGGGTTTACACATGACGAGCCTCATCCCTATGTTGTCTTACTTCAAGCATCTGCATCATTCGCTCAATTGGATTGACATGGGGCATAGCTCGCAGGCTTCCAGAACTTTCTGAGGTGCCAAAACTACTTTTATGTGCTTGTACCTCTCCCTGTGCTAGCGCTGATGCTTGCGTTTTAGTCATTCCTTCAAAAGAAAGTAACTTGCATCTGTCCTATAAATGGACTCACTGTATGGAACGTATCTCATTTTGGCCAAACGAGTTCAATAGTTCGTATAAGAAATAGATCGTTAAAGGAATTTTTTTTGACACGAGGGTCAAAGAAACTTGAAGTCATGCTCTGATATCAATATGTCATGTCCCGGTCCCGTAAAATCGATAGTCGTCCCCCGGGCGTGAAGTTGTGCGTGCCTAGGTTACACAACGCACAGGGCCAAGGTATTTGATATAACGAGCACATATTCAGAGTACGCAGATAGTTGAAAATAATATTGAAATAAGGAAAAGTTCTCTTTATTGATAATGAACATCATTTACAAACTCTTGAACAAATACAAAATATTGCCTTGAAGGCTTACAAAAGTAGACGCTAAATAAGATAGCCGTCTGAAACATTACATCATTTTACTAAAACTTCAAAAGCTATAGACACCTTCAGACGAAGCTATCGCCCTGCCACGGAGCTGCATAAGGTATATGCACGAGCTCCTGGAACTTTAAAATATGCTTCAAGGGCACGAACAGGGTATGCCGGCAGGTGGACTGGATTGTAAATTCGCTCTAGGTCCTTGCAGGATAGCCTTGGCATGGGAAACATGTTGCAACAAGGGTGAGTACATCGAAATGCATTGGTGAATGTGAGCTAACCCAACTATACCAAGCAACACATTGTTTATATGAAGCATGCAATTTATTATGTGGTATTTTTATCTTGTCTTAGTTTAATTTACAAGCAAGCAATGGATATAAAAATTTACTGAATTAAACATGCCACCCCTCGGTGACTTATATCTGCCCGTCTGAACCACCTGCACAACACTTACCATGACCTTTCCTGCCACGAAGATATAGTTATCTTGCACAGTTTAAATATATAAGGGGATTATTGGCACGTTGCCATAATAGATGAGTTATAGTCTCGGTATGGAATGACATGCAACACAAAGAACATGGGCGTTACAGGCCATCCCATCCAAAGCGGGCGACTATCAGGGAGTTCCATACAGACCAGATCGGTACTAGTGCCCCAGCGATCGTCCGCAGGAACTAAGACCTTGTGCACAAGTTGTCCGTGACTAAGCAAAGTCTACACTAAGTTACCAATTGAGGCAGTTCAAGATAATACAGGCACAAGACAAGTAATATGGCATGATCTAATTTGCATAGTCTTTCTGATCATTTATCTCATAGTAAAATATTCTATACATAGCACAATAATAGAAGAATATTGTTCTAAATATAATTAAAACACGATGAAAGAGCATTCTAAATGAACTAGCATGCAACAAGATAACCGTTCATAAGTTGATTGACAAGCATAAAGTAATCCAAGTCTATTCATTTATCTTGATATCTTTTAGTTCTTATGGTATCGTTTGATTGGAATAATCAAGAGGGCAAGATTTTAGGTGTGAAGACTTAGAAGAAGGATCAACTAATCGAAGTATAGCCACTCACAAGTTGGTGGAGAGAGAAAAGGAAAGAGGTGCTTCAAGACTCCGCTTGCGCGACGCCTATTGCACGATCACCTGCATTGCCACAAACAGACGATCAATATCTCTTCTCCTTTTTCTAAGATCGAAACGAAAGTGCATATCAACGAACGAAAGAACTAAAATCCATCAGAACCGTTCAAGAAAATGCAAATCTAAAAATTAACTCGAAAGCACGAAAGCAATAATATGACAGCATAAATTAGGCAAAAAACTTGCAGCGGAGAGGTCCTTCTTGACTCTGCCGCTTAGTCCATCCTTGGGACACGGTCCACTGAATATGGGAATCAATTTCGAAGAAGCCAATCCATAACGAGAAAAAGAACTTGATTCAATCTATCCCGATCGAACAATAACGAAAGTATTTCTTAGCCGTGATCCCCGAATAGGGGGAACGGGACAAAGTGTCCAGGCCACATAGAGGTCAGGCCGCATAGGACTCTCGACCGCATATGATTCTGGCCACATGATAACTTCGTATTCTCCAAACAGCAGGTTCAGCCATGGCGAAAACTCCTAAAAAATTTAAAAATTGTTTTCTCCATAAAAATTTTATTTTAACTCCGAACCAAGTGAATTAAAAGCCAAAATGCTCAAAATGAAGTGCTCCACCAACCACAAAAATGTTTTTTTTCTTTCTAAACATGTTTTAGTAGATCAAAACCACAAAAAATACATGGAACCCATGAAAACCCTAAACTTCAAATTCAGATCTACTCAAATATACTCATCAAAATCTAAAACTCCAAAAACTAAATATGATCAGCAACTCAATGAGAACATTTTTTATCAAATATTTTTTTAAACAACATATATATAAATATCCAAAAATCAAGGCTTCACTGTAAGCAAGATATACTTGCCTTGGGTGGCTTCTAGCCTCTACCTCTCATGGTCCTAGTCACAATAACTTCTCCCTAGGTCTAGGGTTTGGCTAGAGGGAGCTTGAAGGAAAGGAGGAAGAAGGAAGCAAAAAAAGTGGAATGAGAAAATGAGTGAGGAGAGAAAAAATACTCATATATATATATATATATATATATATATATATATATATATACTAAGAGGAGAGGAAAATGGTTTAGTCATGGGTTCAATCAAATGAACCAAACCAAGTGTCTATTCTATATGCGGGTCTTAAATCGGGTCTATGGCAATGCCAATGAGTATTCTACTGGTCTCGTGTAGTCTCTCTCAACAACAATAATACATTATCAGGAAAAATTAAATTCTAGAAATTCAAGAAATACCAAATCTGGAATTGGGTGTGACAGTTCCAGCTAAGGACATCCAAGTCGACAAATTCCTGTAAATTTTACTCGTTTTCATCGATTTTTGTCAATTTTGGGGATTTTTTTTTCCTTTCCTTATTTTGGTTTGAATATGAGAAAGTTGTGGTTCCTGCGAACAGCCAATGGTATTTTTGGAACTCTAACTTAAATCATCAATAAGTACTGGAATTATATATTTGTTATGTTGGTTCTCCTAAATGAGTAAGTCTATATTTTTTGTAGTTTGATTTAATATTTAGATGATTCATCCTTAATGCTTAATTATAATATTAATCGATTGTATCATAAAAGAAGAGTCTATAATAGATTGGAAGGTTGGATGCCCAACGAGTTTTAGGCTTTACATAGTTGATTTACCATATGGTCGTAGTGAGTAATATTATGAGTACTGTTGTGATTTCCTATGAGTAATGGTTCAGGAAACCCCATTTAGGGCATGTTTGTTAACTCGTAACTAGGAATGGATGTGGAAAGTCCAAATGCATATTTTATCCAGAAATAAGTGATGAGGGATTTTATGTTGTTTAATGTTCTTATCTAGAAATCAGAATTAGATAATTCAAATACGATATAAATAAATCATCCAAATTGGATTTTTAAATAAAAATAAAACCAGGACATACAATAAAATCAGGCTAAAATCAGGTTTAAATAATCAGGCAAATCAGACAATGACTACACCCCTGTAAATTGATGCAAAGTATAATGTTAGTATTAGATATTGTGTATTGATTGTTGGAATATATACGATCACATAGATATGTGTTATATTGTGTGATTTCTATTCTTGCCAAAATTCGAAGTAGTTTGTTGTATATTGGTTTTACGAAAAAGTATATGCCCCCATTTAAATAAAGCTACATCTTATAATAAGAAGCTTAGAGAACATAATTCTAATTTTCAGATAAGAACATTAAAATTTTAAAGAAAATTAGAATCCATAAAAAGGTACATTATTGGTACTTATAAAGGGCTCTCGCTCAACTGATCAAAGGTACGCTGGGGTTAACAGGCTGATGACTCCCAAGAGCTTTTATAAAAAATTTAAAAAACAAAGAGTTACTGCTTTTGGCACTATTCATCGTTCGAAAATTATTGTATATGGCTAGTAGTTGTTTTGTCAAAGAAGGAATAAACAAAGAAAAAATTTGCCCATTCTCTCTCTCTCTCTCTCTCTCTCTCTCTCTCTCTCGCTCTCTCTCCTCATAAAACCCTAGCTAGGGTTTGGGGATCCATTGATCGATCAATCGAATCTAGAAACTTTAGCTATCATGCTATTTTCTTCTATGTCTTCCAGATCATTATCCTCTCGTGCATAGATCTGATACGAGGGATCTAAATTCTCTATTTAAGTTCTAGATACAATGTGCAAAAGGTACAATACTAATATATAAAAAATTTAAAAAATAATAAGTTACTGCTTTGGACGGCACTGTTCTTCGTTCAAAAATTATAGTATATGTCTAGTCGTGGTTAAAGAAGGAATAAACAAAGATAAAAGTCCTCTCATTCTCTCCCTCTCCCTCTTCTCTCCTCTCCTCATAAAACCCTAATTATGGTTTGGGGATCCATCGATCGTTCAATCGAATCTAGAAACCCTAGCTATCATGTAGAGCAAGAATCTAGTATCACTGAAGCTGCTCAAGCTCTTCGTTCCGGCTTAGGACATCCAAGTCAAAAAATTCATGCATATAACCAAGACCTTTACCAGAAGCATCACTATAAATTTTATAACCTCCAGAACCATTTGGTAAAGCTAGAACAGGTGATATAATAAGTATTTCTTTCAATTCTTCAAACGATGCCTGGTATTTGCCTATCCAGATAAATTTTTTATCCTTCCATGTTAAACGGGTTGTAGGTTTAGTAATCCTCAAAAAAAATTCTACAAATCTTCGGTAATATCCTGCTAACCCCATAAAGCTTTAAATTTTTACTATAAATTTAGGTACAGGCCATAATTTTTACTACTTCAACTTTCCTTGGATCAACTAAAATTTCTTTGCCACTAATGATATGGCCAAGAAAAGATATACGGTTTAGCCAAAATTTACATTTGCTAAGCTTTCCGTATAATTGTTCTTGTCTCAAAGTTTGAAGTACTATCCGTAGATGTTCTTCATGTTCTTTTTCATTCTTGGAATATATCAAAATATCATCGATGAATACTATAACAAATTTGTCCAATTATTGGTAGAATATGTGATTCATAAGATCCACAAATATTGTAGGAGCGTTAGTTAATCCAATTGGCATAATTAAGAATCTGTAATGCCCATATTGGGTTCGAAAATCAGTTTTTTGATACATCTTATTTCTTTACTTTTACTTGATGATAATCCGAGCTCAGATCAATTTTTGAAAACACTTATGCTCCTCCAAGTTGATCAAATAACTCATTGATTCTTGGTAAAGGATATTTGTTCTTGACTGTTATCTCATTCAATGTCCTAAAATCAATGACCAATCGTAAGGTGTCATCTTTCTTCTTCACGAAAAAAAATGGTGCTCCCTAAGGTGAAATACTTGGTTGAATAAATCTTTTAGTCAATAATTCTTTTATTTGTTTATTCAACTATGCTATTACTTTTTTATTCATAGGATACATTTTTTTTGCTACTGGTACTGCTCCAGGAACCAGATCTATAATAAACTCTATTATTATGTCTAGTGGTAATCCCGATAATTCATCAAAAATATATCCTTAAATTCAGATAATATCCTCGGGAATTGTTCTTCTTCAATATTTTGGAATACTCCTCGAATTGGTAGCCTAAGTTCTTCAATCTTCTCTGTTTGATCCTCCTTATGATCCCGAATAAATGCACGTATTTCTCTCCTTGGAAGTTGAAATGTAACACTTCCTTGACCATAATCTATATTAGCTACTGTTAATGTCAACCAGTCCATTTTGAAGACTATATCATAATTGATCAATGAAAAAAACTAAAAGTCTTACTCGAAATGATTCACCTTAAATTCTGATTGGACAGGTTTTACATATATAATTGACATCACCAAACCATTTTTCGTTAAAATTCCCAGTTTCTTATGTAATAGTTCAATTCAATCTTATGTAAACATATAAATGCAGCATATTCATTCACAATATATTTATCCTATTTCAGTCAGATAACCTCCTTTCTAGTTCCATTTGAGCCGACTCTGAAAAAAATCTCTCTTCAAATTTACTTTTAAACTCTTCCCATGTCACACTCTATCAGACTCCTCTGGGTGCTCTACACTCCACCAGCTTTCTGCCACATCTTCTAATTGGATTCTAACTATTGCTACCATATCTTCTAGTGCGATCTTTGCTCCCTTAAGTAATCCTTTAATAGTCCTCAACCATTGTCCTGCTTCCAATGGACTTTCAGTACCATTAAATTTCTTTGGAATTAGTTTTCTAAAGTCGACAATGGTTCCAGCTTTCAGTTGGGAAGGTGTCCTAAGTTATTCTTGTACAACTGTTGAGGTAGCTTGTGCAGCATTATCATGCTGATTATTCATTTGTAAGAGTTATTGGAAAATTTGGAGTACATCTGCGGCACTTGTCTCAACTTGGTTGTTAAGAGGGGACTAGAATTCAAAATTGCCCATTTTTCTAAATAACGACAAGGAATATAGATTTTTTAATAAACTAACCAAAGTAGCCATAATACAATTTTTAATAATAAGTAAAATCAAATGAACAGTTACATAAAAGTAGACCATAATAAATAAGAAAAGTGCACATTTTTATTTACAGAAATAATATATGATAAGGGCTACAAAGCTACACAATCACTAATTACATCTGTTGTTATACAAAAATAAACTCCAGCAGAAAAAAAATGATCCCTATATCTATATTACACATAAACTAGTCTTATATACATACACACTCCACACATAGTAGTCTTATTTACATAACTATCTCCTATCCACACTTGAAATCTTTATCCTCTAGATATGTATCAGCATGATCCTGGAGATAGTTATTTTGGGATGAAGCTCCCTCCATTATTGTAACATACCATTAAAATCATTCATTTCTGCTGATTGTGAGTCTTGATAACTATGTGATATGGGATCATGTATATATCCTGGCCTATTTGATAGCCATCTTCATAACTAACACTATACACAGGTATATTCTGGCCTTGTGCTAATCCCCATCTTCTTCTTGCAAAACTGTAAAATCTATGTTGAGTCCATTCTCCAAAACTTATATATGCACGAGACATAAATTGAGGCATGATATACACCTAAGAAAACATTATATCAGTAACCTCAATTAAATCTTAAATACAACTATAGAAAATTAAAAATAAATAAATCATGAATCAAATTTTCTTAGAACATAAACACATGCTATGGAAATATAAAATAAGTATACTGAACTTAATTTTCTTAACCTTATTATACCCAATACTCAAATCCTAAGGTTCTTGTTAGACTTTTCCTAGAAATCAATCTTAAATATAATTAAAAGATCTGCTACCTAGAAGTAGACTACTGCATATCTATAACGCAGACCTGCATGGGCCACCACTAAAAGATGTATCATACCGCGCTTCCAATATACGGTGAGTCGAGTACGTAATCATCATCCCCAGGCTACATGCTTTACGAATAAACCTATATCCATAACCACGATGATTGCCTGTAATTTCTAGGATAAAGTATAGGGTAAAGCTAAACCATCAAGAAGTAAGAACTAAGCACATTCACAATATCATTTTTCTTTATTTACATCTCAAATGTCTGAGTTCTGTCTTCAAAAGATAGTATACAAGCTACTCAATAATTACACAATCACATGTCTATATCCCATAAAGATTAATATACATATAATTATACAAGAACATAAAATAAAATCATATGTCTATCCGCAGCATCCCTTACTCTTCCGACTCGTCCACATTATATAAGGGAAGTATCTCGTCTTCGGTCAGGCCTTTATTTAGTGAAAAAAAACTAGGTCATCAAAGGCATATAAGTTATCGATTCAAGGAAGGTAAAATAATTGAATTAATATGATACAGAAGATCAAGAACAATGAAACCTAAAATTAATAAATTCTAAGTAACTAACATAATACGACTCTGAACTAACTACTAAAGTAATCTTAATATAGTAAAATAATTGTATCCAAACTATTCCTTAAATCCTAAAGTCACTAACACAATCACAATACAATTTTTCCTATATGATGATGCAAGTTAGAAAATATGTTTGGATCTCACATTCGCAGTGTCACGAGCGCTATCTAGGTAATAATCCCGTTACCAGGGATCAAGTGGTGGCAGGTAGGCACGGTGCTTAGTAGTCCGGTCACTCCTCTTCGGGAGCAAATTTTATAAACATCAATTAATACCAAATTTGACTTTTCTCGAATTAGGGTAAACAACACGAGCTTCATGAGGGTCAGGTAAGGTAGGTGATCTAAGCATTCACCTAGTCTCAACGCAAGGCCTTGCAAAGGACCTACAGGTACTGGTCAGTTTTGTTAATTATATTGCAGCATTAATAAGATTTCATACGATATGATCCAAACTGTTCTCCCCCGTCTAATGCTTTATTCTACAATCATAATCAATTCTAAGTCCATTCTAATAATTAAAACTTTATTTTCTGGCTCAGGTATACATCTTAATTTGTATTTCTGGAATACAGGTATCACTTAGCAGGAATGCTTACAACTATTGGAATAATAATAAATAAATTCTCTATACGTGTTAACCTCACGTAATAAGAGAATACAGTCAACAGGGTATTCCAGAACCAAGAAAACAAGATTTGATAATTTAATCACGTACATATTTACATGTGCATGTCCTTATGAGTCCAAGACTTAGACAGTTGACCTCTAAGTGTTTTTAGAGTAGTTGTATGTCTGTCTCTTAGTCGATATACAATTATCTAGGTTTAGGATTTTGTATGATACGACAGTGTTCAAGATTCGAATTTAGGCTATCTTCCAAAATCCTTAGAATTTCAGACAGAGTCTCCTTTGTTTTTCGTGCTTGAAACATAGTAATATAATCGACCCGGAGCAACTCTCTATAGAGTTGACTTGGGTCAAATTTCCTTCGGTGGAACAACTCTACACTAGTCACACATAATTAATATGATAGATCGTAAATGCATAAAAGCACAAAACTAAATTGCACAAAAATTTTAACATATATACCCAGCATTGTACAAAGCATAACTCATATCATATAAATCCAAATATTGTCAAATTATATATGGTTGGAAATCTTTTTGTACCGTCTAAGAGTTCTGTTTAGACACAATTAAGTTTCGACAAAGTTAAATAGGCCAAAACTGGCCTACAAAATAATGTGTACATGTTCCAGATTTCAATTCCAGAATTCAACCTCTGTGTTCCACGGCCAATAACTCCTATCATATAAACACAAATGCTATCATATCAAATATGGTTAAAAAAAAATTATCGAAATTCGAAATATTCTCGTTCATACATATTCTGGTTTTAACAAAATTTAATGGGTCAATTTTTCCTAAAAATAATGTGTATAATCGATTCCAGATTTAATTCCAGAATTTTATACCTCTATTGTACGACCCATAACTCCTAATATATACACCCAAATACTATCATATCATATATAGTTGGAAATTTTTTCAAATTTCCAATGATTTTCGTTCAGACATATTTTGTTTTAGACCATGTTTGATAGATCAAAACCAACTTTAAAAAATATTGCGCAGTGAAAACGAATTCAGCCCTACGTTTTCTAATTCTAATTCATATTCAAGCCTTCTATGAGTGTGTCACCTTAACAAATATAGAAAATTTACTGTACAGAAAATATTTTTAAATAAATTAACTAAAAAGAAAAGTATTTCAGAAAATTTTGAAATTACGAAAGCTTTCGCCATCACAGATGGCGAAAATATGAAAAATAATTTTTTGTTTTTTAACATTTTCACCAACTTAATTGGCGAAAATATGACGATGGATTTTTTTTGGTTTATTTTCTGTTGGTTTTTTTGTCATTTTTGGGATAGTTGTGTTTGGTTTTTTTTGTTAGTTTTGAGGGGTTTTATTATTCTAATTATGAAAACCTTCGATTGTTTATGAAAATCTTAAATTATTTTATTTCATTAATTCTTGTAAAAAAAATTCAGAACTGCTTGTTACCAAGCATGGATTAGATTGGTTTAAAAGTCGCTACTTAAAACCACTCAAAATCGGATCCCTCATAACCGTTCATAACCGGTACTCTAAAAATACCGCATAACCGCTACTCCCACAATTGCCAAGCAGACCCTTAAAGTTTCTACCGTAATCAAAAGTTAAATCGATTTTATTACGATTGGTAAATTATTTATAAATAGACAATCTTATCGTTAAAAAAATAAAATATATATTATTGTCCCATTTTTAATCATCTTCACACTGATATATTATATGGTAACGTTTGAGGATCCAGAGACCTATTTTTACTCTTTAACATCGAAATACCAAAAAAAAATCCAAAAATAAAATTATGGCAATTTGGAGATCGAAACATCATTTTTTTTGCAATTCTAAATTTTTTGAAGTCCGTTAAATAGTAAAATTGTTTATCCCAAATTATTTTTTGTTACGGTAATTTTGGCACAAACTGGACCTCGTTTCGATCTCTCAGTCAAAAGTTATGATACTTTAAAGTTTAAAATTTTATACTTTTGCCTGTAACATGTGCACCTTGCTTCGGATAAAAATTATTTCTACATGAATTGTGTTACTCTCTTTGAAAACATACAAATTGACCTATTGTTTGACGAAAAATAATTTTTGAACAAATAGTTATGGCCGCTCGAAGTCTGCTTGACGACATATGTAATTTTCTTACGATGGAAAAGTTTTAAATTTTTGGATGTTCAATGATAGCATATTTTATTTTGGTGTTAAATTTCATTTTTTCTAATTTATTTAAAAATGTATTATTACAACAATTTTTTTTAAAAGAACTAAACCAAACTACTCGTTTTCCAAAAAAAAAAACTTATTAAAAAAAAAACCAACACTCACCCAAACATTAAAACCGGACCAACCCTCACCCACCCACCCGGGTCAAAGTGCTGAAATTTTGCCAACTGTTGGCAAAAATTTGACACTTTCGATTTTCGCCATCCGATATGGCGATTTCAATCATCAGTTCAAAATTTTAAAAAATAGTTTCATTATAGTTAATTTATTTTAAAATATTTTTTGTACAGTAAATTTTCTGTAATAAATAATTTCTAGAATTATATTCTAAACAACATATGTTAATCTCAACATTAATCTAAAATATAAATTTTATTTAGAATTAATAGAAAAACAATGCACAATATAGAAAAATGCATAAAAATGATATTTGAGTTAAGGAAAGAAGGACTTGCCTTGATTCTACGGGGTTTAGAATTTATGGAGGGATGGAAAGAAGGTTTTGATATGGGTAGAAGATGGTTGTAGGAGAGATTGGTTAGAAGCTAAGAAGGTTAAAAGCTAAAAAGGAATGAAACATATATATATATATATATATATATATATATATATATATATATATATATATATATATATATATATATATATATATATATATATATATATATATATATACACACACACACACACACCAATCGTCAGAGGGAGGCTTGCTAGCAACTCGTTTAAGCGGAATATTGAAATATTTTATTCAATATCGATACTAAGTGATCGATGATAAGTAACACAAAGAAGAAATACTCTTGCAAGTAGTAAAAACAAAACACTAAAATAAAATTGCACACACATGAACTTAGGGGACTCCCCTATTTATACAAAAAAACTACTTCAGAACGAAGCAACCAGCTGTCCATCATCTTCCTAAATGGAAACATCAGCTGTTATCCATCATAAAAAAGGAGCGTCGGTGCCAAAAGAGACTTTCAGCTGTCTTCCACCATGAGAAAAAAAGGAGCGTCGGTGCCTTCTACAAAAAAAGATGCTGCCATTAATAATGCTAGTAACGCTATATCATTGCAACTGTTGAATGGAGAACCCACCAACAACACCTACCCAAAATTCATCCTCTAATTCTGTGAATAAAGGAGGATGGGTACCACTAACAGTAAAGAGAATTAATAGTCATTAGTGGGTGGTGGAGCCATAACCGACTGATAGAACTCGTCTACCGACATGTCTTCAAGATTGATTTTTGATGTATTATTAGAGATATCTATACCAAAATTGGTATCAAACTGTACTTTCATAAAGTGAAGGCACCTATTTTTTAACTCTTCTTAGAAATACTAGGGTTCTTTCTGATTAGAGATTCTTTTAATTTGGTGATAGTGTTATCACCGAAGATTTTACTTTGGACCTGCTTGTCCAACTTGCTTTCATTTTCTTTAATAGAGGCAATAATTTCCTTTAGCTTATCATTTTCATCAATTTGTTACCACCATTTCACAAGGAATTTTTGTGACATAATAGGGATATTATTATGATCAAAATCACATCTGATAGTCCAACAAAATATATAATGTCATGCCCCGATTTCGTGGAATCGATAGTCGTCCTCGGGCGTGACCGTCGTGCGGGCCTAGGTTGCGCACCGCACAAGGCTAAGTATTTTATTTTCGCATACCGAGCACATATTTAGAGTACGCAGATAAATTGAAACACAGATTTGAAGCATGGAAAAGTTCTCTTTTATTGATAATATGAACATCTATTACAAACTCCTTGAACTGAGTCATAAGGTTGTCTCTATGGGCTTACAAAAGTGTTGACACAAAATAAGATAACAGTCCTGTAAATTACATCCTTAATAAACTTCAAAATATAAGACCACCTGGTAGAATGACGGCCTTCCCACGAAGCTGCATGTTTTTTTGGGTTGCTAGCTTCTTCCTCAAAATACTTCAAAAGTGGAACGAACGAGGCACGCCTACACCTGGACTGGATCGGGGATTGACTTCTGTACCTCGTTCGGCTCCTTAGTGCGGGGAACCTGTTTAAACGAGGGTCAGTACATCGAAACGTACTGGTGAAGGCAAGCTAACCCAACTATACCAATTAACACATTGTTTATATGAAGCATACATATTATTTGTGGTCTTTCTATCTTGCCTTAGTTCATTTTACAGCAAGCAATAGACATAGAAATCAATAAAATACTTGCCACCGCTCGGTGACATTTACCTTCTCGTCTGAACCACCTGTACAATACTTACTATGTCCTTCCCTGCCAAGAAGACACAAGTTAGTTTGCAACAGGTTTAAATATACAAGGGGATCACTGGCATGTGCCACGAGGGATGAGTTATAGTCTATGAACGATGATGGTATGCAACGAGGGTACTTGGGCATTGCATGCCATCCCGTCCAGCACAGGAGACTAAGCTGGAGTTCCGTCCAGATCAGATCGGTGCCAGTGCCCCAGAAACCGTCCGCAGGAACTAAGGCCTTGTGCAAAAGTTGTCCGTGATCGAACGTAGTAAATTAAGTTAGCAATTGAGGCAAGTCGGGGCAATGTCAGGCACAGGAGAAATAACAAGGCAAGATTTACTTTTGCATAGTATTTCTGTTCAGTTTATTGCATTCAGGATGAGTTCTATACATAACATAATTTAAGAAGAAGTATATATTCTAACTTATATTTATGCATATGATAAACATTCAAACGAACAAGCATATAAATAAGTAACCGTTCACAAGTTTGATTGACAAGCAATATTCCAAGTCTATTCCCTTATTATCTTGAAGTCTTTTAGTTATTACTTGGTATCGTCTGATTGGGGCAAGCAAGAATACAAGAATTTAGATGTGAGGACTGGAAAGAGGGCCAGCTAATTGGGATGGTAGCCACTCACTTAGTTTGTTGGAAGAAAGAAGGAAAGAGGTATTTTAGGAGTCCGTTCGAGCGTTGCCTACTGCTGGTTCACCTGCATTGCCACGAACAGCTGATCAATACCTCTTCCACTCTTTTCAATATCGGAATTAAAGTATCGTTCAATGAACAAAAACAATGAAATCCATCAAAACCGTTCAAGAAAAACTCAAGCAAATCCGAAAACTAACTCAAGACACGAAAGCAACAAGCGGCAGCAAAATTTGAGGCAACAAAAGATGCAGCGAAGAGGTCCCTCCTAACTCTGCCGCTAAGTCGATCCCGGGGGCACGGTCCACTGAATATGGGAATCGATTCCGAAGAAGCAAATCCATAAAGAGGATGGATTCTTGTTTCAATCTATCCCGATCGAAAGATACTGTCTTGTATTTCTTAGCCGCGCTCCCCGAATAGGAGGAACGAGGCACCACATATAAGGGATCTAGAATATATAGAGTACTCTCTCCCCTATAAAGATGATCCTTTTGATATCGTGGATAAGAGAGAATCAATTTAGAGAATTGTTCCTGAATAGTATTTGAAAGAATTTCCAAGGTAGCTCCAAGTCTAAGCCACCGGTCATAAAACCATGAAGGGATTTTATAATGAAAAATTTTAGGATAAATTCTTATGAACCATGAATGAGTTCTTTGGGAATTCTCATAGTATAGGAAGTTATAAAATGCTTGTATATAATTCCAATAATTATAACTACAAATAATAAATTTATTTTTTGAGAGCTGTTGTTCTCGGTTAGGATGTAAATCCCAAGATTATGGAGTGAGGATATTCTTGATAATAACTTTACAATAAGACACTTCTAGATAATATGGTTTAGTAGAATGCTCAACTGTTATCAATTTTGTTGTTATCAAAATACCTTTGTAAAGGTTAACAGATCTACCGTAACCGGAATGAAATTGCCTTTAAAATATCTTTTATGAAGTTTTCATGGATCCTTCATAAGAGGAATATCACTCCTATCAAGTTTAATTTTTTTTTGGAATTTAGCTTCTCTGAGAAGATGGACTCAACTTTCGTTGCTTCTTTGTAAGAAGGGATATTATTGTCATTATTGGCAGGCTGTTTGCCTTTGGCATTAGAGTTGGAACCAGCTTCAACAGGTCGATTGCCTTTTTTTTTATGTGCAAAAGAGTCCCGAGGATGTAACGTCCCCTTAGACCTACCTCTACCTCGAGTTTGGCTGGACATCTTGTTACAAAAATTCATGAGTAAGAAAGTAAGGAAGAGAATTATCCTTTCCATTTATAAATTCAATATCAAAATTAAATATAGCTAATTCTTCTTAATATCTTTTTCTAAAATAGATTTAGCATAACTATAGTCTATTCGAAGTAAAAAAAATTTATTTAATAAATTATCTTGGAATTTATATATGCATTTTATAATGGAAAGTAATTCTTTCTTTATTGTATAATAATTGATTTGGGTATTATCCCATTTACCAGAATGGTGTCTAACAAGAATAGCATGGCTATTGTTATTGGGATCTATTTGCTTGAGGATACCCCCATAGCCAATATTATCGGTATCAGTTTCAATAATTTTGAACCAGTCGGGATTGGCTAAATGTAAGCAAGTTAGGCGTTTGACTTTTTGTTTAATAAGCTGAACAACTTTAGTATGATTAATACTCCAAGGAGCAGGATTTTTTTTCAATCTTTGATACAAATTTTTTTATGAATAGCGATATTCTTATAAAAATTTGCCATATAATTAAGGGCACCCAGAAATCTCTGTAACTACTTAGTATCAGTGATTTCATTAAAAAAATTTGAAGCAAATTCAATACTCCTGTTAATAAGTATAATAGTATTATTCACAATGTTATGTCCTAGAAATCGTATTTCAATATGAAATAATTTTATTTTAGGAGCAAAACTAACAAGTCTATTCTTTATAACTAAATATCTAAATGCTTAAAGTGCTCGTCTATAGTATTAGAGAATATTAATATATCATCAATATATGAGATTATAAAAGAAGAATACAGGATGAATATTTTATTCATGATATTTTGAAACTCAGAAGAAGCATTTTTTAAATCGAATGCCATAACATTACATTCATAGTGTCCAAATAGAACTGTGAATGTTGTTTTATACTTATCTTTTTCTTCATTTTGAATCTGTCAGTAACCTGACTTTAAATCAAATTTAAAAAAAAAAAAATCTTTGACAATTATGTTAAGCAAATCCATTTTATTGGGAATTGGATATCTAATCATTTTAAGACTTTATTTAGAGGTTTATAGTTAATAACTAACCTAGGAACACCTTTTTCCTTTTCAGTATTATTATTAACATAAAATGATGTGCAACTCCATGGGGAGTGAGATTTTCGAATAAGTTTTTTTTATCCAAAAGATCTTTAATTTCTTTCTTACATAATTCAAGATAATTGTTGTTCATTTGACAAGTTCTAGCCTTAGTCGGAATATTTTTTTTATTAAAAAAAAATTTATTGGATAAAGAAACAATATGTTATTTTCTATCCCAGAAGGCATTAGAAATATTGCTACAAGTTTGACGTTTTAACTCGTCTTCAACTTGTTTTATCTTATTCTGTGTTTCAATTTTCTCAAGTTGTTGAGAAATTGATAACTAACATATTTTTTCTTTTATAAAGTTTATCTGATTAATTTTTAGATCAACTTCTTGTATTTCATTAAGAATTTCTATCACAGGATTCGTGATAAATTTGAATGTGATATTTTTATTTTTATACCAAGTAGAAATTGCTTGCTTATTTATTTCTTTTACTGGCATAAGTTTTTCTAGGAATAATGTTCCTAGAATAATATGCTGAGATATTTCTTTAACAACTATGAAGTGTAGTGGAATACAAACTTCATTTTTACATATATGAATATTTGTTACCTTAAAATGTGTTTTTAAAGCTTTGTTATTGGCAGCACTCAATGTTTGAGTAGTGTGTTCATAATATTTTAAAGGAATAACTCCTTCTTTGACGTAGTTTAAAACAGCACCACTATTAACTAGAGCAATGAGATTATATATCATATATTCATTGTTGATAATGAGATCAATTTTTATATACCATTTATGGGTAATAAAAAGATCTATCTTTTCAAGAAAAAATTTATTGATGCATTTATGTTTCTTTTTATTAAAATAGATTGGACTTGCTGATTAGAAGTTTGTCCTTCTTCGTTATCACTAGGAGGATCAATTATAAGAGCATGCTTTTTTATCTCTTTATTAAGAATAATCTAGTTGTAGGATTTAACATATTGTTCAATGAGAGCAAGTCTTTGCTGGGTTATTTCATCATTAGACCTCAGATCTTTGATTTCTCTCTTCAAAAGTTTTATCTCCTTATAAAGATCTTGAATAGAGACAGTCTTGGGATCTTTCCCTTTTCTTTGGGCTAAGACTTCAGTTATGGTATAAGGAGCAAAGTTAGGAGATGTCTCATTATCATGTTCTTGTATTATTTTGATGATCTTTGATTTCACATTAGAACTAAGCTCGTTAGTTAAAAGTGATTCAAGAATTTTTTTTTTATCTTGACTGGTTAATACATTAATAGAAAGACCATTCATTTTAATGATAGATTTATAGTAGTCTTCTTTATTATTGATGGTACATGCTTGGCAATCATAATCAGTACCAGAGTCATTATCTGAGTATTGAGATCCATCAAAAGAATCAGATTCACAATCAGAATTGATCATAATCTTATAAAGAGTTTTCTTTAACCCTTCATCTTCTATTTCGTCTATTTTCTGTTTAGTGTAGCATTTGTTTGAGTAATGACCCAATTTGCCATATTTAAAATACTTAATAGTTTTATTAGAACTTTTATTTCTAGAGAAATTAGTTTTCCTTTTGGAAAACCGATTTCTCTCTTCTGAAAATTCTTTATTATGATGTTTTTTTTAGAAGAATAAATCTTCTTTTGTAATGTTTCTCTTTAGATAATGAATGATTCTTTGCTTCTGGAGGCTTAACAGTCTATATAGCAAATAGACTATAAAATTCACCCATTTGTTTTCTCTCAGATAACCTTTGAGATTTTAATTGATTCTTTAAGTTTAAATCATTACAAAGGGATAACCCCTCTTGTGTGCAAATATTTATAAGGTTTCCATAAGTGAAATCACTTTATGGAATAATACCATTATTATTATTTTGCATATTTTGTCTGATCCTTTCTGCAAACAGATTAGGAAGACCATCTATGAACTTAGATTTCCAGTGTGCAACATTCGTATCACTTAATTACATTACTCTATTTAGAAATATATCTCTGTACCATCTAAAATAAGTTAGAGTAGGACATCTAAGATTTTGAAGTAGAGTTCTGATTCTCTCACCATTATCATAAATTACTTATGTAAAATGCTCACAGATAGTGACAATTAAAGTCATAACATTATCCGATGTTTCAATATTATTTTCTATTTTAACGGCATTTAAAATCTCTGTCTTTTGTTCATTTGATAGACAATGATCCCACCAGCCTTTTAAAGTGCCAACAAAACCACAAGTAATAAATTGAGCAATTGCTTGATCGTTATTACCGTTAACACGACAAACGGTAGCAAACATAAGCATTCGATGCAACTGATCACATATCTGTTTGTCAGAGCAACCATCAATGTTCTATTCATAAATATTACTACCGCTATAATTATTTTGTACGATATCATCATTTTCTTCGAGTAAGACTTCCATCGGAGTTGAACGTTTATAGTAATATTTTTAAAGATTAGGTTTTTTTTATGCTTCTGCTAAATTGGCAGAATCATACTAGAAGAATGAACCTGATCTTCTTGAAATGATTGCTGAATAGCATGTATGTGTTGAGGATCTAAATGATCCTCAGATTCCTGAGAATAACTCTCATGAATAGATTCAATATTTGAATCATCAGCTATAGAAGAATTTCCATTAAGTACTGCAAGACTATTTATTTTGGAGGAAGAATTTCCAAAAGTAGTATTTTGTAATTTTTTAAATTAGATTCCTTATTTCTTCCTTTGTAACCTCAGGAGAAGATAATTTAAAACCACTAGCATCACTAGCAGGTTTTAAAGTATATTTTTTGTTCTAATTTCTTTAGAAGTAGGAGCTTTTGGAATAGTCGCAGGTAATTTCAGAATTGAATTAACCTTATTAAGAACTTCATCAATAGTTGTTTCTATTCTAACCAGTTGAGAACCAACAGTTTGAATATAAGTATTGGTATAATTATTTTGCTTCACAATTTTTTAAAGCTCTTTTATCTGCTCTTCCTTATGATCGATAATTCGAATAAAGGAAATAGCATCTATTTTTTTATAATTGCCAGCAACCCTTAAAGGTTCATTAAGCGGGTGTAAGGAACGTATACCCGTATCAGTTATCCAATTTTTATAATCTTCTTCTAGCACATTAATGCTAGCAAGTTCTTGGTTGATATAGTTCTCAATAAACAATTTATTAAACCACTTGAGTTTATTTATCTCTTTGAGATGAGCATAATATTTATCTTTGAATTTATACCTTTGTTCTTCGGTATAATTCTTCTCAAACCAAGCTTTGAATTCCTTCTTATCATTATAAGCCTCAACTATAATTTTTCTGACACCCTTATTTTGAGTAAAATTAAAATAATCAGGATTATTAGTATAATCATTAGTATTACTAGTTAGAGTAATAACATTAAGAGAATAAGTACCAAAATTAACATCAGAAGGATCTACTGTATTAGTAGGATCAATCCATTATGTGCTATACTTGGGTTTAACAATGTTATTTTTTATTTTTTTATTTTTTATCTCAGCTTCTTTATCATAAGACTGAGAAGAAGTTTCTCCCTTCTCATAATAAGATAAAGACCTCATAGAAAGTGATTTGAAACTAGAAGTCAAAATTCTAGCCTTTATTTGTAAAGTAAATCTTACTTCCACTTCTCCATCTGGAGTTTGAACAATTTGGTTTATCTCTGTATCCAGGATAGGTAATCCATTTATCAGGAAACTAAATTTTGTCCCATTTTATAATTTTATTAGCTGCAATATTTGATGTCAATAGATTTATTTCAATCAAAGTTGTCTTACCAGGTTTAGTAAGATGTCTAGCTTTAGGAGCTAAAGTAGACACTAATTTAAAGTGAATATGTTAGAGAATTGCAATAGTTTTTGAACCTTGCTTAAAGTTATAACCATATGTCTTAAGATTAAACATTATTGAATCCAGTAAGTTAGTATCTGTAAGAGACAGACTAAGATTAGGATAAACATTAAAATAGATTGGTCCATGGCAAAGACTAGTCTGCATAACTCCCATAAGAGATGGTTGACAATCTAAATATCTGGCATCTCTTAAAGAAGATACAAACGAAGCATTTAACCCTTGTAGAGTAAGAGGTTTTAATGCTACTTGTATTAATCCAATATGGATAAAATTATATGTTTCATTCCCTATATAGGGTTCAAGATCTTCTTCTGAAAGAAACTTGATAACGTGTTCAGTATCATTAACCTGAATAGCCATTTCCATAGTTTTAATGGCTATAACAGACTTATAGTCGAACCAGCCAATTTTATAGATTTTTTTTGGATTAATGCTAGGAATAGTCCATTCATTTAATTCCTCCATATTTAAAGGAAATTCGCTCATTTGAGTATTTTTGATAGATTTACCCTTATTAAGGGATTTTTTATTACCACAAATGGCTAATGGATTACTCATCAAAAGGATAAGAGGGTTCTACTTAATTTATTCCTGTAATGGTTAGTAAACAGAAAGATAATAAAAATACCACTACTATTACTATGTAATGTTGAAAGTAATTTATAATAAGTAAAAAATAATAAGAGCTTAGAGTGCTTCTAAGATAACCAGTCATAGCACAACTATCAACGACTTACGGCTTGATCGTTATTGCCTACCTGCCAACACAGCCTATGTCACGCCCCAGTCCCAAAATACGTAGGACTAGAAATACGTAACACGCCAGACGTATGTATACGAACTCCAATATATAAAAACCATATACACACGTACGCTGTACATGAATATCCAATCCACCAGTGGTAATATACTGTCTCAACAAGTCACACGCAATCTATATCTCATCCACAACACAAATAGATAAATAAATGGAAAATAATAACTGAATATCAAAGATGAGTATCAAAGTATGATAGTCGGATGGAAACAAATCCACTGCAAATTGACTATACTAAAACTACTAAAGAGAGAAGAGAATCAACTCTAAAATAAGATAAATGTCTCTAAAAAGAAATAGCAACTAGAATCTCTAATAGCTGCAATAAATCAAAGATACTCCGAAGGTAAGACCTCCTCAGTCTGATAAGAAGCGTCAGGTCCAGGTCCGTACTCCTGCGGATACTCCTGTCCGTCTATATCTGGAAAGGTATCAGGTCCTCAGAGGGACATAACAAGATACATATAAATATGCCAATAAAGTACTGAAAAGTAAATATCCAATGGGGTCGCCTAACCACCTATGTGAATGCAGTTTGAGAACAACTTTCAAACAAGTGGGCTATCTGGCTAAAATGGGATTGGCATAATTCTCTTGGAGATTCAGGGGTCTACAAATCATGTCATCTTTTGAACGGCAGAGGTCGCCTGATAATATATAATATATAGTGGTCATCATGACCGCGCATCTCCGGCGGAGCGTGCGGGTTACATAAGAAAAGTGCAAAGGAGCCCAAACGCCTTACTTGTTATTCTTCCCAACCCATGCTCTAAGCATGTCACATCTATGACACGATAAAACCTCTAAATAACTGCCAGATCTACTAGCATGTAAAGTTTCTATCGGCAGTTATCCCTATCCGTCGCACGACCTATACGTACCAGTAGCCAGCCGAGTACGCAAGTTCGTATCCTACATGTGACTCACACACGTTTAAGAATAGTGTCATGGCCAATAAAATATAAGATGCCTCATGATAATAGGGTGGTCTCATAAAGTAGGTCCAATGCATATACATAAATAAAAACAGAATACGACGACACCGTCGTTGCACCCAAGTTTCATTGGACGCAGAGTTTATATAGCAGATTAAAATATATGAACTAAATAAGCAGAAATAAAATATGCATGCATCATATAGAATATAAGAAAAGTACAATGGTAAGATATACTTGCCTGGCAAGCAATCTGTATGGTGTAGGCGGCCAAATGTCAAGGACACGGGATCAGAAACTAAGGCCTCCGAACAAACGTCTCTGGATACTGAAATAGACATCACCAATATTTCCAAAATCAGCGAGATAGCTAAAAATTACTACCCTTTCGTCCAATTTGGACACAGGGGCAAAACGATAATTTTGGGTCAAAGCGGGGTCCACATGTGGCCCACTTTGCACCGAAAAGTGTGCCAGGGGTAACAGTCTCTAAAAGGGATAAATTATAGGTCAAACAAACTTTAAATGTCGGTACGAACTCAACGGTATGTCCAATTTGGATTCTGGTGAGCCGAACACAATTTTGCCAAAAAGTCAACCGTAGGGCCCGCAAATAGGCCGCTTGTTCAACTGTCTCATAATTGCGTAAAAACTGGGTCACAGGACCAGCGTGATACCATGAGTCCAGTGGCATAAGTTTTGTCGTATTCTGACGAGTGTACACTAAATGGCACGGGATTTTGCAAAAGTCACGATACGAGAAAGTTTTGCGGATACGGGCTGATTCCGACGCGCACACGCGTCAGAAATAGTTTTCGTGAAAGCCCATACGTCTGAGTATACTGTGCGCATCTTTCGGTGCACTTGGTATGCAATGGGGCTGTCCCGTTTAGCGGGGCACGCTCCGTATCACAAATTCTGAAAGTTGGAAAAAGTAGGGTTTTGAGATTTTCAATAAGATTTAATTCAGTACACAGCAATAATTAAAATATTATATTTGACAGGAATTAATCTCGATTAGGTGGTCTTCGCATACCAAAAAAAAAACCAAATTTGGATCTCTGTGGTGGGAGATACGAGTCCTTAAACATGGGTGGTTACCGCAGTTTTTTGCGATCTAAAGTTATCATTTTTTGCCAACTTGGTCGCTATTTTCGCCTAGGGTTACGCGTTGTTCGAGTTAAACTAATATACAGAGATGGGAGGAGGATAGATCATGAACGTACCGGTGAAGACGGGGTCGAGTTTGGTCGAGCGAGGGCGCAGGAAATGAGTCATGAACAGGGGTATGTCGTTGTTCAAACTGTTGTCGCAGTGCGCGGTCACGCGGTTTGAACGGCTGCGGTCTTCTCCGGGGAACGGCTCCGGCGGTGTGGCATCTCTGGGGCTGGGAAGTCGGCGGCAGTCGCGGCTCTTAGGGGAGTAGGTTGGCGTTTAGGGTTAGGGTTTTTGAGTATTCGTATATATAGGTCGGGAGCGGATATTCCGGGTCGCGGGGGTCTCGTTTAGAGCGGCTGGGCTGATGCTGCTGTTAATTTCTCTAATGGGTGCGGGTAGTGTAACGGGTTAGGGTAGGAAATGGGTTTGGGTTAGATTCATTTAGGTTTTCTTTATTCTTTTTCTATTTCTTTTCACTTCTTTTCTAATCTATTTCTATTCTATTTTTATTATTTAATAAACTATATATATATATATATAGTTTATATATATATATATATATATATATGAAAAAATATATATATATATATAAAATTCTAGAAATTATTATTAGTGCATACAATAAATCTATCAACGGTCCATAGGGTCTCCTATATGGAACAAATTAAGAAAAAATTACGGTTGCTCCATAAAATCTCTAATGCACCAAACACCTAGCATAAAAATCCAATAAATTCTATTTCTTTTAATTAGCTAATAAATATTATAAATCAATTAAATAATTAATTAAATAATTAATACGGTTTTTAGAATTATGGATTTTACATTCTACCCAACTTATAAAAATTTTGTCCTCGAAATTAAAACTAAGCCACGGTAGAAGGTCAAGGATGGTATAAGATATAAATTAACAAAGTAATTTCATACCTTAGTCAACGAATAGGTTCAGAAAACATTTACGCATATCATCCTCGCGCTCCCAAGTTGATTCTCCTGGCGAGTCATGCCTCCATGCTACATGAACCAAGGGAATAGACTGGTTCCTCAACACTTTCTTTCGACGATCAGGGATCCCCACGGGTTGCTCTTAATATGACAAGCTCGGCCCAATGGTGATCTTAGAATGGTTGAGAACATGATTGTTGTCTGCCATATAGCGCCTAAGCTGCGACATATATAATACATCATGTACTCCCTCAAGTGAAGGTGGTAGCGCAAGTCGATATGCCACTTATCCCACTCTCTCTAGCACGTCAAATAGTCCAATATACCTTGTACTCAACTTGTCGTGCCCTCCGAATCGAATGGTGTCTCTGTTAGGTGATATCCTCAAGAAGACATGATCGCCCTCTTTGAACTCCAAGGGACGATGATGAAGGTCTGTCCACTGCTTCTGCCTGTCTTGCACTGCTCGCAAGTGCCCTTGTATCTTCTTCACTGTCTCTACGGTGTTGACCACCAACTCTGGTCCCAGAATCTGTAAACTCCCTCACCCAAAATAGGTATTTTATGTATATTTTATATTATTATATTTATTATAGACGTTGAATTTATTTAGAATATTCTCTTAGTTAATTAGAAAATAAAATTTTTAGTATATTTACTTATATAAATATTTATTTAGAATTATTTTAGGCTATTTTAGATTATTGGGATTTTTTCATAATTTTTAGTTAATTAAAAACTAGTAACACTAATTTTCTAGGACTTTGAAGAATTTATTTTATGTTCAAACTTAGATAAAAATATCCCAAACTTTTATTTAGGTTCTAAATAATAAAATATATTTTTTATAATTTTTTGGGAATTTTCTGATTATTTTTAGCATTTATTTTGAGTTAATTATCAAAAACTGAATTAAAAACTATTTTCTGAAAAAGAAAACCCAAAAAGAAATTATTTCTGCCCAGTCAGCAAATAGGGGGCCCACCTGTCAACCTCCCGCAGCAAACAGTGCCGGGCCCGCCTGTCAGTGACTGCGGGACGAACAGCGTTGGATGGCTGCCACGTGTCAAGATCTGAGCCGCGACTGCTTTCTCTCTCCTCTATATATATATTAGTTTAAGTTTATTTCTAGGATTTTTCTTCAGCCAAATTTTGGAGAATTGTCATCTAGGGTTCCTTCATCTTCCAGAAGCCATTGCGCATAGCTCCGGACTCCAAATGAGGCCTAGTTTTTTGTGTTAGAAAGATATTGAGGTTAGATTTCTGATTATATAATTTGTTTTACGAAATTATTATTATTAAATTCTAGAAAATTCGTAGAACACAGCATGTCCGAAAATAGACGTGTTTCGATATTTTCGTGATTCCGGGAGAACCAGGAATCAGAATCATGAACCGTTTAAAGTTTCGGAAAGCTAATGTCGAGATAATTGACATATGTTTTTACCAGAATTTATTTCGAAGTATTTTTATATTGTTAATTCTGTAGAACTTCTAGGGTAAAATTTAACCATCGGTGCACGATACGAAATTTGTATGTGCCATAATTCTCAAACGAATTTGAATTCGGACGAGCTGTAAATTCTAGCATGTTTTTGACGCTGAAATCTACATGAAATCATGCATGAAAGTTGAGTTTGTGTCGGTTGACTTTTTGGTCAACAGATCGCCTCGATTTGCGTGCCATGACTCTCGAGTTGATAAAATTCAGTTTCTTTGGACAAAATTTAGAAATTAACATAAAAATCAGAATAATAAGATTAAAATATGATTTTAGAGTAATTATTCCAGAATTAAATAAATTAAAATAAATTATCTTTTGACGTGATAAATTTGTAATACATAGGCTATTTGGACTGTGACTTGGACTCTGATTCATACCAGCAGCAGGACCCCAGGAAAGATACCTTGCCAAATTGCTTACAGTATTTTGCATGCTTAGTATATTTCTATATATTTATTGCATTTCTATTTATTTATTGCATGTGCAGTTTCTTTCAGTCATTACTATATATTAGATATGTTGACACACACTTGACACTTAGTATCATAGAGGACAATCATTAGGCGTATGGGCTTTTAACCAATCTGGTAAACCGTAGTATATAGCTCGCACTACGGGCGTTTGTCGCGCTGGTCGCTACCCCCGCGGTATGTCGATTTCTGGAGTCTCGCTGGTCGCTACCCCCGCGGTATGTTGATTTCTGATGTCCATTGACGTGTGTGTGAGTTGTGAGGTAGATCGAGTAGCCTACCCTTGCTCATACGTCAAAAAGTTGTCCTCATTTGCATTCATATAGATTGTCATGTACAGCGTACTTATCTATTTTTAAACCATATGCATGTTTACTGTATTCAAGATGGCTCGTATTTTCTGTATCTTGTTACGTCCCTCTGAGGACCTGGTCCTCTGCGAGGTGTATCTATTCTTGAGCATTTGCAGGAGCACAGATTGGATGGCTATATATGTTTCGTGGATGTCCTCTCTTCGAGCCGTGATTGCTAGATGGTGTTCTTATATGGTGTTGTTGTGTTGTACTTACTTTAATATTTGCTCTTACATTCGAGTTGGTAGTGGATTTGTTTCCATCCAACTATCATCCTTAGATACTTATGTTGAGATCTAGTTATATAGATGCTGGTTAGTCATTTATATTGATTTTCTGTGGATGAGATTTAGATTATACCCTATGACTTGTGACATATGTTTATACCACTTGTGGATTGATTTTCATATTACAGCGTACATGTGGATTTTGGTTTCCATATATTGGAGTTGCCATATCCATGCGGCTGGCATGCTTACGTGTCCTAGTCCTACGTATTTTTGGGACTGGGGCGTGACATGTTTTTGTGGTGGCCCATGCAGGTCGAGAGCATATTGTCTCGGTTACGTTATTGTACCAAACAAGCCTGCACCTAGGACTAGAGTATAGGATCTCATCCATAATTGACTACGATTCATCTTCCTCCTATCTCTTCTATTTGAACAATTGTATCCTGCTTTATTCATGTACTTCCCTAATAATTCTTTGAGTATAGCCTCCTGCTAGAATATAGGAACCCATGTTATTAGGATAATGATTATGGTAGCACACCTATTAAGAATACAACGGGAATATAGACACACCACTAAGTTTAGAATATCTAGTGAACCCTAGAATTTCTTTTCTATAGATTGGTTTACCATTACCCCTTGATGTATTATGAAGACTTGAGAGTAGTATAGACACTACTAGAGTTAGTTAGAAGTTTTACCATAATGTTTGAACCTAGTATAGAGGATACCCTAATAAGTACCAAGACCCCTTCTCGTAGACCTTAACAGGAGTTTCTAAGGTATGCTTAAGACAATTATAGTATTAGTTTATTATTATAAGTTGGGTAGTATACCTCACAACCTAGCATCACATAGTCTTTTGCCCTATTATTGAAGTGTAACTGAATGACATTTGTCGTATGCTAGCGTAAGACGACAGTGTTTATTCAGACTATAGGACTTAGAGGCTCATACCCCAATTTAGTCGACTAACGACTTAGACAGGGAGTTAGTATGACAACTCTAGAGATTGTAGGATCTTTTATTATTATTGCTTATGTTGTTTTTGCTTCTGTGAACTTGAATTAATTTGTACCTTCTTTCATCATAATCTAGCGTACTTATATTTTCTGTACTACCTTGATTTATGCTGCTATTATAGCCTAGTTTTTGCAAGCTTATTCTTTTATCGAGCTTGCTCATGGCATATGTATTATTGGGTGCACACAATGATACAATTGCCTAATCAGAATCGGTGTATTAAGGTCTAGCTAACCTTAGTGCGCTTGGTTCGCTTTTCGCATGACTACTTTACGTGGATTGAGATATATAGTAGTAGACGGATATACTTGTCCCTAGACATGTCTGACACATCGTATCGGTTATATAACTGTACTGATACGCGCATGTAAATAGGAAGTTACCAAAAATAGGATTTTAATCCACAACTGTCCTGACAACTCTCTTTTCGAATTCCTTAATCTCTTTGAACCTCGTACTCGTATTCTGTCACCTTCACCTTGAATTCTTTATTATTGCTCTCCGTCTTCCCCTATTTCGGAAAGACGAAACCTCGTGCTGGTATAAGTTGACACTGATAGTACTAGATATACCCCATAAGGCTAATCACATGACTTAGTGACACTTTTTTTATAATTGATTAAGGGTATATCATAGGTGATATGTTTGGTGTTAAAACTTTGATAATTGAATAGCATGAGTAAATAAATTAAGGAATATTTTTCTTAAAGTATATAGCCTTCTGTGATAGATGGGTAAATTCTAAGTTGGGTAGCAGTGCATTGGCAACTCGAGAGGAATTTCTTTTAGATTGTGATCGAGTAAGATTAGATTGGGAGAGGTTCAAGCCATTTAATTTTGAGAATTTTAGAAGAATGACTAAGATGATGAGGATTAATGAATTTTAAAAATCTTGATATTGAGGACCCAATATTTATACCTTAAGTACATAATTTAAATTTTTGAGTATTGAAGGTAAAATCATCAATTTGAATTTGAAGGATAAATATATAATTTCAGACTTGAACATTGGTGGACTGCATTTAAATTATTTTTCAATTTGATGATTTAAATAAAATAAAAAATTTAATGATTGGACTACCTATTTGAAATATTGAGGATGTGAATGGAATTTAAAAAGTTAAAAAAAAATTATAAGTGAAAATAGGAATAATATTGGACTCGAATTACTTCTAGAGGAGATTATGATACTTGGAGATCGTGAGGTAAAATTTGATATGGGTTATTTAAATCTTGAAGATATTATATGGATTCAATTTAAATTTGGATATTGATGAGTTGGAAAAGTGAGAAGATATTACAATAGGTTGAATTTTGATTTGAACAATGATTATCTTAATTTTGAAATGATCGCGATAGATTTGAATAGATTTTATTATTTAAATTTTTGGAAGAGATTGCGATTGACGTACCTTATGTATGAATATGAAGGATTTAACAAATTATGCCTTATTTTAATTTCGAGGACGAAATTGTTTTAAGTTGGGTAGATTGTAAACTTCCTCACCCAAAATAGATATTTTATGTATATTTTATATTATTATATTTATTATAGATGTTAAATTTATTTAGAATATTCTCTTAGTTAATTAGAAAATAAATTTTTTAGTATATTTACTTATATAAATATTTATTTAGAATTATTTTAGGCTATTTTAGATTATTGGGATTTTTTCATAATTTTTAGTTAATTAAAAACTAGTAACACTAATTTTCTAGGACTTTGAAGAATTTATTTTATGTTCAAACTTAGATAAAAATATCCCAAACTTTTATTTTAGGTTCTAAATAATAAAATATATTTTTTATACTTTTTTGGAAATTTTCTGATTATTTTTAGCATTTATTTTTAGTTAATTATCAAAAACTAAATTAAAAACTATTTTCTGAAAAAGAAAACTCAAAAAGAAATTATTTCTGTCCAGTCAGCAAACAGGGGGCCCACCTGTCAGCCTCCCGCAGCAAACAGTGCCGGGCCCGCCTGTCAGTGACTGCGGGACGGGCAGCGTTGGATGGCTGCCACGTGTCAAGATCTGAGCCGCGACTGCTTTCTCTCTCCTCTATATATATATTAGTTTAAGTTTATTTCTAGGGTTTTTCTTCAGCCAAATTTTGGAGAATTGCCATCTAGGGTTCCTTCATCTTCCAGAAGCCATTGCGCATAGCTCCGGACTCCAAATGAGGCCTAGTTTTTTGTGTTAGAAAGATATTGAGGTTAGCTTTCTGATTATATAATTTGTTTTACGAAATTATTATTATTAAATTCTGGAAAATTCGTAGAACACAGCATGTCCAAAAATAGACGTGTTTCGATGTTTTCGTGATTCCGGGAGAACCAGGAATCAGAATCACGAACCGTTTAAAGTTTCGGAAAGCTAATGTCGAGATAATTGACATATGTTTTTACCAGAATTTATTTCGAAGTATTTTTATATTGTTAATTCTGTAGAACTTCTAGGGTAAAATTTAACCATCGGTGCACGATACAAAATTTGTATGTGCCATAATTCTCAAACGAATTTGAATTCGGACGAGCTGTAAATTCCAGCATGTTTTTGACGATGAAATCTACAGGAAATCATGCATGAAAGTTGAGTTTGTGTCAGTTGACTTTTTGGTCAACAGATTGCCTCGATTTGCGTACCATGAGTCTCGAGTTGATAAAATTCAGTTTCTTTGGACAAAATTTAGAAATTAACATAAAAATCAGAATAATAAGATTAAAATATGATTTTAGAGTAATTATTCCAGAATTAAATAAATTAAAATAAATTATCTTTTGACGTGATAAATTTGTAATACATAGGCTATTTGGACTGTGACTTGGACTCTGATTCATACCAGCAGCAGGACCCCAGGCAAGATACCTTGCCAAATTGCTTACAGTATTTTGCATGCTTAGTATATTTTTATATATTTATTGTATTTCTATTTATTTATTGCATGTGCAGTTTCTTCCAGTCATTACTATATATTAGATATGTTGACACACACTTGACACTTAGTATCATAGAGGACAATCATTAGGCGTATGGGCTTTTAACCAATCTGGTAAACCGTAGTATATAGCTCGCACTGGAGTCTCGCTGGTCGCTACCCCCGCGGTATGTCGATTTCTGGAGTCTCGCTGGTCGCTACCCCCGCGGTATGTCGATTTCTGATGTCCATTGACGTGTGTGTGAGTTGTGAGGTAGATCGAGTAGCCTACCCTTGCCCATACGTCAAAAAGTTGTCCTTATTTGCATTCATATAGATTGTCATGTACAGCGTACTTATCTATTTTTAAACCATATGCATGTTTACTGTATTCAAGTTGGCTCATATTTTCTGTATCTTGTTACGTCCCTCTGAGGACCTGGTCCTCTGCCAGGTGTATCTATTCTTGAGCATTTGCAGGAGCACAGATTGGATGGCTATATATGTTTCGTGGATATCCTCTCTTCGAGCCGTGATTGCTAGATGGTGTTCTTATATGGTGTTGTTGTGTTGTACTTACTTTAATATTTGCTCTTACATTCGAGTTGGTAGTGGATTTGTTTCCATCCAACTATCATCCTTAGATACTTATGTTGAGATCTAGTTATATAGATGCTGGTTAGTCATTTATATTGATTTTCTGTGGATAAGATTTAGATTGTACCCTATGACTTGTGACATATGTTTATACCACTTGTGGATTGATTTTCATATTACAGCGTACGTGTGGATTTTGGTTTCCATATATTGGAGTTGCCATATCCATGCGGCTGGCATGCTTACGTGTCCTAGTCCTACGTATTTTTGGGACTGTGGCGTGACAGAATCTGACGTTCTCCCATGCCACTCCAACACACAGGAGACCTACACTTTCTTCCATACAATGCTTCAAACGAAGCCATCTGAATACTCGCTCGATAGCTATTATTGTAAGAAAACTCCACAAGATGTAGGTGGTCCTTCCATGATCCTTCAAAGTCTAACATACAAGCCCATAACATATCCTCCAATATTTGAATAGTAGCTCTAACTGCCCATCTGTCTGCGGGTGATAAGATGTACTGAACTTCAGACGAGTTCCAAGACTCTCTTGTATGCTCTTCTAAAAGTGCGATGTAAATACAAATTCCTGTCTGATACAATGCTGACTGGTATGTCGTGCAATCTCACGATCTGCCTCATGTATAAGTCAGCCAAAGCTTCTATATACTGGCCAACTCTAAAAGGCAAGAAATGGGCTGACTTGGTGAGTCGATCCACTATTACCCATACAGCATCTCTTCCACTTGGACTCTTGGGAAAACCCGTGACGAAGTCCATAGGGATGTGCTTCCACTTCTACTCTGAAATCGGAAGTGGTTGCAATAACCCTATTATTCTCTGGTGCTCTGCCTTTACTTGTTGACATACTAGACATTTAGCTACAAAGCGAGCTCTCTCTCTTTTCATTCCATGTCACCAAAATGTTGTCGTAAGTCACGGTACATCTTGGTGCCTCCAGGATGAATAGAATATATCGAACTATGATCTTCTGCCATCAGCTCATGTTGAATCTCTCTATTGGGAACATAAAGACGATCACCACATCGTAATGTTCCGTTATCATGAATGCACAATCATGTCTGTTCTTCGGTCTCTGTCCTTTCTTTCAATCTCCGAAATTTGGCGTCTGTAGGCAAAGCTGCATTAATCCTCTCTACTAGTGATGAATGTACTTGCAAGTTGGCTAGTATCCCATCTGCTCTGGGTAATATCACTTCTATGCCAAGATCTTGCTTGTCCTCTAATAATTCCCTCTGTGTCGTCAAGAAGTAAGCCGCTAGTTTCTGACTTAACGCGTCTGCTACAACGTTAGCCTTGCCTGGGTGGTAATGTAGTTCTATCTCAAAATCTTTCATTAACTCAAGACATCGACGTTGTCTCATATTTAACTCCTTCTGCGTGAAGACATACTTGAGACTTTTGTGGTTTGTATAGATCTTCACTCGTTCCCCATATAAATAATGCCTCCATAGCTTCAGAGCAAATACAACGGCTACAAATTCTAAGTCATAAGTTGGATAATTCTTCTCATGCACTCGTAACTGTCTAGATGCATATACAATCACCTTGCCATGCTGCATTAACACGCATCCCAAGCCTTTCCCTGATGTGTCACTGTAAATCACATAGCCTCCTGATCCTGATAGAATAGTCAATGCTGGTGCTGTAGTCAGTCGCTTCTTCAATTCCTTGAAAGCGGCTTGACACTCGTCGGTCCATACGAACTCTTGATCCTTGCAAGTAAACCGAGTCATAGGTGATGCTATCCTTGAGAAGTTCTCCATGAACCATAGGTAATATCCCGCAAGTCCAAGGAAACTCCTCACCTCTGATGCTGATTTAGTAATAGGCCATGTCTCGACTACCGAGATCTTCTCCGGATCAATAGAAATACCATCTCCTGTAACGACATGCCCAATAAACAAAACTTTGTCCAAAAAGAATTTATATTTACTGAGCTTTGCATATAACTGCTCTCTCCTCAATGTCTCTAGAACAATCCGCAGGTGCTTCTCGTGCTCCTCGTGGCTCTTCGAATAGACAACTATGTCATCTATGAAGACGACCACGAACTGGTCCAAATACTGATGGAATACTCGATTCATTAAGTCCATAAAGATAGCTGGAGCATTGGTCAACCTAAATGGCATGACCAAAAACTCGTAGTGTCCATATCTTATCCGGAATGCGGTCTTCGGAATGTCCTGCTTCCGTACCTTCACTTGGTGATATCCCGGTCTTAAATCTATCTTCGAGAACACCTTGGCTCCACTAAGCTGATCAAATAAGTCATCAATACATGGCAATGGGTATTTATTCTTCACGTTCATTGCATTTAAGGCTCTGTAGTTAATGCACATACGTACTGACCTATCCTTCTTTGGTACAAACAACACTGGTGCTCCCCAGGCTGATGCACTTGGTCGGATGAAACCTTTCTCTTCTAGTTCTTTCAACTGTGCCTTCAGCTCATCCATATCCTTCTTCGCCAATCTATACACATGCGATGCTATGGGTATTGCTTCTGGTGTCAATTTAATCGAGAATTCTACGTCTCTGTCTGGTGGTAGTCCTGGCAGTTCCTCTGGAAAGACGTCTTGAAATTCTGAAATGATGGGGTGATAAATAACATCGTCCATTGTGAGATGCATACCATCAAGGGCTTCTGTGGATCCTCGTGGAAACTCAAGTTCAGGCTGGTCTGGTACCTTAAAAAGAATGATTCCTCCAAAATAATCGAAGAAAGCGTGGTACTTGCTTAGTCAGTCCATTCCAAGCATAATATCAAAAGTTGGCATAGGAAGGACAAGAGTCGTGCGTTCATCTCTCTGCCATAAATTACTACAGGACACGATCTACAAATTCGACTAACAGGTACGACTCCTCCTCAGGTGAGAATTCTAACCCAACTAGGTAAAGGTGTAGAGGCAATATTATGTTTGACAATAAAACTAGAAGATACGAACGAGTGGGTGGCTCCAGTATCAAATAATATCACAGCAGGAAAAGTAAAAGCAAGAATAATACCTGCTATGACATCAATCTCCTGATCCATATTATCCACTTCTAATGCAAAAGCTTGCCCATTCCTCTGTGGTGGCCCATGACTGGCCCTCATGTACTGATCCTCCTGAGTAGGTAGCGGTAGTCCTCGCTGAAATCCTCCGGCTGCTGGGTGTCGAGGTGCTCCTGGTCTAGTCATCTGCTGAGCTGGCTTCGGTACTGGAAGCGCTAGCCTCTGTGCTGGCGGTGGAAGTGTCAATGTCTGCTGCATTGGGCAGTCTCTCGCCATGTGCTGTCCGGAACCATATCTCATACATTTTCTTAAGTGAGTCCGACAATCTCTCGAAATGTGTTCGTGTTTCCCATAATAATTGTAGTAGGGCTTCTCCGAATTCTGGTATGGTCCTGCTCTATGCTGGTACTGCTATTGATGTGCCAAAAGACGTCTGATAGGCCCTCCTTGTTGTGTCCTTGCTGGTCCCTGCTGTGTCCTTGCTGGTCCTTGTTGTGTCCTCAGCTGTCCTCATTTTCCTCTGCTGATGGTCTCCTGTAATCTAGCTTCCGTCAATAACTCGGTATAAGAGATCCGGGACTGTGAGCTAGTATAGTGTTGGAGCTCCTGAGTTAGTCCGCGGTGAAACCTCTTAGCCTTCACCAAGTTATTTGGTATCAGAGCAGCGCCATATTTACTGAGGCGACTAAACTCGGCATCATACTCGTCAACTGTCCTGTTCCCCTGCTCCAGGTGAAGAAATTGATCGTACAATGTATCTCTTACGGTGTCCAAAAAGTACTTCCTTTCAAAGCACTCCAAGAATTATTCCCAAGTCTGGTATGTACCCAACTGGCGCTCCATTGATTTCCACCAGTGATGGACATTACCATCTAGTAGCGTCCTTACGCCTCTCATCCATAGCTCTGTAGGTAGCTGCGATGCCTCTAATAACTTCTGAGTGTGAGTAATCCACTTGGTAGTCTCCTCTGGTCTCTCAGTGCCTTTGTACGACTTGGGACCCATCTAATTAAAGTCCTTTATTGAACCAACTCTAGCTCGAGGTACTGGAACTAGTGCTTGAGCTGGTACAGTAGCCTGTGCAGCCATTCTCTCAAGTACTGCTAGAAATTCTTGCCTCTACTCTACTGCTTGCTGCCTCTGCTCTGCAGCTAGTGTGGCTGCATGTTGTCTCTGTTCCTGCATTATCATCTGGAATAATTGGAACAGCTGTGTCTGGCCATCCTGCGGTGTCGATGAAGCTGGAAGGGTCCCATTAGGTGAAGCAGAAAGATCAGATGGAACTGGATTGTGAGTATGTCCATCTGGCCCCGGAAGTCTAGGAATCGTTGAGGTCCCTCCTTGAGTCTGACCATTGACTCCTAAAGGTGTGTCGCCATCGGCGACGGTACATCCATTTTGCATATCCATCTCTCTGCAGGTGATGTACGAAACGATTAAAAGAAGTACAGGGAATCAAACAGAATACAAGTATTTAAATAGGATAGTTGAAAGGAAGGATGAGTTTAAGTCAAGCGTAGATGAGATCCTACACTCTATTCCTATATGCAGGCTTGCTCGGTACAGTTACGTAACCGAGACAATATATTCTAGACCTGTATGGGCCACCGCAAAAAATATATCACGCCCCAGTCCCAAAATACGTAGGACTAGGAATACGTAACACGCCAGCCGTATGTATACGAACTCCAATATATGAAAACCATATACACACGTACGCTGTACATGAATATCCAATCCACCAGTGGTAATATACTGTCTCAACAAGTCACACACAATCTATATCTCATCCACAGCACAAATAGATAAATAAATGGAAAATAATAACTGAATATCAAAGATGAGTATCAGAGTATGATAATCGGATGGAAACAAATCTACTGTAAATCGACTATACTAAAACTACTAAAGAGAGAAGAGAATCAACTCTAAAATAAGATAAATGTCTCTAAAAAAATAGCAACTAGAATCTCTAATAGCTGCAATAAATCAAAGATACTCCGAAGGTAAGACCTCCTCAGTCTGATAAGAAGCGTCAGGTCCAGGTCCGTACTCCTGCGGATACTCCTGTCCATCTATATCTGGAAAGATATCAGGTCCTCAGAGGGACATAACAAGATACATATAAATATGCCAATAAAATACTGAAAAGTAAACATCCAATGGGGTCGCCTAACCATCTATGTGAATGCAGTTTGAGAACAACTTTCCAACAAGTGGACTATCTAGCTAAAATGGGATTGGCATAATTCTTTTGGAGATTCAGGGGCCTACAAAGCATGTCGTCTTTTGAACGACAGAGGCCGCCTGATAATATATAATATATAGTGGTCATCATGACCGCGCATCTCCGGCGGAGCGTACGGGTTACACAAGAAAAGTGCAAAGGAGCCCAAACGTCTTACTTGTTATTCTTCCCACCCCATGATCTAAGCATGTCACATCCATGACACGATAAAACCTCTAAATAACTGCCAGCTCTACTAGCATGTAAAGTTTCTATCGGCAGTTATTCCTATCCATCGCACGAACTATACGTACCAGTGGCCAGCCGAGTACCAAGTCCGTATCCTACATGTGACTCACACTCGTTTAAGAATAGTGTCATGGCCAATGAACATAAGATGCCTCATGATAATGGGGTGGTCCCATAAAGTAGGTCCAATGCATATACATAAATAAAAACAGAATACGACGACACCGTCGTTGCACCCAAGTTTTCTTGGACGCGTAGTTTATATAGCAGTTTAAAATATATGAACTAAATAAGCAGAAATAAAATATGCATGCATCATATGGAATGTAAACAAAGTACAATGGCAAGGTATACTTGTCTGGCAAGCAATCTGTATGGTGTAGGCGTCCAAATGTCAAGGACACGAGATTCGGAACTAAAGCCTCCGAACAAACGTCTCTGGATGCTGAAATAGACATCACCGACATTTTCAGAATCAACGAGATAGCTAAAAATTACTACCCTTTCGTCCAATTTGAACACAGGGGCAAAAAAGTAATTTTGGGTCAAAGCAGGGTCCATATGTGGCCCACTTTGTACCGAAAAGTGTGCCAGGGATAACGATCTCTAAAAAGGATAAATTATAGGTCAAACAAACTCTAACTGTCGGTACGAACTGAACGGTATGTCCAATTTTGAATTCCGGTGAGCCGAACACAATTTTGCCCAAAAAGTCAACCGTAGGGCCCGTAAATAGGCGGCTTGGTTAACTGTCTCAGAATTGCGTGAAAACTAAGTCACAAGACCAGCGCGATACGACGAGTCCAGTGGCACAAGTTTTATCGTATTCTGACGAGCGTACACTAAATGGCGCGAGATTTTACAAAAGACACAATATGGGGAATTTCTGCGGACACGGACTGATTCCGACGCGCACATGCGTCCGAATCAGTTTTCGTGAAAGCCCACATGTCTGGGTATACCGTACGCACCTTTTGGTACCCTTGGTACGTGATGGGGCGGTCCCGTTTGGCAGGGCGCACTCCGTATAGCAAATTCTGGAAGTTAAAAAAAGTAGATTTTCGGAATTTTCAATAAGATTTAATTCAGTACACAACAATAATTAAAATATTATATTTGACAGGAATTAATCTCGGTTAGGTGGTCTTCGCATACCAAAAAAAAAATCAAATTTGGATCTCTGTGGTGGGAGATACGAGTCCTTAAACATGGGTGATTACCGCAGTTTTCTGCGATCTAAAAGTTATCGTTTTTCGCTAACTTGATCGTTATTTTCGCTTAGGGTTATGCGTTGTTCGAGTTAAACTAATATACAGGGATTGGAGGGGGATAGATCGTGAATGTACCGGTGAAGACGGGGTCGAGTTTGATCGAGCGAGGGCGCAGAAAATGAGTCGTGAACAGGGGTATGTCATTGTTCAAACTGCTGTCTCGGTGCGCGGTCACGCGGTTTGAACGGCTGCGGTCTTCTCCGGAGAACGGCTCCGGCGGTGCGGCATCTCTGGGGCTGGGAAGTCGGCGGCAGTTGCGGCTCTCAGGGGAGTAGGTTGGCGTTTAGGGTTAGGGTTTTTGAGTGTTCGTATATATATAGGTTGGGGGCGGATACTGCGGGTCGCGGGGGTCTCGTTTGGAGCGGCTGGGCTGCTGCTGTTGTTAATTTCTCTAATGGGTGCGGGTAGTATAACGATTTAGGGTAGCAAATGGGTTTGGGTTAGATTCATTTAGGTTTTCTTTATTCTTTTTCTATTTCTTTTTACTTCTTTTCTAATCTATTTCTATTCTATTTTCATTATTTAATAAACTCTCTCTCTCTCTCTCTCTCTCTCTCTATATATATATATATATATATATATATATATATATATATATGAAAATATATATATATATATATATAATTTTAGAAATTATTATTAGTGCATACAATAAATCTATCAATGGTCCATAGGGTCTCCTACATGGAATAAATTAAGAAAAAATTATGATTGCTCCATAATATCTCTAATGCACCAAACACCTAGCATAAAAATTCAATAAATTTTATTTCTTCTAATTAGCTAATAAATACTGTAAATCAATTAAATAATTAATTAAATAATTAATACGATTTTTAGAATTATGAATTTTACAGCCTACGCGACTTGGGTGTCGTTCCACTAGACGAAGATTAGTCCAAAAAGTTATCACTCTAGAACTTAAGAAGAATTACTAATTTAGAAATTACCTTAATCTTTACATAGTAAATAATAAGAGTATAACTTAAAACATAAACCAAATTTCTACTAACAATATTTCAGAAATATATATATATATATATATATATATATCAAGATCTTACTCTTTGAAGCAAAATATTTTTATGTAATAACCAATCAAATCCAAGTGACACCCCCCCTGTCACGCCCTAGTCCCAAAATACCAAGGGACTAGCCACGTGACAATGGCCAGCAGCACACTCCAATGGACAAACCCAATTTAATGGACCCGTTAGAGTGTACTTAAGCTGTAAAACAATCTAATGGTCTACTATACATGTCACAATCTAATTCTAATCTCACCCACAGAAGGTAAACATAATTCAAATGTCAAACTAATCAAAAATAAATATAATCAAAAAGTCTCAATAAAATATCTCGGGGAACAACCGATAATGAGTTTAATCCAATAATCCACGAGACAAGAAATAAAGTATCAAGAAACAGATATAACTGAGTATATAACAAAATACTCAGGAGAAATCCCCTTGTATCACCTCGTCCTCTAGTGCTGGTACTGCTCCAGCGTTCGCACCTGTTCCGTATACCTTGGGGTAGATCTCCTCTGCTATACCTGGGGACAATCCAGATCCAGGTCCTCAGGGGACGTAGCAAGGTACAAGAATAACTCAAGCCAAAATAAATGCAGTATATAAAATGAATAACAACAGGGTAAACTATGTAACCAGCTATATGATATGCAAGTGAGAGCATCACTAGTACCCAGGCTGATACCACTACAAGCTCTGTGTCAGGGAGTCGGTAGCAGTGATATCACGTAGTGGGCCAAGCTCTGGATCAAAGGCTAAAGCACCACAATAATAAATATATATATATATAATCAGCCTATAGCCTGTGTGTCTCTCCCCACCCAATATAATCACACATCTCATGTCCACGATGTCTCATGTCCATAACACGCAAGATCATGACCTCTAGCTAATGCAGCGAGTCATAATGATAGCTATGCATACGTAAGATCTATGTCACGAATCCTGTAAGCCTATACAGAATCACCATGAATAACTCAGTAAAGATTCTGTCTCATGAATAGTGTCAAATGTCCTATGGTATGACGTACTTGATAAAGCAAGCACGAAAATATATAGGATCGCGATATCAACTCTCTATGTGATGTTACACGACTCCGCGTACGACGTCGACACCCGAATCTTATTCGGATGCTAAACAATATCTCACGGTCCTGCGTTGAGTAGATACATCATATAAATAAATCAAGAGAATAATATGAAGCAAGTACTGCAAGATTGGCAAGGTACACTTGCCTGGGGTTTAAACTCCTTCTGTTGCTTCATAACAGTGAGATCTTCAGGTACGCCTCCGAATGCTGAAATAAACGTTACCATCATTCTCAGAAGATATAAAATAGCTAGGATCGTCTACCCATAAGTCCAATTTGGACACAGGGACAAAGTTGACAGTTTCTGGTCAAAGCGGGATCCACCTGTGGCCCACTTCGTACCGAAAAATGTGTCAGAGACAAAGTTCTCCAAATTCGTTAAATTTAGTGTCTACGAGTTCAGAACGATGGTACGAACCCAACGGAATATCCAGAACTGGATTTCGATGAGCCGGTCACAAAATTGCCCATCAAGTGAAGTCGTAGGGCCTACGATACGGGGTTTCGTTAACGTTCTCAGAATCGAACCAAACTTGGGTCACAGGACCAGCATAACGCTACAAATTCGAGGGCGCAAGTTTTGTTCCGAAACGACAAGCATACACGAAGTTACAACAAATTTCAGAATAGGCCCGATACAGGGTAATTTCGACGGATACGCGTTGATTTCGGTGTGCACGCACATCCAAATCAACTTTCGTAAAATCTCACACGTCTGCATTAACGATACGCTCATTTCGGTGCAATTCGCACACGACGAATAAAACACAAATTACAGCACATTAAAATAGACTAATTACAGGGTTTAAAACTTGGTTATAATGTCTAATTTACTGTTCAGGTAAATTTTAGAATTATTAAACAGGTTGGACGTAAAACGGCCATGAACTTGTGAGTTCGGGACAGTTTCCTGAACTAGAAAATTGGCTATTTTTTCTGTTTTTGATCGCGGTTTACGACCGACACAGGACACGATGCCCCCAATCAAATTGTACGGGGTTTGAGAGGGTCATACAGCGAACATGTCGCAACAGGCCGTTCGAAAATCAACACATCGATAAGGATGAAAAGCTCACCGGAACAGGAGGTCGGAAACAACTGAACTACGCGTGCACGGGGCGGCGCGGCGGTGCACGTCGTCGGCGGGAGGTGGTCGTCATTGGCGGCTGAGGAGGGTGGCTGCGGTTGCTGCGAGGTGGTCGTCGGCGTCGGGGTCGTCGCCGGAGAGGTCGCCAGAGATCGTCGGATTCGTTGCCGGAGGAGAAGAAGGCGACGGAGGCGGTGGTTGGTGATGGCGGTGGTGGTGGTGTTGGGTTTAAATAGGAGGAGGGTGGCCGACGGTTACATGGAGGTGGAGAGGTTGGGGCGGTGAGCGGTCGCGGTGGGGAGGTAAACGGTCGGCCGGTCGGGGGAGACGAGCGGTCGGGAATTCGACGGGGCGGCGGTCGGAGTTGCGAAAGGTTTTGGGATTCTTCAGTTACTGAAGAAGGGGTTAACGGGTCGGGTTCGGGTACAGGTACGGGTCGGGTTTAGATCCGACCCATTAGGGTTGGTTCGGTTTAGTTGGGTTTGGTTTATTTTGATTTGGGTTGGTTCGATTCAGATTGGTTTATTCTGGTTTATTTAAAAATGATGTTTTTAGCTATTTAAAAATAGTTTTTGAGCCCAATAAATTTCAGAAAAATGACACAATATCTCAAACACTCAAAAATATAATTTTTATAATATTTTAATATTTAATTTAATTCACAAAAATATTTAATTCCTGAAGAATATTAATTTTAAATAATTAAAAATCACAAAAAAATTCTAAAAATTCATATTTTTATTTCTAAAAAAATACGGGTGTTTACACTCCCACCACTTTATAGCGGCCACAAGCTTCCCTTGGAAGCTAAGTCTTGAGTTGGTAAAAGGGATATTATGGTCATTTCTAGGTTAAATTAATTATGGTGCTAATTAAACCTATTTATTCCCTAATCAAAGTCACTTTTTTTTTCACAAAATAAACCCTAATATATGAATAACAAGGCACAACACTTAACACTTCAAATAAAATTATAAAGATTTATGTAAAATAAATAATAATAAAAATATATTAAAAATTTTGGAAATCCGAAAAATTATATTCTTAAAATAATACAATTTTTCTTAAAAAAATATTTTTTTGTAAAACTTGTATTTTCAAATTAATAATAATAATAATAATAATTATTATTATTATTATTATTATTATTATTATTTTTTGAAACCAACTATGACAAATAGTTCATTAATTATTTACTACTTAGGAAGAGCAACATCAATCTTCCTTTTTTTTAATAGGTAATTACCTAATTATATATGTTAAATTTAATAAATAATTTTTATTAGTAAATATAGTTAAGAATATATTTGAAATGATTTTTTTACCGTAAAGTCTATTTATTATTATTATATAATATTATAGATTATCTCGTTTCGAAAAATATATTTAAAAATCCCTAAAAGCAGCACAGCAAACAAAGCTACCAGGGTGACTCACATGCGAAACTGACCGGATACGGGCCCATCGGTTTTCTGAACGGTGCAAACTGAGTTATGGTGCAGTGAGAGACATTTTGTTCCATTAGGAGACAATTGATACGCTGTGCTGTATATATTTTGTGTTTATTATTATTATTATTATTGTTGTTGTTGTTGTTGTTGTTGAGATTATTAGGTGCCTTCGTCTAAAAACTATTGGAAGTCACTCTGACTCGTTCTCCGCCGTAACTGTCCAACTCAAGAAAGTAACCTTTCTCAATTATATGAGAGGATACTTAAGAAAACATCCCAATGCATCTAATTTATTTACATGCACACTCTTTCTAACTTTAATTTTTCTAACTCTTCTCTACTTGCTTATTATGGCTGTATTTTTGTTGCAACTCATTCTGAAAAAATTTCTAAGCGACTTCTTTGAAATCTATATAACTTGGAGAACCCTAAGAATCTAAGGGAACTATGTAATGGGTCCCATGAAGTAGGGATGGGTGTTCGGTTTATTCAGTTTCAACCGAATCGAAATAGCAAAAAACGAATGAAACAAAATTCTAAAAATTTAAAATCGAAACGCAATTAGCTATAGCAGAAACCGAATCGAACCGATAAACGGTTCGATTTGTTTGATTCAGTTAATTTTATTGTTTATGGGTTCGGTCCAAAGTTGAAATTGTGGTTAAATTATATTAAAATTTTATATTTTTTACACATATATCTTTGGTATTTCAAAATTATGTTCAAAGTTCGACTAGTTGTTAAATTATCAAAGTTTGGTCTTAAAAGACATATAGAATTATTGTTTTCAAAATATATACAAAAAATATACATTTTTAATTATAAAGTATGTATAAAATTGAGAGTAATTAATAACTGTATAAGTCTTATTCGATTTTTGGTTTTGGATCGAAATCGAAATTCAAAATCGAATAATTTTTTTTAGTATTTTTAAAATTGAAAACGAACTGATTTTTTCCAAATCGAACCGAATCTATTATTGAATTTTGTTCTCTGTTCAAAACCGAATAATGCTCACCCCTTCCGTGACCTTCTCCAAATTTTTATCTCCTCTTTCATAACTTCTTCTGTTTAGTTAGAGAAAACCTATACCTAGAACCCCAAAAAAAATTCAAGCATAGGTCTCATATTTTTCTCTCTTCACTCAGTTCTTCAAGTTCCGATCATTTTTCATTTGAAACTTACCACGAAATTTGGAGAACTTGATGCCACGTGACATATGATGAGTCCATTAAGTTCTTGTCCTTCCAAGTTTCCCACTTTTTCAAATCAAAGAATATAGCTTTGAGACTCTTTCTAAATTATTTTAAATTATTGGCTAAGTTCGAAGGTAAGGTACGATTAACTAGACATATAAAAAATTAAGTCATAGTGACTAGGTCAAGAAAAATAGAATAGGAGAAATATGATAATCTACAATAATATCGACATTAAATACAAGTAGAGGTTCCAATCAAAGGATTTGTTTCCAAAATATAGCATGATTAGGGAAGGAATAAAGATCTACTCAATCGCATAATTAGTGTTACATTCGTTTCCAGTTTTTGTATTTCTGATTTTGGGATATTAAATTTGTTCTCGTAAAATGATATTATGATGTGTTTCATGTTTCCTTTATTGTATTTCTGTAATTTGTGACTTCATTTTATTATGTGAGACTATCTTAGACCAGTAGAATACCTATTGGTATTGCCATAAATTCGTGCTAGGACCCGTGTGTAGAACGGATACCCTGATTTTTTTGAATTAGAGAAATTTGTCTCCTGGTCAGCATACCGACGGTGTACTAGTCTGTACTGACGGTATACAAATTTACATGTTGTATTTTTAATCGGCATACCGCTGGTGTACTGACGGTATACCGGTTTTCCTGATTATATATTTTTATTTTTGATATTTTTTATTCTTAGATATTTTTGTGAATAATGTTTAGATATTTTCTATTATCCATTTGTTTCTTGGTTCTGACTCACCCTATTACACAATGATTTTTTGGTTTATTTTTAAGTGGACGAGATTGATTTAGATCGTAATGTGGATCGTTGACGTGGCAGATCCAACGGTCACGATTAATTTTCGACTTCTATATAATTTCCTGGACTTTCTCTCTCCTCTTTATTTTTTATTTCTTTTCCCTCTCATCCCTTTCTCTCTCCTTCATTCCTACTCCACTTTCCGCAGGAGCTTGGAGCTTGGCCTTGGGGCCTAAGAGTGGTTTTTAAACCCCTCTTGGTGGTGGAGTAGAAGAGTTAGGCTGGGAGCTAAACTTTAGGTAAGTACATCTTGTTCAAAAGTGATATGACTATGCTTTATTTTTAGTTTTCCATAGAAATTAAAATTTTATTGTTCTATAATATGCTTCTCTAAATTCTATCATCTTTAGTATATGGCATGTTTGGTTTTGGTTGTTGGATTTGAGTTTCGGCTCCCAAAAATCTAGTTTCGTAGAGTATTTCGTGGTTTTCATCTTTCAAATCTTATAATTTGTTAAAACTAATATTTTTATGTTGTAGAAAATTTAATTTTATTCAATTTTGACTTTTGAAAATCTAAATTTCGACTTAAAACAAAAATTTTATGGCCAAAACAAGTTGCATGAAAATTTTAAATTTTAGTTGCTGTCCCGGACCAGTATACCGACGGTATAATACAATATACCAAAGGTATACCAGTCTGTATATATTTTTACTCTATATTTTTCAGCCAATATATCGCCGGTATACTTTAGTATATAGTATACCGCCGGTATATCGTTTTTGGCTATTTTTTGATAATTTTGCCTATTTTGGTCCGTTTTCGTCCGTTTTTGTTCATTTTTGTTCCGTTCTTTGACTATTTAGATTACTTAGCGTAATATTATGATATTTCATGGTTTTGGAAAGTTGTTTTCCCTATGAGTGTGAGTATTGCCCAATATATCACGTGTTATGATTTACAAGAACATTCGTCAGTGATAACTCGCGAATGACTCGTACCCATAGCTCCTCATTCTAGGACGATTCTCAAGTGTCCACGACTTGAGGGTTAAAATGAATTGATAGATAATTGACTAGTAAACTAATATAGATCATTGGGAGGGAAGGACATTCACACTACCGGTTATCCCTATCCTCAAGGGTCCCATGAGGCATAGCTCAATCCTACTAGACAAGGGCTCCATGACCTACCAAGTGGCGTGCACTGTGGCACTACTAAACAAGACAAGTGTTAATTTTTTGAAAAGACAAGTAAATAATTTTATAAGACAAGATAAGTGTTGATTCCTTTTCAGACAAGACAAGTGTTGTTGTTGAGCCGCAATTGTCTTCATTATGTGTTTTATGTTACACTACGGTGCCTATCAGTATAGGTTTCTGCCACATGTTTAAGTACATATTTATGTTTATATTTTCCGGCTCTTTAGCTACTATTGTCTTTGTTGTGCTTTAATTTTACTAGACAAGCGTACCATTGGCCATCCGGGTTATCTGCAGTGCTGGTAGTGGTGAAGTTCTTCAAATTGCATATGTTAGTAACTAGGATTTGTGATAGCCCTAACTAGTTAATTTGTAGCAAGATATAGGAAATGCTTGGCCGTGCTCTCTTAGTTGCACGTACTTATATGCTCGTGCTTCATTATGTGTGTCGGTAAGTGGCTAGGGGCTAAGTTTTGCTCGAAAAAAGATCTACAACTCCGATCTTTATTTGGTTTAAGGGTTGTGGCTCTGACTTCGAGTAGTTCATAAGTTTCCTTGTCATTTATCGGCTTATCTTTTCTATAACTATGTGTTCAGCTTTTATTCAGTCTTTTATATTCTCAAGATACGTGCATTGGTACTGCATAAGTCTCGATCTGCATTTATTTATTGTCTCCAATGTTTATTGTGGGTTTTGTCGTTCACCTTGGGCTCCCTTGTGGTGTAGCGCCCCGTTCCTCCTATTCGAGGAGCGCGGCTAAGAAACACAAGACGGTATCGTTCGATCGGGATAGATTGAATTAAGAACTCGTCCTCGTTATGGATTTGTTTCTTCGGAATCGATTCCCATATTCAGTGGACTGCGCCCCAAGGATCGGCTTAGCGGCAGAGTCAGGAGGGACCTCTCCGCTGCTATCTTTTATTGCCTCAGTTTTCGATGTCGCTTGTTGCTTTCGTGCTTTGAGTTGGTTTTGGGATTTGCTTGTTTTCCTTGAACGGTTTCGATGGTTTTCATTATTTTTGTTCATTGACTTGCACTTCTATTCTGAGATTGGAAAGAGAGGAAGAAGTATTAATCGAGCTGTTCGTGTGCAGGTGAACGAGCAGTAGGCGGCTAGCGAGCGGAGTCGTGAAGCGCCTCTTTCCTTCTTCTTTCCAACTTCTAAGTGAGTGGCTACCAACCTGATTAGCTAGCCCTGCTTCCAAGCTTCACTCCTTCGCCCCGATCAAACGATACCAAGTAATAATAAAAGAGATCAAGATAAAAAGGGAATAGACTTGAAATATCGCTTGTCAACTAAACTTATGAACGGTTATCATCCTGTATGCTAGTTCGTTTATAACTGTTCTATGAATCGTGCTAAGTATGGAAATATATGCTTGTTATGAAACAAACTGTCAGTAAGACTATGCAAAACATTTGTGCAATGGAGCTTGCTCCTATTCGTTCGAAATTCGTTTGTAATTCGTGTGAAATAATTCGAACTAAATGTGCTTGATCACGGACAACTTGTGCACAAGGTATTTTGGCTTCCGCGGACGGCCGCCAGGGCACTGGGGCCGATCCGATCTGGGCGGAAGAGTTCGTATAGTCGTTTGTCATGGACGGGATGCTATGTAGCGGGGCTCGCCACCTACGTTGCATAACATTCTTGTCCCGAGACTATAAACCGTCCCTTTGTGGCATTAAGCTAGTGATCCCTGTGCATATTTAAACCTGTTGCATACTAACTTGTGTCTTTGTTTCAGGGAAGGCATGGTAAGTATTGTGCAGGTAATTCAGACGGGCAGGTAAAATCCACCGAACGGTGGCACGTTCATTTTCAGTAAATTCTATATGCTGCTTACTTGTAAATGAACTAAGGCAAGATAGAAACCCACAAATATGCATGCTTCATTAAGACAACGTGTTGATTGGTATAGTTCGGTTAGCTTGCCTTCACCAGCATGTTTCGATATGCTGACCCTCGTTGAAACAGGTTCTCCGCACTAAGGCGAACCGAGCGAGGAGCCGAAGTCGCCTTCCCGATCCAGTCCAGCTGTTGGCGCATCTTCACCGCGCCCTTTTGAAGTATTTTGAACCAGGAGCTTGTACTCTTCATACACAATGCAGCTCCGTAGCAAAGCCGTCCTCCAGCCCGGAGGTCTTTATCATTTTGAGTTTATAAAGGGATGTAATGTACAGGACTGCTATCTCATTTTGAGTCATCTCTTTTGTAATCCGTTCGGCATATTAGCTAACTCGTTCAAGAGTTTGTAATAGATGTTCATTATCAATAAAGAGAACTTTTCCATGTTTCAAATCTGTGTTTCAATTTATCTGCGTACTCTGAATATGTGCTTGCTATGCAAATCATTAAAGCCTTGTGCGGGCGCAACCCCAGGCCCGCACGGCGGTCACGATTCGGGGGACGCCTCAATTGATTCTACGGAATTGGGTCGTGACATAGTGGTATCAGAGCACAGATTCAAGTTTCTTAGACTTCGTGCTGGAAAAGTTCCTTTAACGATCAAATTCCTGTGCGAACTCTTGAACTCGCTAGGCCAAAAATGAGATACGTTCATGCAATAAGTCCATAATACATTATGATTCTAATGTAATTTATCTTCTTTTGAAGGAATGGTACCAGCGCAATCTGCAACGCAACCACCGAACGAAACACAGGAAAGTAGTTCGGGCACTTCGGGAAGCCCTCAGAGCCAGCGTGGCATATCTCAAGTCGACCCGCTTGAGCGGGTAATGCAAATATTAGAATCGCAACGACAAAGAGATGATGCTCGCCAAGCCAAGTTCGAAAGCAATTTAGAGACCCGATTCTCAGTCCAACAGAAGCAGGTAGATACCCTGCAACAGATAGTTCAGACTTTGGCTGCCAACCATTCCGCCGCAACAGCATCGACTCCGGTGGAACAGCCCGTGCTTGAAGTGGAGACGCCTAAAATCCCAAGGCCGAGGGACGTGGCTGCCTTCAACTTGGGCCATTTCAAGAAAGTCTGCAACACCCCATTCAACGGGACTGAGGACCCAGTGGTAGCTCTAGATTGGCTAGCCGAGCTTGAAGATCACTTTGCTCTGCTAGAGGTCCCCGAAGATAAGCGCGTCGCCTGCACGCAACTACAGCTCCGCCTCAACGCGCACGATTGGTGGAACGTGCATCGACGATCTCTCCAATTTGATCACGGAGAGGAGGCAATCTCGTGGACGACCTTTCGTGCCGCGTTCGAAGAGGAGTTTATACCCCCTCCAGTACAACGTCAAATAGAAAATGACTTTGTGCAACTGAGGCAGGGCAGTATGACAGTGAAGCAGTACTCCGCCGAATTCAACCGACTCTCAAAATTCGCTAAGGCCTATTTACCTGATGCAGCGAGTCGAGCTAGAAGGTTTGAAAGCGGTCTGCGCCCTGCCATTCATGGGCACGTAGTCAATAATCAGTACGGGACAATGCGTGAAGTCATGAATCACGCCCTATCTCTCGAACCGCAGTATCCTCACGTTTCCACCGGCGCTGTGCATACCTACAATCACAAACGCCAAGGAAACGGTAGAGAAAACAACGCTGCAAAATGACAAAACAACGGTGGTCGGAACAAGACAAATGCAGGAGTGCGTTGTGAGCACTGCCACAGGCCGGGGCACACCATCGTTAATTGTTACTTGAAGAATGGGTCTTGTTACAACTGTGGCGGCAACGGGCACTTGATTCGAAACTGTCCGCTCCCGGATCGCCGCCAGCAACAAAATAATCCCTAACGGTTGGTTCTATTCCTAAGTTTCAGGACGAAACTTCCAATTGGTTGGGTAGGATGTAGCGCCCCGTTCCTCCTATTCGAGGAGCGCGGCTAAGAAACACAAGACGGTATCGTTCGATCGGGATAGATTAAATTAAGAACTCGTCCTCGTTATGGATTTGTTTCTTCGGAATCGATTCCCATATTCAGTGGACTGCGCCCCAAGGATCGGCTTAGCGGCAGAGTCAGGAGGGACCTCTCCGCTGCTATCTTTTATTGCCTCGATTTTCGATGTCGCTTGTTGCTTTCGTGCTTTGAGTTGGTTTTGGGATTTGCTTGTTTTCCTTGAACGGTTTCGATGGTTTTTATTGTTTTCGTTCATTGACTTGCACTTCTATTCTGAGATTGGAAAGAGAGGAAGAAGTATTAATCGAGCTGTTCGTGTGCAGGTGAACGAGCAGTAGGCGGCTAGCGAGCGGAGTCGTGAAGCGCCTCTTTCCTTCTTCTTTCCAACTTCTAAGTGAGTGGCTACCAACCCGATTAGCTAGCCCTGCTTCCAAGCTTCACTCCTTTGCCCCGATCAAACGATACCAAGTAATAATAAAAGAGATCAAGATAAAAAGGGAATAGACTTGAAATATCGCTTGTCAACTAAACTTATGAACGGTTATCATCCTGTATGCTAGTTCGTTTATAACTGTTCTATGAATCGTGCTAAGTATGGAAATATATGCTTGTTATGAAACAAACTGTCAGTAAGACTATGCAAAACATTTGTGCAATGGAGCTTGCTCCTATTCGTTCGAAATTCGTTTGTAATTCGTGTGAAATAATTCGAACTAAATGTGCTTGATCACGGACAACTTGTGCACAAGGTATTTTGGCTTCCGCGGACGGCCGCCAGGGCACTGGGGCCGATCCGATCCGGGCGGAAGAGTTCGTATAGTCGTTTGTCATGGACGGGATGCTATGTAGCGGGGCTCGCCACCTGCGTTGCATAACATTCTTGTCCCGAGACTATAAACCGTCCCTTTGTGGTATTAAGCCAGTGATCCCTGTGTATATTTAAACCTGTTGCATACTAACTTGTGTCTTCGTTTCAGGGAAGGCATGGTAAGTATTGTGCAGGTAATTCAGACGGGCAGGTAAAATCCACCGAACGGTGGCACGTTCATTTTTAGTAAATTCTATATGCTGCTTACTTGTAAATAAACTAAGGAAAGATAGAAACCCACAAATATGCATGCTTCATTAAGACAACGTGTTGATTGGTATAGTTCGGTTAGCTCGCCTTCACCAGCATGTTTCGATATGCTGACCCTCGTTGAAACAGGTTCTCCGCACTAAGGCGAACCGAGCGAGGAGCCGAAGTCGCCTTCCCGATCCAGTCCAGCTGTTGGCGCATCTTCACCGCGCCCTTTTGAAGTATTTTGAACCAGGAGCTTGTACTCTTCATACACAATGCAGCTCCGTGGCAAAGCCGTCCTCCAGCCCGGAGGTCTTTATCATTTTGAGTTTATAAAGGGATGTAATGTACAGGACTGCTATCTCATTTTGAGTCATCTCTTTTGTAATTCGTTCGGCATATTAGCTAACTCGTTCAAGAGTTTGTAATAGATGTTCATTATCAATAAAGAGAACTTTTCCATGTTTCAAATATGTGTTTCAATTTATCTGCGTACTCTGAATATGTGCTTGCTATGCAAATCATTAAAGCCTTGTGCGGGCACAACCCCAGGCCCGTACGGCGGTCACGATTCGGGGGACGCCTCAATTGATTCTACGAAATTGGGTCGTGACATATGGTACTTACTATTTGGGGTCTGACCCAACTGGCTTTTTTTGGCTAGATTTACCGGTGGAGCCTGAGGATACTTCCCATCTCTTGATGGATGGCCCACACCCATAGTTCGGCGGTCCCGACACACGAGTGAGTTTCTTTTCCTTTCCACTCGCTATTAATTTTTTTGTGATGTTTAGCTAGGGCTAATGTTAGCCCTTTATTTTGAGATTTTTTCTCTGACTTCAGTCAACTTGATGTATATATTATACCATGACTGGTATATTGATCATGTATATTTGTACTTTGTTAGTGCAACATTTATATTCAATAGCTTCATAATCATATATGATATATATTTTGGGACGCCTCTTTACTATCATGTATGATATACTCTTGCTACCTATTATTTTTGGATTGAGATATTAGGATTTGTCGGCCTTTGGACTGACGTCATATCATATTAGAGTCTTCCCACTTGTCTTCTAGACAGCCGTGACCGTATCTCGGGGTACGTTTGTACTCTGATATACGTAGCTGACTTTGTTACGCCTCCGCTCTTCAGTATTCTAGTTCTGGGACGTGACAGTTAGGATGATTTGCTACGACAAAATTACGAGACTGCGATTAAGACATAGGACAAGTAATCATAATATGAAAGATAGTGGTATGGTTGATGGCGAATTTTATGGAGATAATCATTTTTTTTTCTCGGAAAGAGCCCCTCCTGAAAAAAAAGAAATATGGAATATATATATACAATCATTCCCTCAACCCAACAATTAAAATATGATTGAATAACAACGAGCAATAAAATTTATTGGCTGATATTCTTTCCAAAGTAACATTAAGGCAGCAAAGGAATAACCGCTCCTTTAAACAAGGAAATAAAGAAATGTTTAATGGTGACTAATAAAGTAGCTATGCAATTAAAGGCCAATAAGAAATTTGAGCGTGGGAGAAATTTGATTTTTTTCAAATGTCATACAACACTCATACTAGTATATAGTCCCTCTATTCTGATTTTCTAGGATAACCTCTGATTCGAAAAGAAATGTGACTATCAAAACTCAAAACTATAATCTATGGTACTACCAACTTTTATAGTATTATCACAACTTATATAAGATAACTATTCTTAATAGTCTATCATTCATCTAGTTTCATTAAAGTGGATTTCCAAAGAACCTCAAAATTATGGTTCAAAAATCCTAGTTAGTTAAATATACTTAACTTCTTATACATTTTTAGTCAAATAGGATATATGAACCCTTACTAAAAAGTGTTAAACAGATTGCAATAACTATCTTTAAAACAATACTATTACTTACTATATGAAGTAAATTAATTATCTTATCTTTAAGATTCGAGAATTTTAAAAATGCAATATAAGAGCTTTGTAGGGGCTAATTTGCTAATTCAACATCGAAAGGACAAAAGCGTAACTCCACATACACATACCTTTTCCCGAAGGGACTATAAATAACATATATTTACTCAGCAGGAGATAAGAAATCTCGTGATCCCATAAAAAAGGACTCGTTTTCTTCCTCTTCTTCCGAACTCTCCGATCGAAAATTAGGTCAAGATAAATGGCCACTTCGACGCCATTGCCGACGAATTCGCGGCAGCTCCACTGCTTCTCCAGGCTCCCCATCCTCCGATCGAGGACGATCGGTGCTTCGAACCGCTTCTCCTTCCCCTCGTGCCGGTCGTATCGGTCTCTCTCGGTGAGGAGCGTCATTAGCGACAGCGAAATCAAAGATCCGGTCTCCGAGAGCGGTGAGTGCTCGGTCTAGTTCACGAATTTTGAGGGCTTGGGCGTAATGTGGGTGTGAAGTTGCTAGCTTTTTGTTGTGGGTGGTGTTTCTATTTTTGTTTTCTTGTTCAGTAGTTAGTATGATTGTTGATTTTGTAGTTAAGAAGGCTAGATAGTCGATAAGGAGTTGTGGGGTTTAAGGGTTAGTGCATCAAACCGGTTTTTTGTGATGTCGGTTGTATCGGTCTCTCTTGTTGAGGAACGTCATGAGAAACAGAGAAGTCAAAGGACCTCTGGCCGATAACGTTGAAAGCTCGATCTAAGTATCGATCTCTCTTGTTGGATGTGTTGCTTGTTTTTTTAGGTGATTCAATAAGGAGAAAACTTAGTCCCACATGAGCACTCTCCTTTGTTTGCTTTACCCACTTTATTGGGTTAGTAGATTTTGGGAGATGGGTTAAATCTGATTCAACCCGTGAGCACGTGCGCGATTTAATGCACATTTTTGACGCGTTTATTAGTTGCACACTTAGCACGCTTCACGGGTATAAAGGTAATTTTCTAACTCCTTTTATTTTTTATTTTTCCCTTTCCTTTTGAATTCTATTCGGTTGTTGTTCTTCTGCAGACCTGTTCTCACGTACTCCACTTATAAGATTAGTAGAGAATGCATATCCTGGACACGATCCAGATGATCTTTTAAAAACAATTTTATCTGTTTTACGATGTTTCTCTCTATAAAAAAAACAGAGAAGAAAAAAAAAAAAATCAACCAGAACCACAAATTATCTCCTCCGTCCATCTTCTCTCCCGGACAAGGGTTGTGATCTATCGCAGGACTCGTCACTGTGTCACCGGGTGCACAGTGTCGCGGGTCATTGGATTCATTGTGTCTCGGGAATATATCGCCAGGAATCTACCCCTCTGTACGTGAGAGGGCGAAAATCTATTCTAAGAAAAACGTCTGTAACGTATCTCGAATCCTCTACTTTAATTCCTATCTTTAGTTTATGACTTTATGCATCTTCTGATTGCATGCTTTGGGAATTTAATCCAACATTCTTTAGGAATTTAATCCAACACCTCTGGTCGAGAATGTTGAAAGCTTGATCTAATTGATTAAATTTGGGTTTTTCGGCATAGTAGAACCAAGGTTCTAAACGGCGATAAGCGGCTGCGGGGCGGAAAGATTCCGCCTAACGGTTGATACATTTTGAATTTTTTTTACTATTTTATCATAGTTTTTTTGCATTATATACATATTTTAAGGTTGTTTCATGCATAACTATGTTGTAGAACAAAGATTTATTAAGTTTTAGTCTTGTAAAAGTGAACCATATGTTCACAATGCTTGCAAAACCGTTTGGCCAAAACATCTTGTTAGGTATTGCTCCTCCTAGGCGTCCACCTACGTCGCCAAGACTCCGTTGGCTGCCTACTCCATCGTCTATCGAAAAGCGGTGCGGAGAGAGACTGCCTACCGCCTAGACGGTCGAGGCGGCCGCCATTTAAAACATTGAGTAGAACGTTGAAAACTCGATCTAATTATTGAAATTTGAGTTCTTCACTGTAATGTGGGGTAAAGTTGTTAGTTCTTCTTCCTCTCCAAACTACCCAGCCTCCGATCGAGGAGAATCGAAGTCGAACCGGCTCTTCTCGTCCTCGTACTTGTTGTGCTGTTGTACTGGTCTCTCTAGGCGAGTAGCATCATTAGCGACCGAGAAGTCCTGGATCCGGTCACTGAGAACGGTGAGGACTTGAGCTAGCTGATGAATTTTGAGGTTTTGGGTAATATGGTGTGAAGTTGCTAGCTTTGTTAGAGACTATTTTCTCGAGAACTCGATCAAACTGATGAATTTTGAGTTTTTGGGCTTAATGTGGTGAAAAGTTACTTGCTTTGTCATAGATGGTGGTGAGCTACGCTGTACATACATGGATATGACACTTGATTTACTTGGATATTTGATCTGACCGATGATTTTGGAGATTTCGGGCGTAATGTGGTTTAAAGTTGTTAGTTTTTTGTTGTAGGTGGTATTTTTAGTTTGTTTTCTTGTTCATTAGTTAGTGTATTGTTGATTTCATAGTTAAGAAGGTTGGATATTTGATAAGGGGTTTAGGGTTTAAGAATTAGTGCAGAAACAAAGAAGTCAAAGGACCTCTGTCCGAGAACGTTGGAAATTTAATCTAATTGATAAATATTGAGTTTTTCGGCGTGATGTGTGTCAAAGTTGTTAGTTTTCTTTGTAGACTGTGGTTAGAGTAGTTTTGAGATGGTTGTTTTAGTTTGACTTACCTGTTGAATAGCCTGTTGTCAATTTAGATGTATCAAATTTGTTGATTTTATAATTAAGAATGATTGATATTTAATGTACTTTGGTGATTAGCTTCTTCAAATATGATGATGTTGAAGAATATTTGAAGTGGCTGACTGTAATTTCCGTCGAGTCAAGACCACAATTTTTGTAACAGTTAGAATAATTTTGGTAAAAGTTAGAATTTTGAGTTATAGCACCAACTTTCGTATGTTTTAGGATTTTAAAACCTAGAAATTCTAGGTTGTAATTGGAGTTCATCTACAAGTTATTTACCTGGAGATTTAGTCAAATATTCTATCAGTCAAGAATCTACCTTTCGATAGTGAATTTCCGTATTTAATCTGTCTTTCCATGTATTCTTGACTTATTACACTCTTTCTAGACTGAGTCTTAATCATTGTAAATAAGAAACTCAGCAATGTATAGTATGCTGACTTTCGTACAATTCATTTCTCTACATCAAATTAGGATTAGCCACCGTCCTGACAAATTTGAGAGGGAAGAGTATATGATCTACTGAATGTGTATCCGCAGGAAGTTAGAGGTGGCTCCGTGGAAAAGATGAGAGAAAATTGACTTAGATAGTTTGGACATGTGCAATACCAATAGATGCTCTTGTAAGGAGGAGCTATGTTATAGTAGTTAATGGAGCTGCTAGGACTAGAGATAGGCATATACGAACATGGTTAAAGAAGGATATGGATTTTGTTAACATTATAGAGGACATGCACCTTGACAGAGCCGAATGGAAGAAGAGGATTCAAACATATGAGCCCAAAAATTTAGGATAAAGGTGTTGTTGTTGTTGTTGTTGTTCAATGATGTACTGAACCATTTAAAGAATTTCTTCATTTTTATATATGATCTGAAACCTTATACACCATCGTCCAAAACATACATGCACAACATAAAATCACTGCACTGTTGGAAGAATAACCCCTTCCTCAACCCAAATTTAAGCTAAAAGATCTTTCAAATCCTTATAAGAAATGTGTTTGTCTTCACCTAACACTCTGTGACTCAGACAAGTCACAAATTTGGGTGTCATATATACTTTGTAGTACTTGACATGTATGTTACGTGTTCAACGGCACTGACATGTCACCAACTTTTGGAGCATCTGTGCTCCCTTTTACGGTCAGCTACTATTCTAAAGTTCAATTTCCTTATGGCATTCTATGACTATCTTAAGGTAGCATTTGGCAACAGGCAAAAGCACTGATTTAGAGATGGTAACCAGTATTAGAAATTAAAAAACACGAAAAAGGAGGAACTTTTAGGTATGGTCTACAGTTGAGGGATTTTAAACTAACTAATTGGTTTAAAACCTTCCTATATCAGGTATCTTGTAACCCAAGCTAGATAAATTTGGAATAAGTTATGAAACATATTTTCCAAACGTTTGCAAAAGTTTCTTATACCAGTATTTTAATGATCCGCTATCCATGAGTACTATAGTCAATTGGGGCGGTAACTCTTATCATTCTAAGCATATGTCATGTAATCTTATTTACTTGGACGTGTTACTAATGAATCCGGGAATGGTGATGTAGGTGTCACAAGTGCATTAAATGCTGCATATGATTCCTGTACCATTGCATCAAGTATCAAACATCATGCTGAGTTTACACCCTCGTTCTCTCCCGAGCGTTTTGAACTCCCCAAGGCATACTTTGCAACAGCTGAAAGTGTTCGAGATCAACTGATTATGAACTGGAATGCAACATATGAACACTATGAGAAAATGAATGTGAAGCAGGCATACTATCTGTCCATGGAATTCCTACAGGTCCTGTTACTTACTTTATTTATCTAAAGCATGTTATCTTGAAACCCATCCTGTCCAGTCCTTACATCTTTTCTCTTTCTTATGGTATGCAGGGAAGAGCATTGTTAAATGCAATTGGTAACTTAGAGCTAATTGGTAATTATGCAGAGGCATTAACAAAGCTTGGTCACAACCTTGAGAATGTTGCTAAGCAGGTCAGAAGTTGTTTTCTTTTATGGCATGCAAAGTTTTTGTACCACAAAGTAGACACTTTATATTGAACTGTAGCGCAGCTGTTTTCCTAATTGATATAACTTATTGTTATATTATCCACTTCTATCTGTAAGGACAGTAGTCTGTACTTTTTCTTATGTATATATAAATGAATTTGTTAACTGAACAAGATAATTACCTCTTATTAAGTGTAGTCTATGTTAGTTATCCTATGGATTTTATAAAATCCTCTAATTTCTGTGAAGAAGGACCTCTCCTAGAAATTGAGGGGCATGTGCATAAGCCAAACGTAAAAACTCAGTGTTGTATCATTTAGCAAGGATTTAACTTGTTTCTTTTGTGCTTCTAAATCCCCTGATTTGATAATATCCAACTGGTTTGCACCTTTTCCTGCCATTCAGTGCGTAGTAATATTATACACAAGTGTCATTGTTCAAAGTATTTTACTGAAGTTGTATGATCTGTTGTAGGAACCAGATGCTGCACTGGGAAATGGTGGTCTAGGACGACTGGCTTCATGCTTTCTGGATTCTCTTGCAACTTTAAATTACCCTGCATGGGGTTATGGGCTTCGATACAAATATGGTCTATTCCAGCAAAATATTACAAAAGATGGTCAAGAGGAGGTTGCCGAAAGTTGGCTTGAGGTATCTATTGTTTTGATGATATGTTCCTTTCCAGTATATATATATTCAATTTGGTGCTCTGCTAAACATTGTTTGGGTTAAGATGTAATCTGCTATTTACTGACTGCAGGATCCTAAATATTTACCTTGCTGATAATTTGGATCTTGTTTGCAGATGGGTAACCCTTGGGAGATAATTAGGAATGATGTTACATATCCCATAAAGTTTTATGGCAAGGTTGTTTTAGGGTCTGATGGAAGGAAACACTGGATCGGTGGGGAGAACATAAAAGCTGTTGCTTATGATGTTCCCATACCTGGATATCAGACGAAAACCACAATCAACCTTCGGCTATGGTCCACTAAAGTACCATCTAAAGATTTTGATCTGCAAGCATTTAATGCTGGAGAGCATACCAAAGCACACGAGACTCATGCAAATGCTGAGAAGGTATAACCCTCTTTTGATGGCTGCATTAAAACATTATCTTGGATATGTTGTTTCCTTATGTCTCAGTGTTTCATAGCTCAACTTATTTAGGAGTTATTTTCAGTAAAATCTTGAAGAAATTTTAGTGTTCAACTCTTCAATTTATATTACATTTGCATGCTTAATATATGCAGTTACATGTACACATGTATAAAATTCGCCTGACATACCTTGAAATATTTGTGATTAAAGACTCTTCAAACTTCTACATTTAAGTACACGTTGATTAACACTGGTGGAGAGAAAATCTACAAGCTTTATGTAATGAGATGGTTTATTTGTTAGATCTGCTGAAACATACTTTTTTCCATTTCATTACATATCAACAAAATCCTGAACAAGAACTATTTAAGTATACGTCATCAAGTGAAACAGAGTATATTAGCCACTTTATGTTTGTTTACATTATTGGTTTTACTGAAGCATCACTTGATGTTACTGAAGCAAGGCTTGCTCAGTATTATGTCTATCATATAGATTCTTCTTTTACTTAAAGTTCATATTTTATCAAAAGACTTGATGTTAACCATTATTGCTATCTTGGCTTTAATTAGATTTGTTGGATATTATATCCTGGAGATGATTCGTTGGAGGGAAAAACTCTTCGTTTGAAACAACAATATACACTATGCTCTGCATCGCTTCAAGATATTATTGCCCGGTTTGAGAGGAGATCTGGAAACATGATTAACTGGGAAGATTTTCCAAGAAAAGTTGCTGTTCAGATGAATGATACTCATCCTACACTATGCATTCCTGAGCTGATAAGAATATTGGTTGATATGAAGGGTTTGAGCTGGAAAGAGGCATGGAACATTACTCAGAGGTGAGTTGCTTTCAGTAAATTATATGCTTAGTAGTTTTTACAATCTACACCTCTCTGGGCTGGTGAAAACTAATGATCTATATTTTTCATAATTCAGATGTGTCACTGTAACAATAGAGTAAAGAATATCCATAACATATTTGGAAATGTCCCCCATCATCTCTGATGGTATACCTGATCTCATAAAATACCTTGTATATGGTTGTTCTGTTATTCAACTAAAGCAACCGCCCTAAAAAATGAGGACATTTCCTTTACTTGGAATTTAAGGGGGGCACTGTATAGAAATTATAAGGAAAAAGTAAGAAATAACACTATGAAACAGACAAAATGTGGCTAAAGAGATTTGAAGTCAAGATCTAAAATCCCATAAAGCGTGGACTAATGTTAGTGGTTCTGCATATATTGGACTAATGATAATGATTTTGCATATAAGCGTGGACTACAGTCTGTTGTCACAAAGTGTTGTGCACAATGTCTTCCCTGTTCTCTTCTTCCAAATATGAACTAAGTTCATTGTGTCCACATGCCTCATCATGGTTCCTTATTAACCTCTTTCCCTTGCTTGGCTCTTATGTGATGTAGATCATATTGTTCCTACATTAAACATGTCAAGGACAAATATTGTTTTTTGCCCTTATACAATTATTCTCCTTAAATTATATGATACATAGGACTCTTCTCCCTACTAAAATATGTCAAGGAAATCTCTGTCCGACACTATTACTCATAAAAACTTGCCCAACTTTATGAGTTATGAAGTATCACAAGTCGAATAGCATGGTCCTACTTAAATTGAAAAAGAACATTAATTTCAATATATTTGCTCATTTTTGTACTTATTTAAGTTCCTTTATATACAATCAGAAACTCGAATCACATAATTCATGTTTTATATGTATATTACAAAAATATATTTATATAGTCGTGTCCTTGTGTCTGGATTTTGTAGAATTACCATGCAAGACACTCCATGTCCACATCAAAGGCAACACCAATATTCATCTCCAGTTCTCTTCTAATCATAGCTTAAATCTGTTAAGGTTCTTTCTAGATTGATTGGTTCCGTTCCTGTAGCTACTGTCCAAATGCCTTTGATGCCTCTTTGCATTTCTCAATCACTTTCCATGAGTTTTGTTTCGTACCTCCCATATACCCATATACTGTAAGCGGCACCTTTATATAACTTAGTTTTCTTGCTTGCTTTATCATTGTGGCTCCTGGCAATCTCTGTTGTGCTAATTAGCCTTGTGGTCTAGTTGAGCTGCAGTATCTATTCTGATGCATATTTGCACAGTATGTACCTTACATTTTGTTTTAAGATTCAGCCATTTAATCTTATAAAAGCACTATTTTTGTTGCTTGCAGTTTTCAGATCACTTGTACTTCTCCTTGTGCCACCTTCCCTATCAGTACTATGCTATCTGTAGTTCCGAATGATGCTGCCTTAGCCTTCTTGTAGCCTTTAACTGTATAGAAACATTGTATAGAAACATTGTGATCTCAACTTGTCATCTATGACAACATTATTTTCGTGAACTTGGGTGGAGCTATACATCCTTTTCCAATTAATACAGTCACTAAACCTACATACAATGCTTGATAAGCAGATGCTAATTTACGTCCTGAGCATCCTTCCCTTTTTTTGTATGATGGGTCCACTTTGGCTAGAATCTCTCTATATGATGTGAAGCCTCACAGTGTTGTGTAGCTTGCGTCACTAAACGTGAACTTGGGTGGAGCTATACATCATTTTTTTGTATGATGGGTCCAACATTATTTTCGTGAACTTGGGTGGAGCTATACATCCTTAACATCCTTTTCCAATTAATACTGTCACTAAACCTACATACAATGCTTGATAAGCAGATGCTAATTTACGTCCTGAGCATCCTTCCCCTTTTTTGTATGATGGGTCCACTTTGGCTAGAATCTCTCTATATGATGTGAAGCCTCACAGTGTTGTGTAGCTTGCGTCCTGAGCATCCTTTTTTTTATGATGGGTCCACTTTTGGCTAGAATCTCTCTATATGATGTGAAGCCCCAGAGTGTTGTGTAGCTTGTTTTCTGCTCATCCTAGAAGATTTGGGATCAGATTGCCAACATTTGTTTAACAATAAGGCTAATTTGCAAATAAAGACCACAAATTATGACAATTTTGCCACTTAGTGCCATGAACTTTGTTATTGGTAACTTGCTAGTATGAACTTTTTTTTTCTAATAACCAAATACCATGAACTATCGCCTATTTTGCAAACAGATATACCAAAGACTTTTTTGCAAGGTTTAAAGTATCGGCCGATACCGATACGTATCGGCCGTATCGGATCGGGTTTGGCCACTGCCGATCCGATACAACCCAAAATAATCGGTATCGGCCGATTCGTGACGAATTTTTTTGGTATCGGTCTGTATCGGCCGATACGGACCCGATACGGACCGATATGGACCGAGACGGACCGATACGGAGAGGTTTGCCGATACAGCCGATACCAAAAAATATTGTCGATACAGCCGATATTGTCAATACAGCCGATACCAAAAATTATTTTGTTTATTTTTTTACTAATTTATTAATAATTATTTAAATATTGCCGATACAGCCGATACAAAAAAATCCGATACTCCGATCCGATACTGCCGATACGAATACTCATACAAACTGTCTGATACCGATACCGAGTTTTTGAACCTTGCTTTTTTGTCCCTTCCCTTGTGCCTTGGCACGAGGTGGCTGCAGGAGGGGGGGGGGTGTAGTATAGAGGGAGGCAGGGGGTTGGGGTGGTTTAAAACATGCAGGGGTAAGGGGGCAGGAGGTAGAGGGTTGCAAGGAGGGGTTTTTGGGCCTTGAGGCAGTCAGCAGGGGTGCGGAGGAGGCAGGACGTGGGGGAGAGTGCAGGAAGAGGGGAGTGGGGTTGGGGGGAGGAATGACGAGGAGCAAAGGGGTAGAATTTTGCAAGTTGTTGGGGAGCAAAACTGTCAAAAAATTACACTTGACCATCAAAAATGACGGTCAACTAATGGAAGTTAGTAGTTTTCAAAGTTCATTCTATTTAGTTGCAAAGTTTCAATGTTCATTGTAGCACAAGCTGCAAAATTGTCATAGTTCATGGTATTTAGTTGGACTTGCAAATTAGCCTAACAATAAATCAGAGACAGATAGGTGCCTTCCATAGGTCCTTGAATTCTCTTTCATTATTTGATTACTTGGACTTGTACACTTTGTAGTTGACTAGTTATATAACATAAACAGTGCACCATTTGACCTGTTAGTTTAATCATTTTTGTGAATGTTGTTTGCTGCTTCTCACACACTTCTCTCATTTATATTTGTTACAGAACTGTGGCATACACAAACCACACAGTTCTTCCAGAGGCTTTAGAAAAGTGGAGTATGGATCTTATGGAGAAGCTGCTTCCTCGACATGTTGAGATTATAAAACTTATAGATGAGGAGGTAAGACTTACAAGTTGTAAAAGTGCACTTTTTCTTCTTCTTACATATGGCTATGAAATCAAGAGTTAATCCCTTCTGATGTTTTTTTAACTGAAACAGTTGATAGATGGTATAATAGCAGAGTATGGAACAGCCGATCTTGAATTGTTGGAGCAGAAACTGAAAGAAATGAGGATTTTGGACAATATTGACTTTCCTGATGCTGTTGTACAATTGTTTGTTGAACGTAAAAAAGAAGAAGCTGTTAAATTGAATCAAGCACAAAAAGCAGCAGCAGCTAAATTGAAACAAAAGCATCTAGTTAAGTCCTTAGAACCCTCAGGAGAGATGGAGGATGGGGAAAATGAATCTAGCTGTTCTGAATCTGATGAAGATGAATCAGAAGAGGAACCAGATGTTGCGGAAGAGACAGTTTTGAGACCCAACCCTAACTTGCCCAAAATGGTTCGAATGGCTAATCTTTGCGTTGTTGGCGGGCATGCAGTGAACGGTGTTGCTGAAATTCACAGTGAGATTGTGAAGGAGGATGTATTCAACAATTTCTACAAGGTAACACACAACACACACACACACACACACACATTTTAGACATACAAACTGTTTGAAGGCCTGAGAAATTTATCACTCTTTCCTGACCAGCTATGGCCCGAGAAATTTCAAAATAAGACAAACGGGGTGACTCCAAGGCGGTGGATTCGATTTTGCAACCCTGATCTAAGTAAAATAATAACAAAGTGGGTTGGTACAGAAGACTGGGTTTTGAACACTGAGAAATTGGCTGAACTTAGAAAGGTAATTGATTTTAACATATCATATGTATTCTACAATTAGCTAACCGAATAAAATTGGTTAAAGGTTTATTGTTGTTGTTCTTGTTGTTTAGGTTGATTGTACTATTGATGTTCATGAACTAGGATTTTTGTTTCATCGCAATTGGATATTGTTTGTTCGGTCGACACATGATTTATCTAGTGTCAGGTCTCATGATTGAATGGGATGGTCATATTTATAGATAAACTATACAATCTCAAAACTTATGCGAATTGGTTATAGTTTCCATCACTGTGATAACTTAGCATCGCACCATAGTCATGTCTATGAATTAATCCTAGTCTTCGAGAATACTATGCAAAATAACAAAATGAAATTTCTATGCATTCTTGTGGATCTACTGTTTTTCCCAATTTGTTGTTAAGTATGATTCTTCCGAGTCTTTTGCAGTTTTTGAGGAAGCCTTACCTATCAATCTCCTTCTCTGACCAGTTCAAACATCCTTTCATGGGTAATGTGCAAAAAAATTCTCCCATAATTTGCCTCGTTAGCAAATTAAGATCCCATAATTTTTTTGATTAAAATAGTCTCTCCCGTTCATTTTCCGTTAAAAATACCGTTAAAAAAACGAAAACCCTAAACTACCCTTCCCCTTCCCCCCCCCCCTACCCTCTCCTCCTCCCTCCTCCTCTACCGTGCTTCCTCCTCCCCGCGCCCCCCTCCCTCCTCCCCGCCGTGCTCGGCCCCCCTCCCCCACTACCACCTTCACCATCACCACCACCACCAACCCCACCCTCAGCCCCCCCTCCTCCACCGCGCTCCTCGTGCCCCACAAAGCCCCAGCGACCGCCCCCACGCGCGCGCAGCTCCTCCGCGTCCGCCCCCACGCTCTCGCAGCTCCCCCGTGGCTGCCTCCGCCAGCAACTCCTCTGCCCTCCCCCGCGCGCAGCTCCCCTCGCCGCCCCCCCGCGGCCGCCCCCGTGCCTCACCCCCTCTCCTCCCCGAGCCGCCGTCCCCACCACCGCCGCCGCCCCCACCGCCGAAGATGGAGGGGGGAGAGGATTAGGATTAGAATTGGATTAGGATTAGGGTTAGTGAGGGGTATATTAGTCATTTGACGTCCGTTAACGGCAGAAAACCAAATTGGGTGCAAAATGCACCAAATATAAAATGCGATGGTTTTTTAAATCCAGAAGTCTTTAATTGCAAAAAACGCAAATCTAAGGAGGGTTTTTTTGCACTTTACCCATCCTTACATTGTCTAAAAAATTATGCGGATTAGTTATAGTTTCTGTTACTGTGATAACTTAGTATCGCTCCATAGTCATGTCTTTGAATTATCCTCAGAATACTATGGAAGATAAGAAAGTGACATTGCTATGCATCTCTTTTGGATCTACTGTATTTTTTTTCCAATTTGTCGATAAGTATGGTTCTTCCAAGTCTTTTGCACTTTTTAAGGAAGCCTTACCTGTCAATATCCTTCTGTGACCTGTTCGGACATCCTTTCTTTGCAATAAAAATATGCTTCATCTTCCTTTTCCTTTTGAATGTCAGTAAATCAATATGGTTTTCTTAATTTTTCTTAAACCTATGCATTTATAGCTTCACATAACATTGGGCAAATGATACATTTGCTTGCTCCTTGGCGGACCTGGGTTGTTCACCTAGCTACTCTTATTGAAATTATATTTGCAATGATTCTGATTCATTTTACAGTTTGCTGATGACGAGTCACTCCAGTTGGAGTGGCGGGCTGCTAAAACAATAAACAAGATGAAAGTTGTGTCATTGATCAGAGAGAAGACAGGATACATTGTCAGCCCAGAATCAATGTTTGATGTTCAGGTAGCTATTTGTACTATAATTCTTTTTGTCTCAAATATTTTGGGGGGAGGCTGGTTGATCTTTGTTGAGTTCCAGGTGAAGCGGATACATGAATACAAACGTCAACTGCTAAACATCCTAGGCATTGTCTACCGCTACAAGAAGATGAAGGAGATGACTGCTGAAGAAAGGAAATGTAAGTTCGCTCCTCGAGTGTGTATATTTGGAGGTAAAGCATTTGCCACATATGTGCAAGCTAAGAGGATAGTGAAGTTCATCACTGATGTTGGGGATACCATAAATCATGATAAGGATATTGGCGATCTACTGAAGGTACATCTCTGCCTTGATCTCTCTTGCATTTTGATTTGCTTTTATTGTCCCACCCATCTAATTGTCCTGGTTCCGAATTAAATTCATCAGAATTTTGTCAAGTTCTGAGTACAATACTTTGTTTAACTTGTCAAGCACTATCTTCCAAGTTGATCTGATAGAACAGTAGACAAACTGATCTGATAGAACATTAGCACTAAGTAAGGATAATCATGTGTAATATGTAATCTTATCACATGTATGAATGGATCTTAACAGTGTATGCCGGTTTCATCCTCCAGGTTGTCTTTATTCCTGATTATAATGTCAGTGTTGCGGAGGTACTGATCCCTGCTAGTGAGTTATCTCAACATATCAGGTAAATTAGTATGCTTTTCAACATCCGTTAAGTCTTTTATCTGCAGTTCTGGATTTGATATATCTGTTTGCCTAGCAAAACAACTATTTCATACTGCATCTCGCCAGAATAGTGGTCATGTTGGACTTGTGGATAAAATCCAGTTTTTTTTTATATGTTCTTTTATAATATATGTCATTATCTACCATCAGGGGAAAATTCAGGAATTCTAGTCAGTGGGAGCTCACATTAATTTTACAAAGGGGGTTTGGTCAGTAAAAAAGAAGACATGAATTTTAGTTTGTAAGGACTCACAATATATCTACAAAAGGGGCTTGGGCAGTAAAAAAAGGGTAAAAAAAAAGTTTCAAATGTGTGTAAGAGGATTTGAACTCAAGACCTATCATATATAACACCAAGTAGACTACTGGTTTGTAATTACTAGAATAGATTTATTTGTCCGGTTTGGTAAAGTTATGGTAAAATAAATATTATATACATTTATTTTTCTCAAAAATCTGGTGGGGCCTCAAGCCCCCGCTCCCATACTCATGAGTCCGGTCTACTATGGTTCTAAGGATGGCATGCCTTCTTTTCATGAATGCTATCTAGACTTTGCTTTATGCTTGGAATTTGATTTTGGGTAATGTTTTGAAGCAATCAATTTATTTTCATTAGTTAAATTTTCAAATAGCCATTTTCTAGTGGAGTATTGATATCCCCTTTTTCCTGAGAAAGCATTCCTTTCAGATCATTTGGAGGAAAACTCAAGAGCTAACTTTTACTTTTTATTGTGTTCTTGGCCAGTACTGCTGGGATGGAGGCCAGTGGAACTAGCAACATGAAATTTTCAATGAATGGCTGTGTTCTTATAGGAACCCTGGATGGTGCCAATGTAGAAATAAGACAAGAAGTTGGAGAAGAAAACTTTTTCCTCTTCGGCGCTCGTGCTCATGAAATTGTAGATCTAAGAAAAGAGAGATCAGAGGGGAAGGTATAACTATCTATTTTAAGTTTGAAAGAGAAATAAGAATAATACGACGTTTCAATGGAAGTCACAATTACATACAGTTCATTCTTATGTTGTCTGTTTCGCTACAGTTTGTGCCAGACCCACGATTTGAAGAGGTCAAGCAATTTGTTCGTAGTGGTATCTTTGGTATTTACAACTATGATGAGTTGATAGGATCCTTGGAAGGAAATGAAGGATTTGGTCGTGCTGATTACTTTCTTGTTGGCAAGGACTTCCCTAGTTACCTTGAATGCCAAGAAAAGGTTGATGAAGCATATTGTGACCAAAAGGTAAGTGCCACCACTCATCATATGAATTCAAGAGATATAAAGTAGTTAGAATATGCATATTCTCATTCTACGGTATTAATGTGCCTGCATGTGCATCATCACTGGAAGATAAATTTGAATTAATTGCATAAAGTACATAATAGTAATGAAAATATGCATTATTGTTGTCACTTTTCTGCCGATCACTCTTTGACCTGTGGTCAAATTCCCCAGCATTGATGTAATAGGACAGAAAGCATGACCATGCTGTTACTCACAAATAATGCACTAGGTAGTCCTTATTCTTTCATCTTTTGGCCTGTATTTACCATGAGACCTTAGCAGTTTTACATGAGTTATCTGGAACGGTTCCCTTGATTTTATTATCATCCTGGCTTGTCAAAATCCGTCTGTTCTGCTTCCTAATGTCTAGCCAGCCTCTAAGGTTAAGGCTTCAGTCTATAGATTGCCACTGGGACAACCTTCGGCAGCTGCACCCATAGAAACTGCTCCTTCACCATGACTTTCAAACATCAACTATTCTTTGTATTCCAATATGACCAACCTTTTCTATGGTTCTGGTATCAGCAATGGGTCCTTTCATCCTTAGGTTTGTATTTTGACTAGTATCAGTCCTTCGAATACCTGATATGCAGAACATTAAACCATACAATATTTGTAACATGTTAGTACCTTTTGTTGTATATGGCTGTGCATGTGAATGTTTAGTATAGAGTGCATTACAGACTCTATACACACTGCCAACTGTCTACTATCTTTTTTGGTTTATTTATTTGAAGGATGAGAATACAATAGAAGATTTCTTATATTAGCATTTCAAATTCATTGTAGCTTTCGCATTTTATTGTTCACGTGCGTCTCAATCATCAAACGTAGTTAATTGTCCTTATGCCGTAAGTTCTATCAGGCACGTGTTCTTGTCTGCTCAGGCTGACAAATTATGTATGCACTTTGGTGCGAACCGAAAAGTGGTTGCGATACATTGCAATTTTTAAGAAGGTATAGGCAGACATGCCTTCTATGCTGAGTGAATGATGCACTAGATTGCTATATTTTTCTTTGAAGTGTTAGCTTTCCCTAACTATTTGGTAGGGTGGTCATCATAAACAACATACCAAACAAATGGTATTCTATATATTCCAAAATATACATGCAGTTTGTTGCTTTTCAGTGATTAGTCTAATTCTTCTTTCTCGGGCCTTTTAAGATTTGAATTTGGATAGCCAAAAACCAACTCAGCCGGTTAGTCTCTGGTATCTGATTGGCGTGATCGGACCACCTATATTGACCAGTCATCAACACTAGAACTATTTTGCCAGTGTTGACACCAGTAAAGAAAGTGTCAACACTGGCATGATTTAGGCTACGTTTGCTATTTGCTTATTTTGGCTGCTTCTGCCTTTTCTTATCTTCTTCTTTTTTTTTTTTTTTTTTTTCTTTTTTGAAAAGCAACAGCGGAAGCTGTTTGGTAACACAGTTGAAAGAAGTGGGGCGCTTCTTTCAAAGGCTTCTTCTTCTGATGCTCCTTCTTGAAATATAGCAGCAATTCTAAACAAGGCCTTACTCTTATATATATACTACTTTTATTGGGGAATAATAAATAACTGTTCAATGGAGACATTGGGAGCAAAAATATCATTAACTTTTGGTGGATAAACGAAAACCAACATGCCGACTGTGTTAAGTGCTATGAGTTCGTGGGTAGGGAGCATGTGAACAATATTACTATTGCATGTGCGGCATATCCAAATCTAAGTAAGCATATCTAATTTAAATGCAGACGGTCATCTAATGAAATGTAGATCTTCAAATGTGCATACCAAATGCTAAATCATCTTTACAGAATCCATTCCTTGCGAGCATATCTGTTCCATTCCTCACTAACATATCACTGTTTCTTGAGCAGAGATGGACACGAATGTCAATTTTGAATACGGCTGGTTCACACAAGTTCAGCAGTGACAGGACCATTCATGAATATGCAAAGGATATTTGGGATCTGGAGCCTGTACCTCTGCCATAAGGGTGAGGGTAACATTTATTTCATATCATATGGCCAGTCATAAAGCCGCCGCACTCTCATCTGCCGGAAGAAGAGGGTATCTATCAAGATGATGTATCTAGGTTGGCAGTTAAATGGTCTTGATCAAGAGGTTAAAATAGTTAATATGTATCATAGTACGGCGTAGGTCTTCGAAGAATAAAAGCAATGTGCTCATGTAATCTAAGAATAAACAGTGAGCTCATGTAATCTAAGAATAAACAGTGAGCTCGTGTAGTTTCACATTTGCTTTGTGATTTGCAACTTAAATTATCATCTATCATAAGAGAAATCGATCTATTTCTATTGAGAAATTTGCCTTGCCCAACTTTTTGGGAAATCTGTCGCAAAACCCTACTTCCTGTTTTTGAGATCCTCATTTGTTAAGTTTATTTTTTGAACATAAATACTGGTGGTTGAAAACTACAAAAGCTGATCCTGACAATGATTCAACCTGTCATAACAAACTTTTCTTCTGGTGACATGCTTTGACTTCAGTTTCGAACATCCAAGATCTTCATAACGCTTGAATAAACAAACTTACATTGAGGATTTTATCATACAACCCCACATTGTACTGTCATTCTAGACATACAACATTCTTCTTTGGTTAGATCTGATAATGCAAGTATCTTCAATGATCACGCTTGAAAGAACAAAGCTTACATTGAGGATTTTATCATACATCAACCCCATAATGGACTCTGTCATTGTAGACATACAACAATCTTCTTTGATTTGGTTCTTTGATTAAATAACTACATTGGATGCTCAAGCCAAGAAGCAACACATGCAAGAGTCTGGAGGGACCACAGTTCAAACTTTTTGGTACTGAGGTTCCTGGACTTTAAAAGCTCAAATTGGCTTCATAACCTTGCCATGATGCATCTGCTGAAGGAGCTTCATCATCTGGATACCACTCTATCAAAGCTTGCTTCATAAATCATTCTCACAACTGAAATTTTGAATCTTCATCATCTTCAAGTGCTTCAGGTAAGACTGAATTTTCTGTAACCAGTATTCTAAAAATCGGCATGTTCGGCCGAACCGAAGATCCCTTGTTCGGTGGGCTTGTGCGGTTGTTCGGCCATCTTCGACGCCTAGGTGGCTTGTGGGACTGTTCGAATTTTAAGATTTTTTTGATTTTTTTTAATGTTTAATTGTATTGTGGATATGTTGTTTGAATTTTAAGATTAAGATTGGATTTCGGTTTAGAACATTAAAAATTCAAATTTGTATTATGGATATGATAATTTCTTTATTAAATGTGTTTATTAATACATGTTCGACGTCTAGGCGGCCTAGTGCTAGGCGTCCTTCAGCCGCATCGAATCTCCATAGCAAAATTTAGAACAACGTCTGTAACATTTTGCAATTCCTGCAATTGCGGAATTTAATCACCTGAGCTGTCTCTCTGTCTGTGGTCCAGCGAAAATCCTGAAATAAATAAGTTGGTAGCCCAAGGTCCATGGATTCAGTATCATAGAACTTCATATAAATATGACAGTAAATGACAAGGCTAACTATTCTTTGACATCAGATTAAACATCAATAATATTGCAATATAGATATGCATATCCAAGTTTCACACGAATATTCTTTAACATTATCTATTAGGTATAAAAGCCGCATGGATAGCATCTTACTCCCATCGATTGGATATGGATACAATTAATGAAATATGAATCAAATTAGAAAATACTTCTAATTAACAGGGGAGGTAATCCATTATGCATATTTGACTACAGATCCAAGTATAAAAACCTATGGGCGAACTGCAACCGGAAATCAAACCGAACCGAAACGAAACGAAACGAACAGAATAAGAGATGTTCGGTTTGAAAAAAATGCGGCTTTGTTTCGGTTTGAAAATACTAAATTTTTTTATTCGTTTTTGGATTTCAGTCTAAAACCGAAAATCGAATAAGACTTGTACAATTATGTAAATATCCTCAATTCTATGCATATTTTCTAATTAGAAATGTGTACATTTTGAAAACAACAATTCTATGTATGTGTTTTGAAATTCAAATTTAATAATTTAACTAGTCCAACTTTGGGTACAACTTTAAAATACAACAAATGTGTATATTAAAATTATATTTTTTTAATATAATTTAACCACAATTTTAATTTTGGATCCGACCCATTAAACAATATAAATAGTCCAAACGAACAAACCAAATCGATTATTCGGTTCGGTTATATTTCAGTTCAATTTCGATTTTGGATTTTCAGAATTTTGATTTATTCGATTTTGACTATTTTTCGTTCGGTTGAAATCGATTAAACCGAACACTCACACCTTTAAATACTCTGTTGGTTCATCAATTGAAAGCCTATGAACTGCTAACATTATTGTTGATATCTATCAACAATGTCTACATCGTTTTCTACAATGTCTACATAGTTGATGTATCATATGTCCCCAACCATATCGTACAGTAAATGAATTAAGCCCTTAGTTGTTGAATTGTAGTTCATAAGATATGTATACAGGACTACTGGAATACATATCCATTTACAATCTTCATTTGTTCACACGTGCTCAATACTAACTCTTATGTATGCTGTTTGCTGAGTTAGCAAATTTCTAATATGAAGTGCTTTATAATCTTGAAGATTTGGAAGTAGTAGGGGAAAATATGAAGCAAATGACATGTAGCATGGAAAAATACAAGAGAAAAATCAGGAACTATTTCCTATTTATAGGGGTAACTATCATTATTTGGATGTACTATTTATTATTCATGATGATTTGGAGATTGAGGATGTTCATAGCTTTAAAAGGTTATTGCTGAAGAAGTCTCTGTAAGTGCTTTGTGACCTTAGATTATCCCTCAAATTAACTTAGAAATTTCTGTAAGACCGCTGCATCATATTATGGGTGAGCATTATTCGGTTTTGGACCGAAAATCGAACGGAATCGAAGTTTGAAAAAAATTCGGTTCGATTTCGATTTTGAATCTCGATTTCGGTCCAAAACAAAAAACAAAATAAGACTTATGTAATTATATAAATTTTCTCAATTCTTTGAATATATTATGATTTAAAATATGTATATTTTTGAGTATATTTTAAAACAACAATTCTATATATGTATTTTAGAATCCAACTTTGATAATTTAACAACTAGTCCAATATTGAAAACAACTTTGAAATACAACAAATATTGTAAAAAATATATAATTTTTAATATAATTTAATCACGATTCTAATTTTAGTTCCAGCACATTAAACAATATAAACAGTTAAACCGAACAAACCGAATAAATTGAATCAATTATTCGGTTCGGTTTCGGTTAGTGCTAATTTTGGTTCAATTTCGATTTTAGATTTTTAGATTTTTGATTTATTCAATTTTGACTATTTCAGTTCGATTGAAATCGAATAAACCGAATGCTCATATGCATTTTGTGTCAAAATATTGAGGAATTCAGGAGAAATCTATCATGAAAATTAAGTCTACTTGAGAATGGATGAGGGTGAGGGAAGTAAAGTAGATATATGTGAAAATTAAACATAAGAGGAATGACATGGTCAAAATGGTTTGGGCATGTCAAAAGTGACCAAAGATGCAGCGGTTGGGAGGATCAAATTCAAACAAATGGTCGTATATACCGAACTTAATTAGCTTTTGTGGTCAGTGAGAAGAGATGTTATCTCTCCGCTAGACGAATGGTCTCGAGATCAAATTATAAAAAAAATATAGGACAGTGGATCCAAATTGCATGCGACGCAGCATGTACAAAGTTCTGTACGTATCGTCGGATATTTCAAAAAAAAAAAAGTTCGTATATGAACACTTCAGTAGGGGAAGATCAGATGTTGAAACACCAACGACCAGCTTTCTTCTCAAACAAAAACAATCAGATCAGACTTTATTAACGACTTCTTTATGCCCTCCATGCAGATTCTCAAATTGGGGTGGACGTACGAATCCAGGACCCATGATTTTGATTCAGTCTGAACCGTATATTGGTCAAACGGACCGGTTCTTAAATTTTCAAATGCCTTATTCCCTACAACATGGTCTGACTTGTTTTACCTGGTAACAACAGAAAACCTGATTTATAGTTTGAATGTGATCAGAACGTTCTCGGATACATGAATTAGCAACTCAAGGTCTGATAGTGTATTTCAAGTAGAGGTTCAAGTAGAGGGCTTGGACCATAGGTGATGGGAGAACAAGTTTGAATTTTCGGTTTTCTTTCTATATCTTGTATGTTAAGATTAATCTAAATAAGAAATTTTATCTCTGAGTTGGTTAAAAATTTGAAATATCTTAGGGTGCGTTTGATAGCAAGATAAAAAATATGTAATAAATAAATTAATTTTACATAATTATTTTCCTAGGAAAGAAAATCCATAAATTTTGAATTTTTTTCATGGAAAACTTAATTTGGTGTTTGATTGCCATTATTTTTCACGAAAAATATCATTTCCCATGGAAAATAATATTTTTCTATGGGTTGGACAAGTTTCATTTTTCACCATTTTGGAAAAAAATATGAAAAATGATATTTTTTTTTTGGAAAATGATTCCATGAAAAATATAAGTTATCAAACACTACGATTGATGAAAAATTTGTGATGGAAATATTTTTCATGAAAAAAAAGTCCAATCAAACACAGCCTTATAGATAAGTATTTAGATTTTTTAAATTTTTTTATTGTTTTGTAGTATATAAATAGTGTGTAAGTTCAGAACTTATTTATGAAAGAATTGAAGTATGAGAAATCTACTTTTTGAGTCGGTATGGTATGATGCCAAAATCCTATAGTGGATCTATTTTGTCTTGTCTTCTTACATGCCTCCAACGTCAACGCGAGTTGGGTCTCAAGAAAAAGCTCCATCGTTGAGATCCAAAGCAATTCGCACATTTCTAAACTTGGATATTTTTATTAATTACAAGTCGATTGTTATGTTTTGCATTTCTATTATAATTGTTGTGATAAATTGATAGTAGTTAATTATCCTCATATCTTTTAAAGATTTTGTGTCCAATTTTTTTCCTTCTAAATTCGTAATTTTACACTAATCATAAATTCTCATGCATCTTTATCCTGCGTCAAATTGGTATCAAACTTAAACCCTGATTAGAAATATTGTTATACGTAGCTAAGACCAAAAATGTCTATAAAAATTTTTTCGCAATAAATTTATGCTATAATTAATGTTGCATAAGACAAGATAGATAACTTGATCATTGATATGCGTAGTGACATGAAAAAATTGTTCAATGAATTTCTCAATCATATTAAGGCAGAAACTATTACTAACAGTGATCTTATACCCTTATAAAAAATCCATTAGTAGCCTACTGAGTGAATCACCAATTAGATCTAAGTCTTGGTGTAGGTTTAAACCGCTAGTAAATTTTGACCTTTGGTAATTCTAACAAATTTAAAGAACTTATTAGGTCTTCGAAATATTTTAAATTCGTCCCAATAACCAAGTCTGTGGACAATTTCTATTATATATTTATTACAAATAATTGTAATAATTTGCATAAAATAATAATTGATTGTAGGAATGAGCATTTTCTTCTTTGGACGCACTGAGATAACCACCCTTTATAACAGTGCTTAATGTGATTTGCCTAGTCGACATTCCGCTTCCTCTACCTCCATAATTGCTAGTACCAATGTGAGGTTCCATCGTCTTTTCAAAAGTTCTTTTCATAAGTATGTGTTGACTAAACTACCGAAGCAAAGACCTCGGACATGGTCGATTTTGAGAGTATCATCAGGAACATAATTTTCGAATTTCACTCTTACATAGATTCACTTGCAGGAGGTGCATTTTTCGAATCCGAGGACAATGATGGGGAACATATTTGAATTTTCTGTTGTCTTTTAGAATTTTTAATTTGTTTCTTATGATTAATCTAAATAAGAATTTTTTTAGGGATCTGACCTATCTTATGGGTAGGTATTTAAAGATTTCCTTTATATTATTTAAACTGTTTTATTTTGTAGTATATAAATAATTTGTAAGTTCAGGAGTTATTCATAGAAGAATGAGAAATCCATTTGAGAAAGTTTGAGTTGACTTCCACTTTTATTACTCAAATTCAAGATGCACCCCAATGAATTACCATAATGCAAAAAAATTTCACTTTTGACGGAAGGCGTCTTCCACTAACAGTCAACTCATTTGACCATTTTATTGACCAAAATACACCCCTTGTCTTCTTTCCCGCCCCACCCCGGGTGTCGCGTGCCCCCAGCCGCCGCGCGAGATGCTGTTGTCGTTGTCGTTGCCGCTGCTAGCTGCTGTTGTTGCTGCTCCCGTCGCTCGCCCTCGCCGGCGGCCCCCTCTAGCCGTGCGCCCCGCCCCCAGTCGTTAGCGAGCTGTTGTTGCTGTCGTCGCTGCTGCTGCTAGTTGTTGCTGCTCCCGCCGCTCGCTTCCACCGGCTTTGGAGAAAGGGGGGTCCTGTGAGAGAGAGAGAGAGAGAGAGGTTTCGACTGCCCGGGGGGTTGGGGGGGGGGGGGGGGGTGGGGGAGGGGGGGATGAATTTTTTTGGGTCCAAAAATATGGTCAAACGAGTGAACTGTTAGTGGAAGACAATTTCTGTCAAATGTAAAAATTTCTTGTATTCTGGTAATTTAGTGAGGTGCATCCTGAATTTAGATTATAAAAATAGAGGCAACTCAAATTTTCTCGATCTATTTTTGAATTTAAATGATACGATGTCAAAATTCAAAATTCTAAAGTGAATATGCCTTGTTTTGTCTTCTTTTCCGCATCCGATGTCAACACAAATTGAATTCGAATACAAAAGTACCATCATCGATATCAAATATGTGCTCATGATGAGATAAAAGTGTTCTATGTAAGATAAAATAAAGCATATATAACGGATTGAAAATAATACAACAAAGGATATGAGCCCCCAAACTTGCTAGCAATAGAGGAGCATCACAACAATCACAGAAACAATAGTAAGACCATAACTACCACAACTCTTCAAGATGGCAACATTTACTTTTTTAGCATTTGAATTTCTCCTTGGCTGTACAAAGTTTACGATAGCTTGATTGGTGTGGCAAAACTTTGGTAAATCCTTTTTGTAGATTCTGAATTATAATCCACAGGGGATGGGAAGAGGTTTATCATTTTTGATGCACTATATTAATAATCACACTGCAATTTCTGAACCCCCAGCCTCCCATACAGTAATATAGAGGCATTTACGCTCTAAATAAATACCTATACAGTTGATATTCATCTTAAACAACTAATTAGCAGATAAAATAGACAAAAAATTTCGTATAGAGCATTGTATTTTAATTAAATCACGCACAAAGAACTAAGTTTGTAAAAATTACAAGGAGAACAAAAACGTCCTTAGCAAGAGCATTTTCGTTCTATTCAATTTTTTTGATAATATAAAAGCTGAAAACGTCCTTATTAAAGACGTTTTTCTTTTTTTTCTTTTTGCGTTTATAGATTTAAAAAAGAACGAAGATTAAAAAAATAAAAAAATAAATTGAAAACTTCTTTGATAATGACGTTTTTAATTTTTTTAATTTTTTTCTTTTTCAAAACATCCTTAGTAAGGAGAGTTTTTAATTTATTATTATTATTTTATTATTTTACAAAAAAATATTTTAAAAAAAAATACAAAGTAGATGGCTACTGTTCTGGAATTTTTTTAAATACATTTATATATTTTTTATTTTTCCAAAAATAAAATAAAATAATCCGACATTTTCACTTTCACTTTTAGTTTTTTTATTCTTTAAAACTTCAAAACATCTTTGCTAAGGACGTTTTTTCTAAAATATTTATTTTATTTTATTTATTTATTTTTTTCTTTCATTCTTTACTGGAGCAGTGGAAAAAAAAGCGAAGATGTCATTGCTAAGGACGTTTTCGACTTTTATATTATTAAAAATATGGAGACAACGAAAACGTCCTTGCTAAGGACGTTTTTGTTCTCTCCTTGTAATTTTTACAAATTTAATTTTTTATGTATAATTTAATCAAAATATAATACTCTGTAAGAAAATTTCTGTAAAATAGATTATATGGCAATGATTGGTCAAAATTGAAAACAAAATCAACTGGTATAGTATTTTAAATTAATAAAAGTCATTAGTGTAGATGTGTTCCAGTCATAAGAGTGGGAGGTATGTAGATCAAATACTTTACCGGAATGATGGGACTTTATATGTTTGTTTGATTGTTGCCATACTTTATAACAAATACTTGTTATAAGATATGAAGTCAAAATGATGAAGAACGCCCGAGATGTAACCAAGGTGGAACATAAAATATCAGCTTGAAATAATAAAAATATCTCGTTTAGATACATGAAAGTATTAAGCATTTATAAAATATATTCTTGCTTTTTTTCCATCAGTCAAAAAGTTCTAGAAAACCATTATTGCAATACAGGATCATACTTTGAATTTCATATTCTAAAAGCATATCTATACTACTATATAATAAAAAAAAAAGTTTAGCTGAATCATAGAATTTATTTTTTAATATATCTTTACATATATACATCAATTAATATTATTCATTAAATTAATGAAAGCAATTAAATAATTATATGATCTGTTTTTTAGTCTTTTAAATAATTTTAATAAATATTAAAATAATCACAACAACGATTTTGTAGTCTTTTTAATAATAATAATAATAATAATAATAATAATAAAAATATAGAAAATACGGGTATGCACCTACATATATACTTATTGTTTCTAAACCAAAAGATACCAACAGATTATCGTGAAACAAGTGCAAGAAAATATAAGTGGGGGCTGATTATTTTTTATTATTATAATAAAATAGTGTTAACCTGTTTAACTGGAACTTAGAAGTATAAAAAAATAATAAAGAAGTGGAATAGTTTTTATTCCCAGTGTGAACCAGCAGCTTATGATGTCTACTGGGCACCATTTTGGGATGCCTGAGAATAATTTTGATTGTAACATGGAAAGTGATATTGAATATCAAGTTATGCCAGAATTGGAAGAAAGGATAGTAGTATTAAGGAGAACATTAGCAAAATTCAAATGAACCAAAACTGCCAACTTACCAAATTTCCATCTCTAAACAACTCTCCTGTGCCTCCTGATACTGGGATTCAAATTCTTCCAACAGGACATGAACCCTGGCTTTTTCTTGAGGAACCTCCAGGCTGAACCTTTCCACTTCAAAGCACTTCTCGTCTCGTCGGAGCAGAACCAGGATTAAAATTCTGGAAGAATTGTGTTACTATATATAAATTTTTTTAAAGTTGTCATGTTAATTGAACTTCAATAGCAAAAAAATATGCTAAAACTCAAACTAGAACGAGCAAAATAGCAAAATCAATATTTCTTTTTTATTACAAAAGATGAAGCAAAAAAATATACATAAAAGATGTTGGGTCCAATATGTATTTGGTAAATTTTGGAACCCAAATATGGTCAAAAATTTGATTTATAATTTAAAAATCTACATTAAATGTAATATTTGATTAGATTTCAAATTTATACCAAATATTTAATATGATCATATTTGGACGTCCATAATTGAAGTTTTCTATTTTAGATAATGGCTTTTCCTATTTAGGAATTCCTATGACCTAAAATAGGTTTCTCATCCTATAAATATAAGAGCGGGGTAGAGGCACAAAGCATGCACAAATGTGGAGATTCAAGGTGCTCGTCTATAAGAAAATCTAAGAGAAAGTCTGTGCTTTACTCTTAGAGTTCTTCTCTATACAAGATAGGAGGAAGAAGAGATCTAATCGAGAAGTCGTCAACTTCGGTTATGAAAATTGCTACGGGTTGGTGTCACTACCCGCACCCGGTATATGGGCACGAGAGCGTGGGTACGTCCAGCCTACGCCGCAACATCGGCAGTAGAACGCTGTTTAGGTCATGTAACTATCTAGTCGATCTCACATGAATATCCAACTCCATAAGGAGACACAGATATCACAAAAAAATAATATGGAATACACTCAATCACAAAAGCTAAAGCACGATGAGATATCGAAGCAAGCAATGAAATACAAGATAAGTCTAAACAACAATAAATAGTCTAACCTGTAAAACATCCGGTCTCCAAGTATGTCGGAAACAAGTCCTCTATGGCATAGTCTGGAAACATATTTCCAGTCAGGAAGGAGCAAAATACACCTCAAATAACAGTTCCATTTAATTGATATAGACTATAAAACAATAAATAGATGATGCTAAATACTGAGAGAAGGCAATAAGTAAATGCAATGACAATATAAAGAGACAGGCAATATAAGCAATATGGTGCAGTCAGTGCATATATAAAATAAAGAGAAAGAGCTACAATATCATATACATGTGATGTAGTATATGAAAAATGGAATGAAGAACTGTAACTATTCTACGTGTTTGAAATATCAGTCTATCATGTGATCGGCTTGGGACAAGATCAGGCTTGTTACATATGATTAACTATGATTCATGTAAGGTCAGACTAACCATTTGGTTAGCTATGATGCAAGTAATGGTCAGGCTAATCATATATAACAGGCTATGGGGCATGTAATGGTCAGGCTGCACCCGACGTAAGATGTGGGGTGAGCTATGATGCATGTAGAGTTGGGTATGATCACATAATCTACTAATATTTTTTCCGCCCCCAACTAGTATAGTGGATCCAACCACGACACGTTACGATACACGATTAATGTCCAATATATCATGTACGATGTCTAATATCAATGTCGTGTACAATGTCAATACGATAGTCAATGTAACATCTCAAGACTGCAAATCCAATCTATATACTAGTCCGTGTAGCACAGTGTCAAGAATCAGATGTAACATTTCTAGATACTGGAATTATAAAAATTATCAAATAATTGGAAATTATCAGAGAATGTACTCACCTTGGGTCCTTAGCTGGTAATACCAATGTCCTGTTCCAGAGTATCGTCTGGATGATCCAACAGTCCTATACACATATAATACAATATAATATTTGCATCAGACGTTATACTAACACACAAAACACGATGAACTCAGGGCTATGCTAGATATTACACTGGTCAACTAGGGTCAAGTGCGCGTCTAATTGCGCGGGTGTCTTGTCTGTAATTTTCTGTGAATTCAGACAGTCGGTGATACGGGTCTCGCCAATACGTAAGTGTACATATGGCAGCCTTCTAATAATTAACAGGATTATAGGTCCATGTAAATACGGGGTATCCGTAATTACACTCGGGTTACACAAAACATTCATCAATTTGCATATATCATTAATTAAATATAATACATATATATGTGTATACCAATAATTACATACAAAAACATGTATAAGTGTATATACACTAAATAATATATATATATATATATATATGTGTGTGTGTGTGTGTGTTTAAAAATATACATGCTACATATTTATATATATATATATAACGACCAATATTTATACGTATCAAAAGAATACGTATACTGAACATATATATATATATATATATTTACCAAGTAAAAATATACGTATACTATATACACGTATATATGTACCAAATAATACATATACTATATACATGTATATATGTACATATATATATATATATATATATATATATATATATATATATATATATATATATATATATACCAATACATACATATATATTATTGAATACATAAATATACTAATAGAGAAATACTAATACATACATATATATATTATTGAATACATAATTATACTAATAGAGAATAATTATACTAATAGAGAAATACTAATACATACATATATATATTATTGAATACATAATTATACTAATAGAGAAATACTAATACATACATATATATGTACACTCATACACGTACACGCGTGCGTGTACGCGAGGGGAGGATCGAACCTGTGTGCGTGCACGACGACGGCGAAGAAGATGACGACGACGAGGCGGTGGTCCTGGTGGTGGAGGCTGGTGGCTGGTGGTGTGAAGCCGGAGAAGAAGAGGGTAGTGGCCGGCGTTCAGGTCGGCTCGACGTGGAGGGGGAAAGAGCTCGGGAAGAGGTGCTGGTTCTTACGATGATGGTGGTGCTGCTCGGGTTGGTTCCGGTCGAGTCACGGCGGGCTCGCCGGGGAAGGTGGGGTGCAGGGAAACGGGAGGAGGAGAGCAGGGAGCTGTCGAACGAAGGTGCGGGATCGGACTGGTGGAGGGATTTACAGCGGGGAAGAAGCTGGCCGGAGGGGGAGCTCTCGGGGCTGTGATGGGTGGAGGTGCGGGTGCAGTTGGGGAAGAGACCGGGTGGTTGGAGGAGCGGGTCGGGGTGATGAACGTGGCGGGGAGTCGATAGTGATGATGCCAGTGGTGATGGCTCGGGAACTCAGGCCGGAGGGGAAGAGCAGTCGGCGGGTGCTCGACCGGGCTGAAGGTGGGTGATGGTAATGGAGATGGTGATCTCCGGCGGGTGCTCGTGTGGCGGAGGGAGTATCGTGGAGGTGGACGGGTTCGCCGGGGGAGAAGGAGGTGGTTCAGTCGAGTCTTGGAGGTCGGGCTCGATGGACTGGGGAAGGAGCTAGGAGCAGTGGAGGAAAGTCGAGTGCACGCAGCAGTAGCAGTCGGAACTTGGCAGGAGGTGAGTTATGGAAGTACGGAGGAGCTCGGCCGGACTGGGTGGCACTGGGTTGGCCGGCCGGGCTGAGGTGGGAAGTTGGTTTGTATTTCCCCCCCCCCCCCTTTCCTTTTTTAAAAGGAGGAGAAGAAGAAGAAGAAGAAGAAGAAGAAGAAAGGAAGGAAGAAGAAGAAAAAAGGAAAAAAAATAGGAAAAATTCCTACGGTTGAGTGAGGAGGGAGGAGAGAGAGAGAGAGAGGTGGGGGCTTTCCAAGGTTTGGGGATTAGGGCATGCTTGGGAAGAGTGCATTGAGGAGACAATAAATATGAGAGGTGATGAGAGGTGTGTGGTGATGATGCTCCCATTTGAATGGGTGGCTCAGATTTGACATGGAGAATTCATTCATGTAAGGAGAGGGTTGGTTGACTAGTCAAATATTATGGCTTATTCATTGGTTTGAACCAATGGGGTGTTGACACCTAATGCAACATTTGTAAATGAGTCCCCTTAAATTTGCGTATTTGCACAGACACATGAAATGATAAAAAATTGGTGGGCGATTTGGTGTTTGGTATTTTGTAGGGTGAGGGGGTGTTGTGTGTTTTGTATGAGCTTAATTAATAGGGTATTTGGATTAAATTGGGATTAAAACGGGATTAGTCAAAGTTGGTATCCCCAATTTAATTAGAAACAAATGTGAGCGGTGTTCTAAAATTAATTAGAAATACATGGGATTAAAATTAGGCTGGGACACAAATATCATTAGTGAAGAAGACTTAGAACAGAATATTACCCTAATTTAGGTTACACGAAAATGGTCGAGATTGTGTCTCCAATTTTGATTAGAACCCACAACGATACAAAGTTGAATTTTATTCAGAAATTAATAAACGTCCGCGATGAATATTGTACGGCTAAAATGAAGCACAAAAGAGCATAATTATGAGTTACAAAAAGGTCAGAATGGAAGGCGGGCACGTCTAGGGCAAGGTTGTGAAATTTGTTGGAAGACAAAAGATAGGGTAGCGCTCCAAATATCGAGGCAACGACAAGACGCAACAATTAAATAAAATTACGGTAATTAGTTACAACCTCAAATAATTAAATTCTAAATAATACAAATAAATTCATAACCCTATAATTCGGTCAGGTGTTTCATCTAGTGGGCTTCTAGGTCAAGTCTACTAGCTCAAACATTAAGAATACTGTACATAATATATATGTAAATACACATCTCATACAATTATTTAAATTAAATACACATAATATTATTAATATACAAAAGTCAAAAATACCCCTGTTTTTAGAATGTGGTATTGACAAGTCTACCCTCCTTAAAAGAATTTCGTCCTCGAAATTTAAAATCTTTAATAGTAGTATTTACTCGTATATTAATTTCTATCAAGATTTAAATTCATCAAACCTATAATCATAAAGTAATCCATATTGTCATTTCACAAAATTCTCAAAATTCTATGAATATAATATTTCTAAAAATCCTCAAATAATTAAAAAAAATCAAATTCAATTCTTATCACAATCTCCTCCAAAATTTTAAGTTCATATCTAAATACTCGAAATTTGATATCCAATCCTTTAATTAAACTCAATCAATGCACACTTTTATAATTTAAGAAACCCCATCTAAAAACACCAATCCATAAATCCAATCGATGCATATTTATAAAATCTAAATCCTCATCCCGGAAGTTGAATTCAAACACTAATCTATTAATGATCTTATTCCTTGATTTCTTTTTCCACAAATACTCAACAATGCGATACTTATGGAATCTTCAAAGGAAACATTCATAATATAAAATTTTAAATTTATATCTTGCAATCAAATAAATATAATAATAATCTCCTAAATTTCTTCAAGTTTTAATGATAAATTATATCATAATCAATAAATCATCAATTCTATCATATTAAATTCTTATCTCTTTATTTAAATTAATGATTATCCTCAAAATTTAAGCATCTTGTCTCTCTTGTCAAGTCATAACCTCTTCCTAAATCTACTACGGTCAAACCCCCAATAATCAAGGTCTAAACAAATTCTACCTACAGTCATACAACATACAATCTAGAGGAAACATGCATGGCTATGGTCTGTTTTGTCATGGTATTGCAGTCTCTGTCAGGGTGTGCTACTAACTATATTCTAACAAGAAAATCATAAATATAAGCTATGGTACCAAGGAATCAGTCAATTAGTCAAACAGAAAAGGACAAAAGGAACGAAAAGAACAAAACCTGCTAACACGTCACCTGTAGTATCTTCTATTTCTAACATACACTTAACTCTGGCACATTCACTAACTAATTCCTATTCTTGTACACTGATACCCATATCAACTAATCATTAGTCCACAAGACATCCATGAATACATCCTCACTGCATACACCTGTCTATTGATACCTAAATCTGATACCAAGAATCTCTAATATATCCATGGTTTAATAATGCATCCAAAGTTTGATACCTCTATCCCTTTAGGTACTACAGTTTCTACTACAAGCACACTCACTGCTAGCTTTTTTACCTACTGCAATTGTTGATACTAGTTGTTCTTTTTACTCAAGTGCACGCCAAGTGCAACACAATACACTAAGTACTACTCCTTCTAATGCAACTCTAGATGGACACCCAAGTCTGTTTGCAGTGCCATCTCAAGCATTCTCAAGCCAATAGATCCTTACACATGCACATCAACCACTCATATACTGTTATACATTTCTTACCCACCATAAAATTAATCCTCAAAATAAGATCATCAAAGTTTAACTTCTTGAACAATTTAAAATAAAATGCATATACTTCCCTCAAAAGTCAAATATTTACATATCGAAATAGAATTTTAATCACTTCCCAAAAATCTTTATAGCTTTGACTATGTTTATTGAATTGAATTTGAATCCTCAAAAATTTAATAACATAGAATCTCAACTCCTCAAAATTCTTAAAAATTGAATTTTATTTCCACTCTTCAATTTTAAATCCACAAGTATACATATAAATACTCACAGTCTCTAATACTCAAGGTGCACTCAAATACACCCATTGTCTACAACTCTCAACTGTGTACTGGAATTGTACTGCCCGAATTACTTGCACTATAACTTCCAAATGATCAAAGTTATCATCACACATATTTTCTCCAATGAGTTTCTGTCTATATTAACTGATATACTAATAGAACATTATTATATAAGGCACTTACTGTTGCTAGCATATTGCTCAACTAATCCTCGATATAGAAACATTAATACTCTTGGCATGGTAACACTAACTTCATTATTAGATTACCTCATCACACTTATTAGAACCTCTCAAAGGCATGCATATGATTCTATATCTCGATTGATGTATACGTGTCTTCTCTTAATTCTTTTATAGCCCGTTACACTAGTCTGTGATACTCTTCATACCTTGCACGATCCATATTGATATTCCTCAACCCATGGCATCTTATTAATACCTTTTATGCATGTATATTTCTTTACTCTTAACACCCCCAAGTATCAATCATTAAATTGAACATCATGCTCCATTAATCTTTAACACAATTTCTTGATACTTAATTGTTTATCTAGATCATCGAATTACATAAATTAATGACTATCCAGGACTGACATGCTGATTCTGATACTTACTATTAGAACCTTCTCTGATACTCTTTTCTCCTTCTATCTATAGTACCAATACTAACTATAACACATCTATCATAGAACTATTGCTACAAGGTACTATGATATGGGTTAACTCTAGATTAATGCCTACTGCTTACATGTCCAACTAGGAAACACTTACAACTCACAAGCAACACTCAGTCAATACTAATACTCAAGACACAGACCTAATTGCAAGTCACTAATTATCACACTAACAAGGATCCTCAAGAAAAGAAGCTCAAAAGGAGCTGGATTAAGGAATGAAGATATCTCTACTGCTAGCAACAAAAGGAAGCGATGGAACAAAATCCTGTAATAACGAAAATATATAAGTATTGAGATGAGACTTCAAGAACCAATTTAAGATACAACCTGATAACCATACACGTCTGTCCGAAATCATGACACTCAGAATCCTCGCCACGCCAGTAAGCATAGATGCGATAAACGACAGGTTCTGTAACTAAGGTATGCGACTCTATAATCATGTCATCTAGAATCCTCGCCACGCCAACCGATATGGCTGCGAGAGACTCTAAATTTCATAACTTAAGTATGTACATCCAAATCAGGTTCCTACGTTCTCGTCACGACAGCTAGTATGGCTGCGATAAACTTTAGGTTCCATAACCAAGGTAGACATTTTACCTTCTCACTGTCCTCATCAACATATGTCATCAGATGATACCATAAATTTTAGTCCATAAAATTTATCTCGATAAGAAATCAAACTCAACAACGACACCAAGAATTAAATTAACAACTGGTCAACAAGAATTAAACTCAACAATGATGCCAAGATTTTAATTTAATAACTGATAAACAAGAATCAAGTTCAATAACAACAAGCGAGGGGGGACGAAAACGAGGAAAAAGATTTAAATTGGAAATTATAACAAGATTCTCAAGGGGTCGTCCCAGGAATCTCTCAAGAATTTGTGATTAAGTATTCTCTCCCATCCTAGTATCCTATGTCCTATATCTTATCGCAGGCACGCAGTAGTACAACTAATATGTCGCACCACCACGACTTCGCACAACTTGCGAAGTCAGACCTGCATGGGCCACCACTAAAAATGTGTCATGACCCATACCCGGTATATAGGTACGAGAGCGTGGGTACGTCCAGCCTACGCCGCAGCATCGGCGGTAGAACGCTGTCTAGGTTATGTAACTATCTAGTCGATCTCACATGAATATCCAACTCCATAAGGAGACACAAATATCACAAAAAAATAGAATATACTCAATCACAAAAGCTAAAGCACGATGAGATATCGAAGCAAGAAATAAAATACAAGATAAGTCTAAACAACAATAAATAGTCTAACCTGTAATCCAAAACATCCGGTCTCCAAGTATGTCGGAAACAAGTCCTCTATGGCATAGTCTGAAAACATATTTCTAGTCAGGAAGGAGCAAAGTACATCTCAAATAACAGTTCCATTTAATTGATATAGACTATAAAACAATAAATAGTTGATGCTAAATACTGAGAGAAGGCAATAAGTAAATGCAATGACAATATAAAGAGACAGGCAATATAAGCAATATGGTGCAGTCAGTGCATATATAAAATAAAGAGAAAGAGCTACAATATCATATACAGGTGATGTAGTATATGAAAAATGGAATAAAAAACTGTAACTATTCTACGTATTTGAAATATCAGTCTATCATGTGATCGGCTTGGGACAAGATCAGGCTTGTTACATATGATTAGCTATGATTCATGTAAGGTCAGACTAACCATTTGGTTAGCTATGATGCAAGTAATGGTCATGCTAATCATATATAATAGGCTATGAGGCATGTAATGGTCAGGCTGCACCCGACGTGAGATGTAGGGTGAGCTATGATGCATGTAGAGTTGGGTATGATCATAAAATCTACTAATATTTCTCCCGCCCCCAACTAGTATAGTGGATCCAACCACGACACGTTACGATACACGATCAATGTCCAATATATCATGTACGATGTCTAATATCAATATCGTGTACAATGTCAATGCGATAGTCAATGTAACATCTCAAGACTGCAAATCCAATCTATATACTAGTCCGTGTAGCACAGTGTCAAGAATCAGATGTAACATTTCTAGATACTAAAATTATAAAAATTATCAAATAATTAGAAATTATCAGATAATGTACTCGCCTTGGGTCCTTAGCTGGTAATACCAATGTCCTGTTCCAGAGTATCGTCTGGATGATCCAACAGTCCTATACACATATAATATAATATAATATTTGCATCAGACGTTATACTAACACACAAAACACGATGAACTCAGGGCTATGCTAGATATTATACTGGTCAACTAGGTCAAGTGCGCGTCTAATTGCGCGGGTGTCCTGTCTGTAATTTCTGTGAATTCAGACAGTCGGTGATACGGGTCTCGCCAATACGTGAGTGTACATATGGCAGCCTTCTAATAATTAACATGGTTACATGTCCATATAAATATGGGATATCCGCAATTACACTCGGGTTACCCAAAACATTTATCAATTTGCATATATCATTAATTAAATATAATACATATATATGTGTATACCAATAATTACATACAAAAATATGTATATGTGTATATACACTAAATAGAATTTTTATACTATATATATATATATATATATATATATATATATATATATATATATATATATATATATATATATATATATATATATATATATATATATATATGTTTAAAAATATACATGCCACATATTTATATATATATATATAACGACCAATATTTATACGTATCAAAAGAATACGTATACTGAACATATATATATATATATATATATATATATATATATATATATATATATATATATATATATATATATATATATATATATACCAAGTAAAAATATACGTATACTATATACACATATATATGTACCAAATAATACATATACTATATACATATATATATATATATACATATATATATATATACCAATACATACATATATATATTATTGAATACATAAATATACTAATAGAGAAATACTAATACATACATATATTATTGAATACATAATTATACTAATAGAGAAATACTAATACATACATATATACGTACACTCATACACGTACACGCGTGCGTGTACGCGAGGGGAGGATCGAACCTGTGCGCGTGCACGACGACGACGAAGAAGATGACGAGGATGACGACGACGAGGCGGTGGTCCTGGTGGTGGGGGCTGGTGGTGTGAAGCCGGAGAAGAAGAGGGGAGTGGCCGGCGTTCAGGTCGGCTCGACGTGGAGGGGGAAAGAGCTCGGGAAGAGGTGCTGGTTCTTACGATGATGGTGGTGCTGCTCGGGTTGGTTCCGGTCGAGTCACGACGGGATCGCCGGGGAAGGTGGGGTGCACGGAAACGGGAGAAGGAGAGCAGGGAGCTGTCGAACAAAGGTGCAGGATCGGACTGGTGGAGGGATTTACAGCGGGGAAGAAGCTGGCCGGAGGGGGAGCTCTCGGGGCTGTGATGGGTGGAGGCGCGGGTGCAGTCGGGGAAGAGACCTGGTGGCTGGAGGAGCGGGTCGGGGTGATGAACGTGGCGGGGAGTCGATGGTGATGATGCCGGTGGTGATGGCTCGGGAACTCAGGCCGGAGGGGAAGAGCAATCGGCGGGTGCTCGGCCGGGCTGAAGGTGGGTGATGGTAATGGAGATGGTGATCTCCGACGGGTGCTCGTGTGGCGGAGGGAGTATAGTTGAGGTGGACGGGTTCGCCGGGGGAGAAGGAGGTGGTTAAGTCGAGGCTTGGAGGTCAGGCTCAATGGACCGGGGAAGGATCTAGGAGCAGTGGAGGAAGGTCGAGTGCACGCCGTAGTAGCAGCCGGAGCTTGGCCGGAGGTGAGTTATGGAAGTACGGAGGAGCTCGGTCGGACTGGGTGGCACTGGGTTGGCCGGCCGGGCTGAGGTGGGAAGTTGGTTTGTATTCCCCCCTTTCCTTTTTTAAAAGGAGGAGAAGAAGAAGAAGAAAGGAAGAAGAAGAAAAAAGGAAAAAAAAGGGAAAAATTCCTACGGTTGAGTGAGGAGGGAGGAGAGAGAGAAGTGGGGGCTTTCCTAGGTTTGGGGATTGGGGCATGCTTGGGAAGAGTGCATTGAGGAGACATTAAATAGGAGAGGTGATGGGAGGTGTGTGGTGATGATGCTCCCATTTGAATGGGTGGCTCAGATTTGACATGGGGAATTCATTCATGTAAGGAGAGGGTTGGGTTGACTAGTCAAATATTAGGGCTTCTTCATTGGTTTGAACCAATGGGGTATTGACACATAATGCAATATTTGCAAATGAGCCCCCTTAAATTTGCGTATTTGCACAGACACATGAAATGATAAAAAATTGGTGGGCGATTTGGTGTTTGGTGTTTTGTAGGGTGAGGGGGTGTGGTGTGTTTTGTATGAGCTTAATTAATATGGTATTTGGATTAAATTAGGATTAAAACGGGATTAGTCAAAGTTGGTATCCCCAATTTAATTAGAAACAAATGTGAGCGGTGTTCTAAAATTAATTAGAAATATATGGGGCTAAAATTAGGCTGGGACACAAATATCATTAGTGAAGAAGACTCAGAATAGAATATTACCCTAATTTGGGTTACACGAAAATGGTCGAGATTGTGTCTCCAATTTTGATTGGAACGCACAACGATACAAACTTGGATATTAGTTAGAAATTAAATAAACGTCCGTGACGAATATTGTGCGGTTAAAATGAAGCACAAGAGAGCATAATTATGAGTTACAAAAATGTCAGAATGGAATGCGGGCACGTCTAGGGCAAGGTTGTAAAATTTGTTGGAAGACAAAAGATAGGGTAGCGCTTCAAATATCGAGGCAACGGCAAGGCACAACAATTAAATAAAATTATGGTAATTAATTACAACCTCAAATAATTAAATTCTAAATAATACAAATAAATTCATAACCCTATAATTCGGTCAGGTGTTTCATCTAGTGGGCTTCTAGGTCAACTCTACTAGCTCAAACATTAAGAACACTGTACATAATATATATGTAAATACACATCTCATATAATTATTTAAATTAAATACACACAATATTATTAATATACAAAAGTCAAAAATATTCCTGTTTTTAGAATATGGTAGTGATAGTTGGTGAGTGGTTTCAATTATAATCTTTGTCGTTTCTTCTTTAGTGTGGTGAGTCGGTTGAATATATTAGGACAAATGATTAAACATTAATTTTTTGTCAATCTTGTAATTTTATCTGAGTTATAAAGGTTAGAATTTGTCCATGTGACGTAGTCACCACCATATACTTGTCTTTATCTGTGCTTGGTGTTCGTTAGACGGAGTTGGTTATATAAGGTGGGTTGGCAAACGCTTTCGTGCGCCCAACACGTGGTATCAGAGTTAGGTTCTTCTCGAGAGGGAATATGCAACTATGTCTACGGAGTAGATGAACACTCGTATGATCACCCTCATAGGAGGAAACTAGTCGATTTGGAAGACAAGGATGGAGGATCTACTCTGGTGCAAGGACTTGCATGGTCCGTTGGAGGGCGACAATGCCAAGCTGACAGAAAAAGGTGCTGATGACTAAAAGCGACTGGATCGGAAGGCTGTTGGATTCATCCGCCAATGGCTGGACATCTCAGTGTTTCACCACCTGTCCATAGAGAGTTTTGCAAATGCATTATGGGAGAAGCTGTATTCGTTGTACGAAAGGAAGATAGTTGGCAACAAGTCATTTCTGATTGACCAACTTGTCAACTCGAAGTACACGGAGGGTGCCCCGGTGGCACAGCATCTGAACGAGGTTCAGGGCATCATCAATCAGTTGTCTATGATGACGATGGTGATTAAGGATGAGCTTCAGGCCCTTCTGCTTTTGAGTACTCTGTCGAAAAGATGGGAGACGTTGGTGGTGTCGGTGAGCAACTCCGCTCCGGATGGAGTTGTCACGATGGAGGCAGTCAAAATGTCATGCCCCAGATCCAGAATACTGGAGAGCGGGAGAATGACTCATCCAGTTCTTTTGAAGATAAATTCTGAGAAACTGAACTTCAACTCCTACTGCTCCTGCAATGCTACCTTCATGATGATCTTTTACCGTTCTGTTAAAGATAAACTCTTCCTTGCCCGGGATATTAAATAAAACTCTACCCCTACGACAATCTATCGTTGCATGACTGTCTCTTAATCAGTCCATACCTAAAATAACGTCGAATTATCCATTGGGAACTCAATCAACTTCATAGGTAATGAATGTCCGCATACTATAATTGGACACGCTACACATACTCTACTGACTTCTATGAGTCCATTACCAATGAGATATTCAACCTCTCTAGCAATGCCTCGAACTCCAATCCAATACGTGTCGTAAATCGTGCGCATACAAATGAATGTGACTTGAATCAAATAATGCTATGGCAGAAAAAGATGTAACAAGAATGTTATCAGCCACCACGACACCTGATGCCAAGGCATCCTCCAGAGATAGGGTAAAAGCTTGCCCTTGGCCTTGCGGTGCTCCTTGAGTATGCAGTTGTGGCCTCTGCTGCCCATACTGCTGATTCCTCTGCTGGTTGTACATCTGAGTTTACGTCAGCAATGTGCGCTGAGCCAATGGCCTGATCGCCAGTGCTGGTCCCCTATACTGAGCTGTCCCTGGTGCTAGCAGTGCTAACCGCTGCGTCGATCCTTCAATCCTCTGCATCATATGACAATTGGTAATCCGATGATCTGGACTGCCACATCGCAGGCATAATCCTTGTGCTACTCTATACACATCTTTCGCATGGCCTCCCTTGCCATAATACGTACATCCGACTGGGGCTCCCAATCGTTGTTGTTGCTGCTGTCTCAGCTGGTTCGGCCGAGCTGGTGCTGTTGTTGCCGATGCTACTGGCCTCCTTGGTCCTGTGTCATGAATGCGAACGCCAAGAGATGGTGCTAATGTTCGTTGTGCTTGTTCTTCTCCTCCTCCACTTTGTGCATGAGACATCTTCTGGCCTCCTGTCCTTGAAGCTAACCTCTGAATTGTCAGCTCATGTAGCCTAGATACGATCAATACTTTATCGAAAGTATGATAGTTAGGCCCCTATACCAGTTGCTGAACCTCCAGATGAAGTCCATAATGGAACCTCATCGCCCTCTATGGTTCTATTGCTATCATCGTCGGAGGAAATCTTCTAAGCCTGCAGAACTCCATAGCGTAGCCATCCACTGTCCTTCCAGACTGTTTGAAGTTGATAAACCTCTATTGTAGCTCGTAATGTGCTACCACTCCAAAATACTTAACCCTGAAATGAGCCCTGAAGTTGTCCCATGAAATATGTTGTCTTAATCCAACTTCTTCTGTTGCCCACTAATCTCTAGCAAGGTCTTGGAGTTGCAATCGAACCTGATCAACTTGTTCCTCGGCTGTAACCTTTGCCGCTGTTAGTATTATTTCGATGTTTTGCAGCCAAGCATCTGCGGTAATGGCATCCTCTGTGCCATCAAAGTACTTAGGTTTGAGTCTGCAGAATCTCACTGATATCCTTGAATCCGTTATAATACTTCTTTCCAAGGCCGTCTGTAGTCCTTGGTTCAACAAGACATTCTGCTCTTGCTGCTGAAGCTGTTGATGTTGTTGCGTTGCCATCATTCCTCATATAATTTCCAATAATGCCAGTGTATCAAGTGCTACTGGCACTACTGGTATGACCGGGGGTACTAAAACTTCTGGTTCATATTGCTCCTCGTGCTCCTCTTCTGGTTCTACCCTGATCCCTCCAGGTAAAGGTGTTGCCTCTCGCTAGGGGCCAACAGATCCTTGTCCTGCTGAAACTGACGGTGCTCCACCCACCAATGTTGGAGAAGCCCTAAAGAAAATGACACAAGATAAATCAAGAATATGACGAGAAAGGACCGAGGAATCAATGGTACAGAAGTCAAGCTGAGTTTCGAGGAGACAGATTCAGGATTTCAAGGAGGAGCATGTTTGATTGAGATATCCTAGGATCAAGCCACCCCACAAGTCTGAAAAGAAATCCAGACCTGCATAGGCCACCATTAAAACTTTGTCACACTCCAGATCCAGAATACCGGAGAGCGGAGGAATGACTCACCCAACCGCACCTTACGGAATACTGAAGTAACCCGCAATGTGTTAAGATTGTCTAGAGACAATGGGTGTGCGTACTACAATCAAGTCTCCTAGGGTCAAGAACTTCTATATCTCAATCGTTCAATCAAGTAGCAATAACATAGAATATTCCATAATATGTTATGACCCACACCCGAAATAAGGGCACGAGTGATGAACCACGCCCAGCCTATGTCGTAAGAACGACATAGAACACTGTTCTAGGTCAACTATATAATCTAACATTTCACACAAGATATAAGGTACCTGTCATGCTATCTCAATTCCCAACGGAAAAATAATACAATGGCATGCTAAATATAATCAATACTCAATCACAAAATCAAACTAGAGGAAGAATGGCACAATAATGGAATATGAGCAGAAATAATACAAGAGCCAAACAAGTCTAAACTCAACATAAGTATCAGAAATAAAATACATGCCATAGAGGTCTACTAGTCAAATACAACTCATGGAAAGTCTAAGCATATAATATAGTTTGTACTACAACAAGTGGCTCTACGTGCTCCACTGCCTCAACTGGCTCAACTAGATCAACCTCCTGCGGTCCGTAATGCGTAGGACACTAGTCCTCAAATGAATCATCTGAAAAATATATCCAATCAAAAAAGGAATGAATACAACCCAATAGCAATTCCATTAATTGACAGAAGCTATGAAACAACAATTGTAAAGACAATAAATAATAAAACAATATCTAGAATATAACTAAGCACGGTAAAGAGATATCAGAGGAAAATAATGGAGATACACTAAGAGAAATTGAGCAAGAAATTATCAAGTAATGAACTAAAATAAGGAAATAAAATACTAAACTTGTACCTTAAAATATTAGCCAGATATGTGATCGGTTTGGGCCTAACACGATCTATAATCATAAAGAAAATCTAGCATAACCACATGTGTGTTGCATGGTCCACTAGCTATCATGGGCTATCACATAAATATAACACGGTTTGAAAGATATGATCACATATCCACTAATATTTCTTCCAACCCCCGACTAGTACACAGATCCAAATTATGACACGTTCTGACACGGTATCACTATGCACGATCTGTAATAACATATATACCGATCATGATCTAATAGTCATATAATCATGAAGTAGGTGATCACGAATGGGAACATCCCATGACGAGAAACCAAGGTATACAAATCCGTGTATACCATCGTGTCAGGAACCAATTAAAGTAATACTAAAAGCAAATAACATAGAGACAATCAAATAAGAAAATCACTGGAGATGTACTCGCCTCTGCCCGGAGCACTTGGTGTCACTCGGTATCTGAGCTGGTGTCGCACACACCTAGATGTGATGGACAAGTCAAATTGGTGATAAAAAAATTGAGGAATGAGATAATATGCACTAAGGAATCTTTCTAGAACAATACTAGGTCATATGGGTCTATAATGGTCACAATCTAGCACATACTAGTTTGCAATAGCTATATAGGATCATAACCCTAGCTAATAACAATAGTTAATTATCTAATAGAATTTAATTTACTAACTACTAAACTATATAGACACTATACATATCCTGACTGAAAACTTACTTAACTAATCAATGGCTCAACCTTGGTATCAGATACCCAGGTACTCAGCTAACCCCTACCCAAAATACCAACTAGTATCAGTATCATTTAACTGATAACTATAGCTAAGATATTAACAACTTAGTATAACTCCCAACTAACTATTACAATTTTTAATTTACTGATACACTAATTGACACCAAGAACTAATACTATGGCTATTCAGTCACCACCTTTAGCTCTGTGTATTGACACAATCTTAAGTCACTTACCAATGCAGTCATGTCTGGTGACTGCCCTCAGTGGGTACAATTCACTGCTATTGGTATCAGCAGCTTATACCCAAGAGTTGCTGTTACTAACTGCTATCCTACCCGACCGACCAAGTGTTGCTATTCACTCAGACCATAATGTGCCACAGTGCTTTGTGGATACCCAACAGTCCCTCATGACTGAAACCAAGGCAAATCCCGATACCCAACTGTTGGTATCCCACATATACTTCACTAATGTCACTGCTGCATCCTACTGTTATTAACTAGATGCCAGTTATTTCAGGTAGGATGAAAACTTCCCCATATGATACATAACACTACAAGCTCAGCAACCCGATCTATGGCAATGCACACTGGTCATTGTTGCTGATGGAAACCTATAGTATCTAGGTAAAACCCGAGCCCCCCCATATACTACCTACTGCTACTACTGAAAACCTTAAACCTGACTCCTCAAGCATCAATACACTCACTTGAACACCTTACTTCACTGTCACTCAATTGAAAGTCCCCTCTATCAGGTCACTGCTACCATTGCCAATCACTTAATGTCTCCAGTGCATAGACACTTGTTATTCTTCTCCTCCTTTAGCCATGCAATAGGCTCACTGATATACTAAAACAAGGAGTATCCTTACTACCAGTTTCAGTACATCCCTGCACATATACATGGACTCCCCCCCCCCGCCCACTGAATAAGTAGAAAAAGACAGATACTCATAAGGCTCAAGTGTCCAAGGCAATGCTACTACCCATACAACTCAGTGCACCGCAAGTGTGCACTGATACATAGCTTTACTGTATAAACACAACCCAACCGCTTTCACTCAAATACATATATATTCATAAGCCTAATGATAGCAATGCATCCTACAAGTTTGTAAATAAATAAATAAATAAATAAATAAATAAATAAATAAATAAATATATATATATATATATATATATATATATATATATATATATGCACTAAGTTATTTCAACAAACACTTATAGAGCACTTCATTGTGAATTATGATACACATCCATGTGAGGTGTCAAAACCCAATTTCCTCCATGATAGCTATTTTCACCTAACAATTATATAATATAATAATTATTAAAACTATCTAGAATAAGAATTAAGGAGAATTGCACAAAATACCCAAACTTTGAGCTCCGTATCACACCGTATCTCAAATACCATGATATGGCCTATACGTATCCAATTGTGGACACGTATCTAGTATCACAACCCCGATCTAAGTTCAATACGACTAAATTGGTATTGTGACACACACTTGGTGTGTCCACCTCATAATTTCCCCATAATACATATAAAAACATATGTAGAGACAACAATAGAATACTAAAACAACTATAATTTGTTCCTAATGGTAGCCCTATGACATGGGGTAATTCCTAATGGTCAAATGCATATTTTAGAGACTACAAAGAGAGAAAATTCAGAATTTACCAATTGGGAGATATATTTCCAATAAAAAATAAAATAGACATGATCCGGACACGATTTCTCCACCAAACTCCTCCTCTTTGTGCTCCTTGCTTCTCCAAGCTCCAAATGCTCCTTGAGAGATGAAATGAGAGAGAAATGGAGATGAATTTAGTATAATTTCAATGGAGGGAAGGATGAAGAATTTGGGGATCTAGAATTTGAGAAAAAGAATGCAAATGAAAGAGGAAAGAGAAATGAGGATCCTCTCTTATTGTGGCCGGCCCCCTCTCCCTTTTCCAAGTAATGTCTAATGCCCAAGACACCCCTCTCCATCCAAATATGAATATAAGGTTGGGCAATAATGGAAAGTCTCTAATTGATTCTAATTAGCCTAATTCTTCCTAGTTGATAAGTGAGAAGGACTAATGGGATTGGGTTCAAGTTGGGCTCACTAGTTGTCATGACAAGTCTGAATAATATGATGGCCCACTATAGAAACAAATACTAAAAATCTCTAAATAAATACGTAACATTCTAATGAATAAATAACTACCACAAACATCAAATAAATATTTATTGCACACTAAAATAATAATATTTCTAAAATTAAATAACTAGGCCCAATTACCAAACTATCATTATTTAAAAAAGTGAGGGTGACAAGTCTATCCACCTTAGAAAAATTTTGTTCTTGAAATTTAAGGAAGAAACTATCTAACAAAAATAATCAATACAACCAAGAAGAAAATACCTCACGGCTCAAACAGATAAGGATATCGCTCACACATCTCAGCCTCTCGCTCCCAGGTAGACTCTCCTGGAGAGTGATGCCTCCACGCGACGCATACCAATTAAATCGTCTGGTTTCGCAACATCTTCTTCCTGCGATCCAGAATCTCCACGGGTTGCTTTGGATAACTGAGAGTCGGCCCCACCTGGATCTCTGAGTAGTCCAATACATGGCAGGGTCTGCCATATATCGTCTCAACTACGACACGTGGAACATATTGTGTACTTCCTCTAGTAAAGACGACAAGTCTAGCCTTTAGGCCACTGCACCGACCCTCTCAAGAATACTGAAGGGTCTGATGTACCATGGGCTAAGCTTTTCGCCTCCACCAAAGCGAATTGGGCCCCGTGTCGAAGAAATTCTTAAGAACACAAAATTGCCAACCTAGCATAAAATACTACCTCAGAACTCTATCTAAAATAAACAATCATAAATAATACAAATAAATCCTATACCTGAAACTCTAATGGTCTTCGGTGGCTATCGGTCCAATGCCGCTGTCTGTCCTGCGCCACTCGAAATCTGTCTCTAATGAGCTTCACCTTCTCAGCTGTATCCACTACCATCTCTAGTCCTAATAAGTCTCTCTCACCAACATCTTCCCATGATAATGGAGTACGGCATCTCCGTCCATACAATGCCTCAAAAGGTGATATCTCGATACCGGACTAGTAGTTGTTATAAGCAAACTCTACCAGATGAAGGTGATCCTCCCAAGAACTGCCAAAATCTAATACACAAGTCCGTAGCATATCCTCGAGAGTCTGAATAGTCTTCTCCGACTGTCCGTCAGTCTGAGGGTGATATGCGGCACAAAACTTGAGCTGGGTGCCCAAGATAGCCTGCATACTCCTCCATAAATGGAAAGTGAAACGACTATCCCGATCCGAGACTATGCTCACAGGAACTCCGTACAATCTGACTATCTGCCTCACATACGTCTCCGCGAGCTTCTCCGTAGACGTACCCACCTTGAATGGTAAGAAGTGGGCTGGTTTGGTCAACCTGTCAACGATGACCCAAATTGCGTCTTTACCTTCTGGAAAATGCGGAAGTCCCGATACAAAGTCCATCGTCACATATTTCCACTTCCATTATGGGATAGGTAAAGAATGAAGCAATCCACCTGGTCTCTGCCTTCCCGCCTTTACCTGCTGGCATACCAAGCATCTGGATATGAAACTAGCTACCTCCCGCTTTATACCATACCACCAAACATACTATCTCATGTCTCTATACATCTTGTTGGCATATGAATGTATAGAGTACTGAGATCGATACGCCTTATGAAGAACATCCTCACGCAACGCTCTATTAGGCATACATAACCTAGTACCATGCCGTAATGATCCATCCCCTGCGATGTTAAAGTCCTCTGCCAATTCCATCCGAACCTGCGCTCTGATGTTCCTCAGAGACTCATCCTCGAACTGTGCCGCTCTAATCTAGTCCATCAACTCAGACTGTACCTGAAGTCTCCACATATGTGCCATAATTCAAGGAACTAATACTTTGATACCCAAGCTATCAAGGTCTGCCAATAAGTGTCTGTCCCTCGTCAAGTACATAGCCACGGGATACCTACTCAATGCATCCGCAACTACGTTGGCCTTCCCTGGATGATATTGTAAGAAAATATCAAAGTTCTTCATCAACTCCAACCATCATTGCTGTCTTATGTTGAGCTCCTTCTTTGTGAACACATACTTCAAGCTCTTATGGTCTGTAAAGATCTCTACTCGTTCCCCGTACAAGTAATGCTTCCACAGCTTAAGTGCAAAAATAACCGCTGTCAACTCCAAGTCATGGGTAGGATAATTCTTCTCGTGCGACCGTAATTACCTGGAAGCATAAGCAATCACCTTCCCGTTCTGTTGCAACACACATCCTAGACCCTTGCCCGATGCATCACTGTAGATGGTAAAATCTCCTGTCCCTGATGGCAACATCAAAATTGGAGCTGTGGTTAACCTCTTCTTCAGCTCCTCGAATGCGGCATGATACTCCTTCGTCCAAACGAACTCCACGTCCTTCCGAGTCAGCCTAGTCATCGGATCTGCGATCCTGGAAATATCTTGAACAAATCTCAGGTAGTAGCCTGCCAATCCAAAGAAACTCCTGATCTCTGCCACTAAGCTCGGGATAGACCATGACTCAACTGCGAATATCTTCTTCGGGTCCACTAATATCCCATATCCGATAATCACATCCCCGAGAAATTCAACTTTATCAAGGAAGAACTCACACTTTGAAATTTTGCCATAAAGCTTCTCCTTTCTGAGAGTCTCCAGAATTATCCTTAGATATTCCTCATGCTCCTCTGGGGTCTTCGAATATATCAGTATGTCATCAATGAAACCACCACAAATTGATCCAGTTACTGATGAAATACCTTGTTCATCAAGTTCATGAATACCGCTGGGGCATTACTCAACCCAAATGACATCACCAAGAACTCAAACTGTCCATACCGAGTCCTGAAAGCTATCTTCGGTATGTCCTCCCTCTTCCTCTTCACCTTCACCTAATGGTATTCCGACCTCAAATCTATCTCGGAGAATACTTTCGTCCCGCTTAACTGATCAAACAAATCATCAATCCTCGGCAACAGGTACTTATTCTTTATAGTGAGGTTGTTGAGTGCCCTGTAGTCGATACACATGCGTACCGACCCATCCTTCTTTGGTACAAATAATACCGGGTACCCCATGGTGATAAACTAGAAAAGATAAAGTCCTTGTCCTATAACTCATCTACTTGCTTCTTCAATTTTGCCAGTTCACTACTGTTCACCCTATAGATACGCTGTAATATCGGCACTACGCCTGGCACCAAATCTATAGAGAACTCCATATCTTTGTCTGGTGGCAGACTTGGTAACTCCTTTGGAAATACATCTATGAACTCTGTAATCAATGGATGTGGCGGCTCCTGTTCTTTCACCAAAGTTTCACAGTAGCCTCCTTCGTCCTGCTCAGCTGCTCCTATGACGAACTAAAACTCTGGCTCTCCCGGCGGTTGAAATACTACTCTGCCTCAACGATAATTGATACTAGTGTCACGCTCCAGTCCCAAAATATGTAGGACCAGGAATACGTAAGCATGCCAGCCGTATGTATATGGCAACTCCAATATATGGAAACCATAAGACATACGTACGCTGTCTTATGAATAACAATTTATAAGTGGTATAGATTTATTCATAAGTCATAGGGCATAACTAGATCTCATCCACATAATCAAATAACCAATCAACTATATTATTGAATCAAATATAAAATGCTTGATAAGAACAAGAAGTTGGGCGGAGACAAATCCACTACCAACTAGAATATAAGAGAAATAAAATAAGTACATCTAATGGACAATGAGGCTCGAAGAGAAGACCTCCTCGAAAGATAACGAAGTAGCAAGTCCTGATCCCTACTCCTGCGAATAGTCAAGATCGTCTACACCTGAAAAGGGACCAGGTCCTCAGAGGGACGTAACAAGATACATAGAAGCATGCTAATTGGATACAGTAAAATATGCATAATAGACATAAAATATATAAGTATGCTATACTAGACAATCTATATGAAATACATAACGAGGACAACCTTTTTGACGTATGGGTAGGTGTTTGATACTCTATCTATCACAACTCACACACACGTCCATGAACATCAACAGCCGTCATATCGCGAGGGTAGCGACCATCGTGACACCAGAAGCCGACATACCGCGAGGGTAGCAACCATCGTGACACAACTCCCGTAGTGCGTGCTAGTTACTACAGTTTACCAGAGTGGGTAGCCCATACGCCTACTGATTGTCCTCCCCTCCCATGATACTATGTGTCAAGTGTGTCAACATATATAGTATATAATTATGACTGAAAGAAAACACATATATAATAAATATATAAAATTATAATAAGCATGAAAAGTACTGTAAGCAATTTGGCAAGGTATACTTTCCTGCTCTAAAAAAGAATAAAGTCCCAACTCAAGGCGTCGTCCGATCTACCCGTCACATAAATTAAACAAGTTAGGTTACAAAAGTGGATGAATAGGTTCCTCTATTTTATTCTATTTTATTTCTGAATAAAATGACCTAAAATAGTATTTTAATCTTATTATAATCTAATTTTATTGTTAAACCCTAATTTTGGTCTAAAGAAAGTCAACTTTACGGATTTGTTATCCGTGGCACGCAAATCGAGGCAATCCGTTGACCAAAAAGTTAACCGACTCAAATCCTTGATTTGTGTGTAGAATTATATAGATTTCAGTGCTACATGAACACCGAAATCGACAGTTTCATAAAATCAGAAGACGATAAAGAGTTATGTCCACAAGGGCGCACAGATGACAGTTTTCGGTGGTTTCCTATTTACGTCTACGTTGCACAAAATTTACAGTAGATTAAACTTATATGTTAAATGCTAAAAAAATAACTTTATGTAAGTTCATTATGTCAACTTTTCGAAACTTTAAACAGTTCATAATTCCGAGTTCGGGATCTCCCGTAATCTCAAAAACACCAAAACGCGTCTGATTTCGGATAGCTGGCACTTTTAGAATTTTATGGAAAAATAGGTTCATAAATTATTAAAATAATTTATATATTCTGAAAACTAACCTTGATATGGGTCTAACAAAAAAAAATTGGAGCGCGTTTGGAGTCCGGAACTAGGAGATATCTTTTTTTAAGTCGTCATAACTACTAGAAATTGAGGCTGAATTTATGACGAATTTCGACTGTTTTTGGACGAAAAAGAGAGGAGTTTGGGAAGAAAAATATTAAATATGAGTTTATTCCATAAGTCTAATAGGTATTTATAATGGTGAAGACTACTTAATTGAATACGACTATGATTGGCTAATTTGGATATGATTAGGATCAGTTTAAATAATGATAGGATATGCATGAAGTTGCTTTCCTAGTAGGCTTATGATTTGAATTAATTTAAAATAGAGTTTGAGTTTATCTCAATAATTTATAATATTAAATATAATTAAAGATAATACAAATAATTTATATATAATCTTATTAATATCTATTAACACTAAATTAACATATATCTAATATTAAGACTATATAGATCCAAATAAATCCTAAATAATTTCAAAAATTTAAATAAAAATTTAAAATTCTAAATAAATTACAAAAAAATATAATTAAATATTTTAACCTAAAATAAATATTTGGTAGAAACAATATGCAAGTATGACCTCATAGTAAATCATGGAAGTCCTAAAAATTTACGTTTTCTATGTTTTAATTACCCAAAAATTCTAGAAAAATCTTCAAAAATCTAAAATAGCCTAAAAATGATTCAAAATAAATATTTATATGAGTAAATATATCAAGAAATTTATTTTCGAATTAACTAAGAGAATACTCTAAAGAAATTCAATATTTAAAATAATTTATAATAAATATAAGGTGAGGGTGTTTACAATCAACCCAACTTAAAATTTTTTTTTTCTCAAAATTAAAAATAAGGAATAATTTGTTAAATCTTTCACATTTGTATCTAAGGCAAGTCAACCGCAATCTTCTCAAAAATTTAAATGACAAATCTATTCAAATCCGTCACAATCTCTTCAAAATTAAAATAATAACTGTTTAAATCAAAATTTAACATATCATAATTTCTTCTAGAATTTTAAATAATCAACATCCAAATTTAATTCAAATCTATATGACATCTTGAAGATTTAAATAACCCATATCAAATTTTACATCACGATTCTTAACTATCATATTCTCCTATAGATTTTAAACAATTCTAATCAAATCTTATTCCTATATTTTAACTTAAGAATTTTGTACTTTTCAAATTTTAAATTTAATTTATATTATCAAAATTTCAAATAGGTAATCCAACAATCAAAATTCAAATTTTAATTCAAATTATCAAATTATAAAATTTTGAATTCAATCCATCAATGTTCATGTTTAGAGTTCTATATTTTTTTCTCAAAATTTAAATCGTTAATTCAATCTCCAATATTCAAAATTTAAATCATCTGCTCAAATTATAAATATTTGGTTTGCAATATCAAAGTTTTAAAATTTATTCTATAAGGCATTCTTATCTTTAAAGTTAAATCATCATAATCTAAATCATTCTTCTAAAAATTCTTAAAATTAAAATGACTTAAATCTCTCAATCTAATCTCACTTGATCACAATCTAAATTTTTTTTTACCTCAAGTTGACAATGCAATTTCTAACCAACTTAGAATTTACCGATCTATCACATTGGCTATACATTTAAGAAAAATGTCCTCAAATTATTTAATCGTATTATTCAATATATCCTCAAAAATTTTAACACCAAATATATCACATAGCCACGAAATACCTACTCAATGCATCCGCAACTACGTTGGCCTTCCCTGGATGATATTGCAAGAAAATATCAAAGTCCTTCATCAACTCCAACCATCATTGCTGTCTTATGTTGAGCTCCTTCTTTGTGAACACATACTTCAAGCTCTTATGGTCTGTAAAGATCTCTACTCGTTCCCCGTACAAGTAATGCTTCTACAGCTTAAGTGCAAAAATAACCGCTGCCAACTCCAAGTCATGGGTAGGATAATTCTTCTCGTGCGACCGTAATTACCTGGAAGCATAAGCAATCACCTTCCCGTTCTGTTGCAACACACATCCTAGACCCTTGCCCGATGCATCACTGTAGATGGTAAAATCTCCTGTCCCTGATGGCAACATCAAAATTGGAGCTGTGGTTAACCTCTTCTTCAGCTCCTCGAATGCGGCATGATACTCCTTCGTCCAAACGAACTCCACGTCCTTCCGAGTCAGCCTAGTCATCGGCTCTGCGATCCTGAAAATATCTTGAACAAATCTCCGGTAGTAGCCTGCCAATCCAAAGAAACTCCTGATCTCTGCCACTAAGCTCGGGGTAGACCATGACTCAACTGCGAATATCTTCTTCGGGTCCACTAATATCCCATATCCGATAATCACATCCCCGAGGAATTCAACTTTATCAAGGAAGAACTCACACTTTGAAATTTTGCCATAAAACTTCTCCTTTCAGAGGGTCTCCAGAACTATCCTCAGATATTCCTCATGCTCCTCTGGGGTCTTCGAATATATCAGTATGTCATCAATGAAACCACCACAAATTAATCCAGTTACTGATGAAACACCTTGTTCATCAAGTTCATGAATACCGCTGGGGCATTACTCAACCCAAATGACATCACCAAGAACTCGAACTGTCCATACCGAGTCCTGAAAGTTGTCTTCGGTATGTCCTCCCTCTTCATCTTCACCTTCACCTAATGGTATCTCGACCTCAAATCTATCTCGGAGAATACTTTCATCCCGCTTAACTGATCAAACAAATCATCAATCCTCGGCAACAGGTACTTATTCTTTATAGTGAGGTTGTTGAGTGCCCTGTAGTCGATACACATGCGTACCGACCCATCCTTCTTTGGTACAAATAATACCGGGTACCCCATGGTGATAAACTAGAAAAGATAAAGTCCTTGTCCTATAACTCATCTACTTGCTTCTTCAATTTTGCCAGTTCACTACTGTTCACCCTATAGATATGCTGTAATATCGGCACTACGCCTGGCACCAAATCTATAAAGAACTTGTCACGCCCCAGTCCCAAAATGTCAGGAACTAGGCCACGTGTCACTGGCCAGCTGACACGTCACTAAGGGCTTAATCTATTTTGAATAGACCCATAGGGACGTGCTACGCTGTCCTAAGATACTACAAGAACAACACAGGAAAAACTATCTCATCCACAACAAAATGTCAGAAAAGCAAGTGCTGAATATATATAAAACTGAGTCTGATACAGTACACAACTGGTGAGATCACAAGTCTACTACAAAAACTGATAATAGCGCAGAAAAATCAGATAGACTAAGCAGTGTCTATCTGATCAAAACATCTCCATCTCCAAGTGGCAGGCTTCTAGGGTCAAGCATTCTCTGAGGGTGTCTCCTCGAGCTCCTCCTCAGTAACACATCTAGCCTCCTGATCAGGGCCGTACACAGTGGGGTAGAAAGCCTCGTCTAGATCTGGCAGGGAACCAGGTCCTCAGTGGGACATAACAAGATACAAAAAATGATATACCAAGTATGTAAATACTGAATAAAGAAAATAAATACAGGGTGCTTATCATTCTACGTGAAATGCAAGTAAAGACCTTGTAGTACGCATGGGATTGTGTCGGCTAGACATATGCTGACGTAGTTCACCAATCGTGGGGACTGGCTAGTATATGTGTCATATGCCCCCTGACTCAAGGGAACTCTGCAATCGACCATCATGGTACGAAAGTATAAAACATTTATGGAGGGGGTGTCCCATACGTCTACCAGTTATCTTTTTCATCCTAATGAATGTCAAGTCGTATATTTCCTGAGTTATTCTAATTCGTGATGCGGGTCACACGTACTGGTAGCTAATCACCACGCAGCTCGCATCCCAATATGCATTGCAACCATGTTACGTGTTTCCGTGATAGGGTCTAGGAGAGTATTAGAATACTTTCACAGCAAATGGTGAGTCTGTAAGACTAAGTTAATATGCTAATGTCAACGTATCAGTTGACTGTACCCAAGGCAGTCTCAGGTAATCATGGTATATGAAGTTCAGGAACAAAGCAGATATCAATAATTTAATTTGAACATTTACTTGGCAAGGTATACTTGCCTACTCCTTGATAGTACTGAAAACCTGATCTCCCAGTCAGGGTTGAGGGTGCTTGTGACTGGGGGTCACTGGCTGTACTGAAGTTGGTTTCTGTTAAAATAGGCAGGGTTCGTGAATATCATGGTTGTAATATAAAGTATATATATATACTTATATATATAGTATGTATATATATATAGATATATATAATATATATAGCAGTATATATAGTATATAAAGAACAGAAAAGAAATGCAGGTAAATAGTAGCAGGGTATATCCACTGCTATATATATAATAATATAATATAATATTATCAGGGTGTATCCTCTGATTTATAATAATATAATAATCAGGGTATATCCACCGATGTATAATATAGGTAAATGAATTGACAGGGCAGAAATGTAAATATAACTTATATAATATATATAGATAATATATATATATATGTATATATAATAAATTTAAGACAGTGCAAGAATTGTAAATGTATACATATATAGGAGCTGTATTATCCAGCTCAGTATATAATATAATATCATATATATATAGATATGCAATTAATTGAAATGACATTGCAAGAATTAAAATATATATATAAGCTGTATTATCCAACTGGATATTAATATATATATACATATAGATAATATATATATATATATATAGATATATATATATATATATATAATAGGTGCAGTAAATAAATTAAGTGCATATAAATAAATAAATAAAGAAAATGCATAGTATATGTATACATACATATATACTATAATTATAAAAATATAACATATATGAAATATGTTATATATATATCTATAATATATATATCATATATATATAAATATATATGAATAAAACAGAATAAAATATATATAACATTATATATAAATATATACATATACATACATATATACATATAAATATACTATAAATATATATATGTATAGAAATAATAGGTATATATACATATATTTAGTAAATATATAATAATAGTATATACAGTATAATATACTGTATAAATACAGTATATATAATATATATTAATAATATAATACATATATATATATATAAATATACATATATACATATAAATATACATATATATATATACATATATATATACATATATATACATATAGGTATACATATAGGGATATATATGTAAATACATATATATTAGGGTTTTGTATTATACCCTCTGACAGGTGGGCCCTAGGGGTTGTCGACGGCGGGTGGACGGCGGCGGAGTTGGCCGGAGGCGGCCGGAGGAGCAACAGCAGTAGCAGTGACTGCTAGCAGCAACTGCAGCGGCAGCAGTCTGTGAAGGTGGTAGCGGCGGCTGCGGCGGAGGGGACGGCGGTGCAGGGTGGGGGAACGGCGGAGGGAGGAGTGGCGGTGAGGTTGGTGGTGCTGGCGGAGGTCTACGGTGGCTGTGGTGGCGGCTAGAGGCGTCGGGGGTGAGGGTGGCAGTAGCTAGGTTTAGGGGGTGGAGGCTGCTGCGGGGGCTAGGGCGGCCGGAGGAGGTATCGTGGGGAGGTAAGGTGGTGGTGGTAGGTAGGGGAGGTCGGGGCGAGTCGAGTGGGGGTGGTGGTGGCGGTGCACGGTGGCCGGAGGCGGCGGGGAAAGTGGTTCGGGTGGTGGTGGCTGTGGGTAGCAGTGAGGGAGTGGGGTGTTTGCGGAGGCTGTGGCCGGCGGAGCAGGGCGGCGCTGGCGGTGGGGCTTGGCCGGAGGGGAGAGGGGGTCAGGGCGAAGGGTTGGCCGGAGTTGGGCGGCCGGCGGTGGTCGGAGGGAGGAGTTGTGGGGATTTGAATGGGAGGGGTATGGGGTTTATATAGGGTTTGGGGTGGATGACATTTTCGTAATTATGGGGAAGTTTAGGGGTAAATTGGTAATTTGATTTTTTGGGATATTTCTACAGGATTTTTCTGGGTTCTTATGGTGGGTCCCTCACACCTATGGTCTAGCCAATAGGATTAGGCCACCTAGCATGCAATTTTTCATAAAGACCCCTAACTTTTCAATAATTGCATAAATGCATGAATTTGATATTTTGCGTAATTTCGTAATTTACCTGATTTTAAATACTGATCTCCCGAAATTCTAAATTGTACAAAAATGGGGGAAATAGCTGGAGAAAATGTTTTGGACAGTGTGGGGTGATCCTGGGCAGATGCAGGGTCTGATTCTGTAGGTGATACGGGTCACCGTATTTATTATTTAATAAATACTGCGCACGGTGTTCACTAATTATTTAGAGGCTATTAGGGTCATAATTTCTCTACGGTGTCAATACACTAATTGTAGTATATACAGTCTAGAATATTATCGTATTTTTGTTTGGGCAAAACAGGTACCTATTGGTCCTCAAATCTCTAGGGGTACAGAGATGGGTAAAGAGCAGAAAATTAAATAGGAAATAAATACGTACGTTTGTAACGATATTTGTGCGACTAAAACGAAGCACCAAACGAGGTTTCTGGAAGTTGCACAAAATACAGAAAAATAGTCTAACAAGTCTAGGGCAGGTATGTGAAATTTGTTTAGGGTTAACAGCTAGTATAATGTCCTAACTAATTGTGTAACAGACAGGTGCACAATCAACAGAATATATAGTAAATAAATTTTAAAAAGTTGCCATAATTCTAATTAGTCAAAACTAATCCTAAATTACTGAAATCTGGTCGAGGGAGTTTACAATCTACCCTCCTTAGAATATTTCGTCCTCGAAATAAAAACAATCATATAATGAAAATAAAAAATTGATTAAGGACATATGATGATTAAGAAAGATTGAATTTGAAATATTGGACATACCCTGGTTTTGAAATAGATGGGGATAACGCTGACGAATATCCTCTTCTCGTTCCCAGGTGGATTCACCTGGTGCATGATGTCTCCATGCAACACGAACGAGAGGAATAGTCTGGCCTCGCAACAGTTTCTCGCTACGGTCCAGGATTTCTACAGGCTCCTCCTGATATGATAAATTTGGCCCGATGGTGATCTCTGAATAGTCCAGCACATGACTCGGGTCTGGAATGTACCTCCTCAGCTGAGATACGTGGAAGACGTCATGTACTCCCTCCAAGGTCTGAGGTAGAGCTAGCCTGTAAGCAACTTCTCCGACGCGATCTAGCACATCGAAGGGTCCAATGTACCTTGGACTTAGCTTCCCTCTTCCTCCAAATCTGATAGTTCCTCTGGTAGGTATGATCTTCAAGAACACATGCTCCCCTACTTGGAACTCGAGAGGTCGGCGATGAATGTTGGCCCAGTGCTTCTGCCTGTCTTGTGCAGCTCGTAGGTGTCCCTGGATCTTCTTTACCTTCTCCACCGTACGAATGATCAGTTCTGGACCCAAGATTTGTCTCTCACCAACATCGCTCCAGCATACTGGGGAATAATATTTCCTTCCATACAAAGCTTCAAAGGGAGCCATTTGGATGCTCGCTTGATAGCTGTTGTTGTAGGAAAATTCCACCAGATGCAAGTGATCTTCCCATGATCCGCTGAAATCAAGCATGCAGGCTCTCAGCATATCTTCAAGTGTCTGGATGGTGCGTTCTGATTGGCCATCTGTTTGTGGGTGATACGAGGTGCTGAACTTGAGGCGGGTACCAAGACTTTCTTGCATACTTCGCCAGAAGTAAGATGTAAATCTCGTATCTCTGTTAGATACTATGCTGACTGGTACTCCATGCAGACGCACTATCTCCTTCATGTACATGTCTGCCAAGACTTCTGTAGATTGTCCAACTCTAAAAGGTAGGAAATGAGCAGCCTTTGTGAGTCTATCTACGATTACCCATACAGCATTACGACCACTAGGACTTCTTGGGAAGCCCATAACAAAGTCTATCGTAATGTGTTCCCATTTCCACTCAGGTATTGGGAGGGGTTGAAGTAGACCGGCAGATCTCTGATGCTCAGCCTTGACTTGCTGACACACCAGGCATTTGGCCACAAAGCGTGCTATCTCCCGCTTTATTCCATGCCACCAGTAATATTGTCGCAGATCTCTGTACATCTTTGTGCCTCCTGGATGTATAGAGTATGTTGAGCTATGAGCTTCTGACATCAGCTCATTACGAAGTTCTCCATTTGGAACATAAAGACGATCACCACATCTTAGAGTCCTATCTTCGTGTATGCGACATCCTGTCTGAATTCCAGCCTCTGTTCTTTGTCGAAGCCTCTGAAATCTTGCATCTGTTGGTAGAGCAGTTTTGATTCTTTCTACCAAGGTTGATTGCAGCTGATAGTTTAATAATTGACCGTCAAGTCCTGGCATAATGACCTTTATTCCTAATTTTTCTAGATCTCTCAAAAGACCTGGTTGGGTGATCATAAAGAATGCCGATGGTCTTCTGCTTAGAGCATTTGCTACCACATTAGCTTTCCCTAGATGGTACTGTAGATCAATTTCGAAATCCGCCATCACTTTGAGCCATCGTCTTTGTCTCAGATTTAGGTCCTTCTGGGTGTAGACGTACTTCAGGCTTTTATGATCGGTGAATATCTCCACTCGTTCGCCATATAGATAGTGTCTCCATAGCTTCAAGGCAAAGATGACTGCGGCAAGCTCCAGGTCGTGAGTGGGGTAATTCTTCTCATGAGTCCTCAACTGTCTTGAGACATAAGCTACAACCTTCCCATGTTGTATTAAGACACAACCAAATCCTTTTCCGGATGCATCGCTATATATGACGAAACCTCCGGATCCAGATGGTATAGTCAAGATGGGAGCTGTAGTCAGACTCTTCTTCAAGTCATCAAAAGCTGTCTGGCAATCTTCAGTCCATATAAACTCCTGCTCCTTACGGGTAAGACGAGTAATCGGCTCCGTGATTATTGCAAAGTTTTCTACGAATCGCCGGTAATATCCGGCAAGTCCTAGAAAGCTTCTCACCTCTGAGACGTTGGTCGGGGTTGGCCACGTCTCGACAGATGAGATCTTTGCTGGGTCTACCGAGATGCCTTCTCCTGTGATCACGTGTCCAAGAAAAGCGACACGATCAAGGAAGAATTCACACTTGCTCATCTTAGCATAAAGGCTCTCCTGTCTTAGCGTCTCTAATACCAACCTTAAGTGCTCTTCATGCTCCTCGTGGCTCTTTGAATACACCAGAATATCGTCGATGAAGACTACCACGAACTGGTCCAGATATTGGTGGAAGACTCTGTTCATCAGGTTCATGAATACGGCATGTGCATTAGTTAGTCCAAAAGGCATCACCAGGAACTCATAATGACCATAACGAGTCCTGAATGCTGTCTTTGGAATATCTTCCCTCCGTACCTTGACCTGATGATAGCCTGATCTCAAGTCTATCTTCGAGAATACCACGGCTCCTGTTAGTTGATCGAACAGGTCGTCAATTCTCGGCAAGGGGTACTTGTTTTTGATTGTCAGAGCGTTGAGGGCTCTGTAATCAATGCACATGTGATATGTTCCGTCCTTCTTTGGTACAAACAACACTGGTGCTCCCCAGGGTGATGCACTAGGACGAACAAATCCCTTGATCTGTAATTCCTCCAGTTGAAGCTTCAGCTCATCAAGCTCCTTCTTCGCCAGTCGGTATACATTTGAGGATACTGGTGCAGCTCCGGGTATCAGCTCAATAATGAACTCCACTTCTCTGTCAGGCGGTAGGCCTGGCAATTCTTCTGGAAATACGTCCTCGAACTCTGCTATAATTGAGGGAAGTGCTGTCTCCATCGCCATGTAAGCTCTAGGAGTCTGGCCTATTCCTTGCTCAATGGTTCCTCGGATATATTCGAACTCTGGGTGATCTGGGGGTCTAAAGATAACACTACCCTTTTGGCAGTCTAGGATAGCATTGTTCTGGCTTAGCCAGTCCATGCCTAAGACAACGTCGAAATTTGGCATTGGAAGTACCAAAAATCGTGCTCTTAGTCCTCTACTACAAACAACTACCGGACAGGTTTCGATAATGTTGGTAACTGGAACAATACCTCATCCAGTAAGTATTTTCCAACACTTGGGTAGCGGCAAAGTGGATAGCTTGTGCATGGCTACGAAACTACTGAATATGAAAGACAAAGTAGTCCCAGAATCGAATAATACAGTTGCAGGTAATGATGCAACTAAAATGGTACCTGTTATAGTTTCCCCTTCAGGCTCTTCTGCAACGGCAGCTAACGCAAAGGCTTGTCCGTGCCTTTGTCCTCCGATTTGTTGTCTGGCCTTGAACTGGGCCTCCTGAGTAGGCAGAGGTGCTCCTCTCTGATATCCTCCTGATGTGGAGGGAAACATCTTCTGAGCTTGGGCTCCTGGCTTCTGCCCTTGCTGTGGTGCTGCATCTCTGCGTTGTGGGCAGTCTTTGGCCATATGATTTTTAGCTCCACATAGCAGGCATAATCCCAGCTTCTTTCTGCAGTCATTGGCAAAATGCCCCTTTTTGCCACAAAAGTGACAAGTCGGGAGCTCCTTCTTCTGATAGGGTCCCGTTATCTGCTGCGTCTGATATTGTGGACGACGGATAGGTCCTCCTGCTCCGTGCTGATTCTTGGCCGGGAAGGTTGGATTTGAGCGTCTGGCTCCTCGGCCAATGGCTTCTTGCTCCCTGGCTTCTGTAAGAACCTCGTTGTAGGAGATTCTTGACTGCATTGTTGTGTACCTCTGGAGTTCGTAGTTAAGGCCATGGTGGAATCTTTTAGCCTTCTTCAGCTCGTTCGGAATCAGATCAGCACCGAAATGACTTAGTCTGCTAAACTCCGCGTCGTAGGCATCTACCGTCAGGTTTCCCTGCTCTAGGTGCTGAAACTGGGAGTATAGGGCATTCTGGACTGTCGCTGGAAAGTACTTGGCGTTGAAATGCTCAAAGAATTGTTGCCAAGTTTGGTCTTTGCCGACGCTGCGCTCTATGGATTCCCACCAGTGATGGGCGTTGCCAAGAAGTTGGCCCCTCACAGCGGTCATCTATAGGTCGGGGGTGAGTTGCGATCCTTCTAGCAGCATTTCGGTGTTGGAGATCCAATCGGAGATCTCCTCAGGAGTCTCGTTGCCTTTGAAATCTCTCGGGCTCATTTGACAGAAGCCTCGAACTGTGCCCGCTGGTTGGACAGGTGCTGGTGTCGGGGTAGTAGTTCTCTCCAAAGCCGTCATCAACGTCTGTCGCAGAGCTTCAGTTTGCTGCCACTGAGACTGTCTCAGGGCCTCAGTTTGTTGTCACTGGTTCTGCAACATAGTCTGGAGAAACTGCAACATTTGAGGTTGACCCTCAAGTTGTGGCATCAGGATAGGCAAGGCTGGAGGTGGAGATAAAGGTGTCTCTGCCTGTGGTGTTGGTGTCGTCTCTTGGCCAGAATTCTGGTGATTGGACGGAGTTCCTTGGGCACTTGGCGAAGGGTCTGTTGCTTGGTCAGCCCCATTATTCGCAAGTTTCCCGGGTATGTCCATATTTCTGAGGAAAATAGGATAATTAGAAAACACAAAGGAGATAAATAATGATAATCAAGCAAGATGCAATAATAGAATTTGTAAAGATGGTGTCAGTGTGGATGAGACCTAATATTCCTATCCTATTGCAGGCATTGCTGGGCATGTCATCATACCACTAGCAATAAAACTAGACCTGCATGGGCCACCACTAAAACCGTATCACGCCCCAGTCCCAAAATGTCAGAAACTAGGCCACGTGTCACTGGCCAGCTGACACGTCACTAAGGGCTTAATCTATTTTGAATAGACCCATAGGGACGTGCTATGCTGTCCTAAGATACTACAAGAACAACACAGGCAAAACTATCTCATCCACAACAAAATGTCAGAAAAGCAAGTACTGAATATATATAAAACTGAGTCTGATACAGTACACAACTGGTGAGATCACAAGTCTACTACAAAAACTGATAATAGCGCAGAAAAATCAGATAGACTAAGCAGTGTCTATCTGATCAAAACATCTCCATCTCCAAGTGGCAGGCTTCTAGGGTCAAGCATTCTCTGAGGGTGTCTCCTCGAGCTCCTCCTCAGTAACACATCTAGCCTCCTGATCAGGGCCGTACACAGTGGGGTAGAAAGCCTCGTCTAGATCTGGCAGGGAACCAGGTCCTCAGTGGGACATAACAAGATACAGAAAATGATATGCCAAGTATGTAAATACTGAATAAAGAAAATAAATACAGGGTGCTAATCATTCTACGTGAAATGCAAGTAAAGACCTTGTAGTACGCATGGGATTGTATCGGCTAGACATATGCTGACGTAGTTCACCAATCGTGGGGACTGGCTAGTATATGTGTCATATGCCCCCTGACTCAAGGGAACTCTGCAATCGACCATCATGGTACGAAAGTATAAAACATTTATGGAGGGGGTGTCCCATACGTCTACCAGTTATCTTTTCCATCCCAATAAAAGTCAAGTCGTACATTTCCTGAGTTATTCTAATCCGTGATGCGGGTCACACGTACTGGTAGCTAATCACCACGCAGCTCGCATCCCAATATGCATTGCAACCATGTTGTGTGTTCCCGTGATAGGGTCTAGGAGAGTATTAGAATACTTTCACAGCAAATGGTGAGTCTGTAAGACTAAGTTAATATGCTAATGTCAACGTATCAGTTGACTGTACCCAAGGCAGTCTCAGGTAATCATGGTATATGAAATTCAGGAACAAAGCAGATATCAATAATTTAATTTGAACATTTACTTGGCAAGGTATACTTGCCTACTCCTTGATAGTACTGAAAACCTGATCTCCCAGTCAGGGTTGAGGGTGCTTGTGACTGGGGGTCACTGGCTGTGCTGAAGTTGGTTTCTGTTAAAATAGGCAGGGTTCGTGAATATCATGGTTGTAATATAAAGTATATATATATACTTATATATATATAGTATGTATATATATATAGATATATATATAATATATATAGCAGTATATATAGTATATAAAGAACAGAAAAGAAATGCAGGTAAATAGTAGCAGGGTATATCCACTGCTATATATATAATAATATAATATAATATTATCAGGGTGTATCCTCTGATTTATAATAATATAATAATCAGGGTATATCCACCGATGTATAATATAGGTAAATGAATTGACAGGGCAGAAATGTAAATATAACTTATATAATATATATAGATAATATATATATATATATGTATATATAATAAATTTAAGACAGTGCAAGAATTGTAAATGTATACATATATAGGAGCTGTATTATCCAGCTCAGTATATAATATAATATCATATATATATAGATATGTAATTAATTGAAATGACATTGCAAGAATTAAAATATATATATAAGCTGTATTATCCAGCTGGATATTAATATATATATACATATAGATAATATATATATATATATATAGATATATATATATATATAATAGGTGCAGTAAATAAATTAAGTGCATATAAATAAATAAATAAAGAAAATGCATAGTATATGTATACATACATATATACTATAATTATAAAAATATAACATATATGAAATATGTTATATATATATCTATAATATATATATCATATATATATAAATATATATGAATAAAACAGAATAAAATATATATAACATTATATATAAATATATACATATACATATATATATACATATAAATATACTATAAATATATATATGTATAGAAATAATAGGTATATATACATATATTTAGTAAATATATAATAATAGTATATACAGTATAATATACTGTATAAATACAGTATATATAATATATATTAATAATATAATACATATATATATATAAATATACATATAAATATACATATATATATATACATATATATATACATATATATACATATAGGTATACATATAGGGATATATATGTAAATACATATATATTAGGGTTTAGTATTATACCCTCTGACAGGTGGGCCCTAGGGGTTGTCGACGGCGGGTGGACGGCGGCGGAGCTGGCCGGAGGCGGCCGGAGGAGCAACAGCAGTAGCAGTGACTGCTAGCAGCAACTGCAGCGGCAGCAGTCTGTGAAGGTGGTAGCGACGGCTGCGGCGGAGGGGACGGCGGTGCAGGGTGGGGGAACGGCGGAGGGAGGAGTGGCGGTGAGGTTGGTGTTGGTGGCGGAGGTCTACGGTGGCTGTGGTGGCGGCTAGAGGCATCGGGGGTGAGGGTGGCAGTAGCTAGGTTTAGGGGGTGGAGGCTGCTGCGGGGGCTAGGGCGGCCGGAGGAGGTGTCGTGGGGAGGTAAGGTGGTGGTGGTAGGTAGGGGAGGTCGGGGCGAGTCGAGTGGGGGTGGTGGTGGCGGTGCACGGTGGCCGGAGGCGGCGGAGAAAGTGGTTCGGGTGGTGGTGGCTGTGGGTAGCAGTGAGGGAGTGGGGTGTTTGCGGAGGCTGTGGCCGGCGGAGCAGGGCGGCGCTGGCGGTGGGGCTTGGCCGGAGGGGAGAGGGGGTCAGGGCGAAGGGTTGGCCGGAGTTGGGCGGCCGGCGGTGGTCGGAGGGAGGAGTTGTGGGGATTTGAATGGGAGGGGTATGGGGTTTATATAGGGTTTGGGGTGGATGGCATTTTCGTAATTATGGGAAAGTTTAGGGGTAAATTGGTAATTTGATTTTTTGGGATATTTCTACAGGATTTTTCTGGGTTCTTATGGTGGGTCCCTCACACCTATGGTCTAGCCAATAGGATTAGGCCACCTAGCATGCAATTTTGCATAAAGACCCCTAACTTTTCAATAATTGCATAAATGCATGAATTTGGTATTTTGCGTAATTTCGCAATTTACCTGATTTTAAATACTGATCTCCCAAAATTCTAAATTGTAAAAAAATGGGAGAAATAGCTGGAGAAAATGTTTTGGACAGTGTGGGGTGATCCTGGGCAGATGCAGGGTCTGATTCTGTAGGTGATACGGGTCACCGTATTTATTATTTAATAAATACTGCGCACGGTGTTCACTAATTATTTAGAGGCTATTAGGGTCATAATTTCTCTACGGTGTCAATACACTAATTGTAGTATATACAGTCTAGAATATTATCGCATTTTTGTTTGGGCAAAACATGTACCTATTAGTCCTCAAATCTCTAGGGGTACAGAGATGGGTAAAGAGCAGAAAATTAAATAGGAAATAAATACGTACGTTTGTAACGATATTTGTGCGACTAAAACGAAGCAACAAACGAGGTTTCTGGAAGTTGCACAAAATACAGAAAAATAGTCTAACAAGTCTAGGGCAGGTATGTGAAATTTGTTTAGGGTTAACAGCTAGTATAATGTCCTAACTAATTGTGTAACAGACAGGTGCACAATCAACAGAATATATAATAAATAAATTTTAAAAAGTTGCCATAATTCTAATTAGTCAAAACTAATCCTAAATTACTGAAATCTGGTCGAGGGAGTTTACAGAACTCCATATCTTTGTCTGGTGGAAGACTTGGTAACTCCTTTGGAAATACATCTATGAACTCTGTAATCAATGGATGTGGCGGCTCCTGTTCTTTCACCAAAGTTTCAAAGTAGCCTCCTTCGTCCTGCTCAGCTGCTCCTATGACGAACTAAAACTCTGGCTCTCCCGGCGGTTGAAATACTACTATGCCTCAACGATAATTGATACTAGTGTCACGCCCCATGTCACGACCCGCACCCGGTTATTCGGGCACGAGTGCGTGGGCACGTCCAGCCTACGCCGCAGTGTCGGCGGTAGTACGCTGTCTAGGTCATTTCTGGGGTCAATAAGTATCTATCTCATCCACCATAATGAACATGTAAGAATAATCACAGGAAATAGGAATGCGAAGATTTCATAATATTTAATCTGTGACAACCAAATCCAAAGTTAATACAAAGCCATAAGATAAATCGGGGACAAACCCGAGTATATGCTGAAAGGAAATAAAATAATAACTAACTGGCTACTCCTCCTCAAAGGTAGTCTCCTGAGTGGGAACCGGCTCCTCATATGTGTCACCTGCTAACTCATAGTGGCCATAATAGGTGGGGGCATAGTTCTCATCTTCGCCTAAAACAATGGATCCAGTCAGGAAAGGAGCAAAGTACACAATGCACAACAAGATTAAACTAAATATTTATGACAATTAAATTGAGTATCATATTAAGAAAATTGTATAAAAGAACATCAATATCTCAGAGTTAATGCTATAAACAGGAATATAAGAAAATAGAATTAAATGAGACAGGAAATGAAACTACCACAGTCAGCAAGAACTATAACAAGATCCAGAAACTATCTGTGTGAACTTGTGTTTGTTTTAGAATACATAGTTGGCATGTAGGGGTTTATAAGGCTAATCTGGCCGTCATAGACGGCTATTAAACATGATCAATCGGGATCCGGCTGAGGGTACAGTCGCGTACCAACAGCTATTAAACACGGTAGGGGGGAAAGGGTAAACTACATGCCTTCTAGTATTCTCCCACCCGACACGAAAGCAAGACATGAAAAACCAGTATTCAGGACATGAAATCCAGTGTTCTAGCACTACGTGTAATCATCAATGGTACTAGTAAAGCAGGAAATTAATTATCACAATATAAAGATTAACTTGAAGTGCAGGTACTTGCCTGTTGTTTGGATCCAGTTGATTGTACTCGGGGAAATTTTCCAGAGATGAGTCCAAATGCTGAAATAGACATTACCATCATGCTCAGAAGACATCAAATAGCTAGAAACGCCTGTCCTTGGGTCCAATTTGGAGACAAGGACAGAAACGGTAGTTTTGGGTCAAAACGGGGTCCGCCGGTGGGCCCGCTTTGCACCGAAAAATGTGTCCGGGTCAACGGTCTCCAAATTCACCAAACTTAGTGTCAACAGGTCAGGAACGATGATACGAACCCAACGGAACTTTCAGAATTGGATTCCGATGAGCCGATCACAAAATCGCCCGTCGAGCGGGGGCCTGTGGGGCCCACGACACGCAATTTTGTCAACGTTCTCAGAATCGAACCAAACTTGACCCACAGGACCAGCGTATTGCTACGAGTCCGATGGCACAAGTTTCGTCTCGATCCGACGCGTGTACAAGAAGTTAGGATGAATTACAGAAAAGGCGGATACGGGGCGATGTCCGCGGATACGCGTTGATTTCGGTGTGCACGCACACTCGAATCAGCTTCCGTAAAATCTCACACGTCCGTATCGACGGTGCGCACGTATCTGTGAAGACCGCACGCGACCAAGTCATCCCGTTTGGCCGGGCGTACTCAGTTCCGGGGTAAAACATGGTCTGGTTTTTCCTGCTTTTGAATCGCGGTGTGCGATCACCACAGGACGCGATGCCCCGAGCGGTTTATCCGGACACCGAGAGGGTCATACAGGCTTCGCAACGCAATTTGCGGAATAAAAAATAGAGCTACGAACAAAAAGTTACAAGTACCTGAAGGAGACCCGAAAACTGGGTCGAACCGTGTCCGACACGTGTCCGACTGGTGTCGGACACAGGGTATCTAGGGTTAGGGTTTGGGGATTGCTGGCCGGCGGCGGGGACGGCGGAGACGCGCCGGAGAGGGGCTGGGACGGCTCGCCGGGGGGGCTGGGGAGTTGGCCGGTGGTCGGCGGCTCGAGGCGGCGGCGGCCGGAGCTGCTGGCTGCTCGAGGCTGCCGCTGCTGGTGCTGAGCTGCTGCGGATCGACCGGAGGAGGGAGGAGGAGAGGGGAGGAGGTGCTGGTGGCTGAGCGGCGGGTGGTGGCGAGGCGGTCGTGGTGGCGGAGTGGGGTTGCCGGTGGCGGCGGCGCTGGGTGGCTGTCGAGCGGAAGGGAGGAGGGCCGCGATTTATTTATAGGGGAGGAGGAGAGGCGAGGTGGCGGGGGCGAGGCCGGGAAGGCGGAGGCGAGGGCGACGTGGGGCGGCTGACACGGGCTGAGCGGCGAAAAAATGCGGCGTAGCGCCGGGCGGAGCGCCGCGGAACTCGGGCTGGGGGAGACTGGGTGACCGGGTCGGGTAACGGGTCCGGGTTGGGCGGACCCGACCCGACCCACTAGCTATACGGGTGGGCTTGGGCCGAAACGATGGGCTGGGCCGGGCTGGAATTGTTGGGCCGGAACTAAAACAAAATAAAAATAATAATAAGTAATAATAATTAATTAATAATAATTAATTAACAATTAATTAAATAAATAGTTTTAGGTGATTTAAAAATAGGTCCGGGGTCCAATAAATTCCAGAAAAATTACCCTAAGTCCAGTTTTCCATTTTACACCCAAAATATTATTTCCATAATATTTTAATATTATTTATTAATAATTAAAAATTATTTAATAATTAAAACCCTGATTTTAATTACAGAAAATTTCCAGAAAATTCCAGAAAATTGTAAAAAATCCCAATTTTGAAATTCTTGCAAAATCTGGGGGTTTACAATCTACCCAACTTATAAAAATTTCGTCCTCAAAATTTAAAATTAAGCCATAATCTGTTAATCCTTTATGTACATAGGGCAAGTCAATCGCCATCTCTTTGCGATAATTAAAAGCCTAATCATATCCCCTGCAATCACTTCAAAGTTTAAGACGACTACTTGTTCCAATCAAGAATTCAACCTATGGTTATTACTTCTTACTTCCTCAAATGACCCACAGGTGAAATTTTAATTAAGTCCATATAACACCTTCAAGATTTGCATATGCTTATGAATTGCCTCACGATCATAATTCCTCTAGAAGTGATTCGAGTCCAATATTCCCCTTTGTATGTTCTAACTTTTTAAATTACATTCACATCCTCAATATTCTAACTAGGTAGTCCAACCATCAAATTGTAATTCTTAATCAAATCATCAAATTTAAAATAATTTAAATGTAGTTCGCCATGTTCAAGTCTGAATTATATCTTCTAAATTCAAATTGACGATTTTACTTTCATTACTCAAAATTAAAACATGTATCCAAGATACAACTTATTGGGTCCTCGATATCAATTCATTAATCATTTTAGTCACTCCTCTAAATTTTCAAAATTATAATGACTTGCTTCTTCCAATCTAACCTTACTCGGTCACGATCCAAAAGACATTCCTCTCGAGTTGACAAATGCATTGCTACCCCAACTTAGAGTTTACCCATTCATCATAAAAGACTATATACCTTAAAAAAAATATTCCTTAGTATGTTTACCTATGTCATTCAATCCTCGAACTTCAACGCCGATCATATCACATATGATATATCCTCAATTATGAAAGTTTAATCCTCAAGTATGTGATCGGCCTATGTGGCATATCTAGTACTATCTATGTACCAACTTATACCAAGCACGAGATTTCGTCTTTCCGAAATAAGAGAAGACGAAGATCAATAATAAAGAGTTCAAGGGTGGGGTGATAGAATAGAAATATCGGGGTCAAGGCATTTTAAAGAATTCAGGTGGAAATTGTCAAGCGATTGTGGATTGAATCCTATCTTGGAAATTCCTATTCACATGCTCGTATTAATACAGTCATGTAACCTGATATGATATGTTCAGAAATGTCTAGGGCAAGTATACTAGTCAACTGTATATCTCAATCCACGTAAAGTAGTGCAAAGGGCGAATCAAAATGCACTAAGGTTGATCAGACCGTAATACACTGATTCTGAAATGTATCATTGTGGGCCTCCCCAATAATACACTTGTCATGAACAAGCTCGATAAAGAGTAAGCTTGCAAAACTAGGTTATAAAATAGCAGCATAAGTCAAGTACAGCAAAATTTAAGTGCGCTAGATGACGATGAAAAGGAGGTACAAATCATTGAAGTTCACAGAATAACACAAAATAAGCACAATAGCAAAAGCTTCAAACAAAAAGAAAAATCTCTACATTTATCAAATTTAAAAGCATACTAGGTTATTTAGCAAGTTCAAAATTACTAGGTTGGGGCTGAGGTCACGAACCAATAGGCACGAAAACAATACTAGAAAAGGTGTCTACGAATCACTTACGCGCATTAGTTACTCTAAGAGTCTGTACGTTCTCCACGGTCATCGCGTAAGCTTGTCCGTGTTCTTGAGGTGGTGCCCTCTGCTGCGCTGCTGGGGCCTGGCCTGAACAGGAACTTTTGTGCAGTTGTGCGTCTTTGAGCAGCAGGACAGTCCTTCATTTGATGTGCTGCTGATCCACAATATAGACAGGCACCTAGCCTCTTTCTACAATCCTGCCAAATGTGACCTTGTTTTCGACAATAGCCACAAGTGGGAGCTTGTTGGTTCTGTCCTTGAGTTGGATTCACCTGTGGTCGCTTTGCAGCTTTTTCCTATTGTGCTTGGTCTGGTGCTGACGCATACGGCCGCTTTCGGCTGGACTCGATCCTTGTGGTGCACTCCACAGGTCGCGCTGTAGTAAGAACGTCTTCACCGAAGGTAATTGCATTTGAACTGCTTAGCTTCCCTGACTCCGAGCTAATTCTGTCGATGAAGTTTTTCGCTTGGTTTTGCTGAGTTTCTTGTTGAACCTTCTGATAGGCTTGCATCATTATGTAGAACATGCGGAACATTTGCTGTTCATCCATAGGCGGTCCCAATAGGAAGGAAGACATCGGTGGAATAGGCTGCGTCGAGGGTGGAACGCCATCTTGATGGATTATTGAGGCAGGCTGACTTGCTTGACTGCCTTGTGATGATTGGCCTTCACCGACTGGTATCACATCATCTTCTTGGGTAACCACAACGGTTTATGGTGTTTCTGCATGAGCCTCGTTGCTGGCTTGTGGGTCCATTTCTCTGTATCCAAAATAACCAATAAGAGGCGCACAGGAATCAAGGTAAGATGCAAGTTCAAATTAGTTCGAATACGATACAGATATCAAAAATGATTCAAGCAAGTGGATGAGATCCTATAAACTTATCCTATCTTTATTGCAGGCCTGTTCGGTCCCTGAGTTGAAACCGAACAATTTAGTCGTTGACCTGCATAGGCCACCACAAAAATATGTCATGACCCGCACCCGGTTATTCGGGCACGAGTGCGTGGGCACGTCCAGCCTACGCCGCAGTGTCGGCGGTAGTACGCTGTCTAGGTCATTTCTGGGATCAATAAGTATCTATCTCATCCACCATAATGAACATGTAAGAATAATCACAGGAAATAGGAATGCGAAGATTTCATAATATTTAATCTGTGACAACCAAATCCAAAGTTAATACAAAGCCATAAGATAAATCGGGGACAAACCCGAGTATATGCTGAAAGGAAATAAAATAATATCTAACTGGCTACTCCTCCTCAAAGGTAGTCTCCTGAGTGGGAACCGGCTCCTCATATGTGTCACCTGCTAACTCATAGTGGCCATAATAGGTGGGGGCATGGTTCTCATCCTCGCCTAAAACAACGGATCCAGTCAGGAAAGGAGCAAAGTACACAATGCACAACAAGATTAAACTAAATATTTATGACAATTAAATTGAGTATCATATTGAGAAAATTGCATAAAAGAACATCAATATCTCAGAGTTAATGCTATAAACAGGAATATGAGAAAACAGAAATAAATGAGACAGGAAATAAAACTACCACAGTCAGCAAGAACTATAACAAGATCCAAAAACTATCTGTGTGAACTTGTGTTTGTTTTAGAATACATAGTTGGCATGTAGGGGTTTATAAGGCTAATTCGGCCATCATAGACGGCTATTAAACATGATCAATCAGGATCCGGCTGAGGGTACAGTCGCGTACCAACAGCTACTAAACACGGTAGGAGGAAAAGGGTAAACTACATGCCTTCTAGTATTCTCCCACCCGACACGAAAGCAAGACATGAAAAACCAGTATTCAGGACATGAAATCCAGTGTTCTAGCACTACGTGTAATCATCAATGGTACTAGTAAAGCAGGGAATTAATTATCACAATATAAAGATTAACTTGAAGTGCAGGTACTTGCCTGTTGTTTGGATCCAGTTGATTGTACTCGGGGAAATTTTCCAGAGATGAGTCCAAATACTGAAATAGACATTACCATCATGCTCAGAAGACATCAAATAGCTATAAACGCCTGTCCTTGGGTCCAATTTGGAGACAAGGGCAGAAACGGCAGTTTCGGGTCAAAACGGGATCCGCCGGTGGGCCCGCTTTGCACCGAAAAACGTGTCCGGGTCAACGGTCTCCAAATTCACCAAACTTAGTGTCAACAGGTCAGGAATGATTATACGAACCCAACGGAACTTCCAGAATTGGATTCCGATGAGCCGATCACAAAATTGCCCGTCGAGCGGGGGCCTGTGGGGCCCACGACACGCAATTTTGTCAACGTTCTCAGAATCGAACCAAACTTGACCCACAGGACCAGCGTATTGCTATGAGTTCGATGGCACAAGTTTTGTCTCGATTCGACACGTGTACAAGAAGTTAGGGTGAATTGCAGAAAAGGCGGATACGGAACGATGTTCGCGGATACGCGTTGATTCCGGTGTGCATGCACACCCGAATCAGCTTCCGTGAAATCTCACACGTCCGTATCGACGGTGCGCACGTATCTGTGAAGACCGCACGCGACCAAGTCGTCCCGTTTGGCGGGGCGTACTCAGTTCCGGGGTAAAACAGGGTCTGGTTTTTCCTGCTTTTGAATCGCGGTGTGCGATCACCACAGGACGCGATGCCCCGAGCGGTTTGTCCGGGCACCGAGAGGGTCATACAGGCTTCGCAACACAATTTACGGAATCGAAAACAGAGCTACGAACAAAAAGTTACAAGTACCTGAAGGGGACCCAAAAACTGGGTCGAACCGTGTCCGACACGTGTCCGACTCGTGTCGGACACAGGGAATCTAGATTTAGGGTTTGGGGATTGATGGCCGGCGACGGGGACGGTGGAGACGCGCCGGAGAGGGGCTGGGACGGCTCACCGGGGGGGCTGGGGAGTTGGCCGGTGGTCGGCGGCTCGAGGCGGCGGCGGCCGGAGCTGCTGGCTGCTCGAGGCTGCCGCTGCTGGTGCTGAGCTGCTGCGGATCGACCGGAGGAAGGAGGAGGAGAGGGGAGGAGGTGCTGGTGGCTGAGCGGCGGGTGGCGGCGAGGCGGTCGTGGTGGCGGAGTGGGGTTGCCGGTGGCGGCGGCGCTGGGTGGCTGTCGAGCGGAAGGGAGGAGGGCCGCGGTTTATTTATAGGGGAGGAGGAGAGGCGAGGTGGCGGGGGCGAGGCTGAGAAGGCGGAGGCGAGGGCGACGTGGGGCGGCTGACGCAGGCTGAGCGGCGAAAAAATGCGGCGGCGCGCCGGGTCGAGCGCTTCGGAACTCGGGCTGGGGGAGACTGGGTGACCGGGTCGGGTAACGGGTCCGGGTTGGGCGGACCCGACCCGACCCGCTAGCTATACGGGTGGGCTTGGGCCGAAACGATGGGCTGGGCCGGGCTGGAATTGTTGGGCCGGAACTAAAACAAAATAAAAATAATAATAAGTAATAATAATTAATTAATAATAATTAATTAACAATTAATTAAATAAATAGTTTTAGGTGATTTAAAAATAGGTTCGGGGTCCAATAAATTCCAGAAAAATTACCCTAAGTCCAGTTTTCTATTTTACACCCAAAATATTATTTCCATAATATTTTAATATTATTTATTAACAATTAAAAATTATTTAATAATTAAAACCCTGATTTTAATTACAGAAAATTCCCAGAAAATTCCAGAAAATTGTGAAAAATCCCAATTTTGAAATTCTTGCAAAATCTGGGGGTTTACACCCCAGTCCCAAAATACGTAGGACCAGGAATACGTAAGCATGCCAGCCGTATGTATATGACAACTCCAATATATGGAAACCATAAGACATACGTACGCTGTCTTATGAATAACAATTTATAAGTGGTATAGATTTATTCATAAGTCATAGGGCATAACTAGATCTCATCCACATAATCAAATAACCAATCAACTATATAATTAAATCAAATATAAAATGTTTGATAAGAACAAGAAGTTGGGCGGAGACAAATCTACTGCCAACTAGAATATAAGAGAAATAAAATAAGTACATCTAATGGACAATGAGGCTCGAAGAGAAGACCTCCTCGAAAGATAACGAAGTAGCAAGTCCTGATCCGTGCTCCTGCGAATAGTCAAGATCGTCTACACCTGAAAAGGGACCATGTCCTCAGAGGGACGTAACAAGATACATAGAAACATGCTAATTGGATACAGTAAAACATGCATAATAGACATAAAATATATAAGTATGCTGTACTAGGCAATCTATATGAAATACATAACGAGGACAACCTTTTTGACGTATGGGTAGGTGTTTGATACTCTATCTATCACAACTCACACACACGTCCATGAACATCAACAGCCGTCATATCGCGAGGGTAGCGACCATCGTGACACCAGAAGTCGACATACCGCGAGGGTAGCAACCATCGTGACACAACTCCCGTAGTGCGTGCTAGTTACTACAGTTTACCAGAGTGGGTAGCCCATACGCCTACTGATTGTCCTTCCCTCCCATGATACTATGTGTCAAGTCTGTCAACATATATAGTATATAATTATGACTGAAAGAAAACACATATATAATAAATATATAAAATTATAATAAGCATGAAAAGTACTGTAAGCAATTTGGCAAGGTATACTTTCCTGCTCTGAAAAAGAATGAAGTCCCAACTCAAGGCGTCGTCCGATCTACCCGTCACATAAATTAAACAAGTTAGGTTACAAAAGTGGATGAATAGGTTCCTCTATTTTAATCTATTTTATTTCTGAATAAAATGACCTAAAATAGTATTTTAATCTTATTATAATCTAATTTTATTGTTAAACCCTAATTTTGGTCTAAAGAAAGTCAACTTTACGGATTTGTTATCCGTGGCACGCAAATCGAGGCAATCCGTTGACCAAAAAGTTAACCGACTCAAATCCTTGATTTGTGTGTAGAATTATATAGATTTCAGTGCTACATGAATACCGAAATCGACAGTTTCATAAAATCAGAAGACGATAAAGAGTTATGTCCACAAGGGCGCACAGATGACAGTTTTTGGTGGTTTCCTATTTACGTCTACGTTGCATAAAATTTACAGTAGATTAAAATTGTATGTTAAATGCTAAAAAAATAACTTTATGTAAGTTCATTATGTTAACTTTTCGAAACTTTAAACAGTTCATAATTTCGAGTTCGGGATCTCCCGTAATCTCAAAAACACCAAAATGCGTCTGATTTCGGATAGCTGGCACTTTTAGAATTTTATGAAAAAATAGGTTCATAAATTATTAAAATAATTTATATATTCTGAAAACTAACCTTGATATGGGTCTAACAAAAAAAAATTGGAGCACGTTTGGAGTCCGGAACTAGGAGATATCTTTTTTTAAGTCGTCATAACTACTAGAAAATGAGGCTGAATTTATGACGAATTTGGACTATTTTTGGACGAAAAAGAGAGGAGTTTGGGAAGAAAAATATGAAATATGAGTTTATTCCATAAGTCTAATAGGTATTTATAATGGTGAAGACTACTTAATTGAATACGACTATGATTGGCTAATTTGGATATGATTAGGATCAGTTTAAATAATGATAGGATATGCATGAAGTTGCTTTCCTAGTAGGCTTATGATTTGAATTAATTTAAAATAGAGTTTGAGTTTATCTCAATAATTTATATATAATTAAAGATAATACAAATAATTTATATATAATCTTATTAATATCTATTAACACTAAATTAACATATATCTAATATTAAGACTATATAGATCCAAATAAATCCTAAATAATTTCAAAAATTTAAATAAAATTTTAAAATTCTAAATAAATTACAAAAAAATATAATTAAATATTTTAACCTAAAATAAATATTTGGTAGGAACAATATGCAAGTATGGCCTCATAGTAAATCATGGAAGTCCTAAAAATTTACGTTTTCTATGTTTTAATTACCCAAAAATTCTAAAAAATCTTCAAAAATCTAAAATAGCCTAAAAATGATTCGAAATAAATATTTATATGAGTAAATATATCAAGAAATTTATTTTCTAATTAACTAAGAAAATACTCTAAAGAAATTCAATATTTAAAATAATTTATAATAAATATAAGGTGAGGGGGTTTACAATCTATCCAACTTAAATTTTTTTTTTTCCTCAAAATTAAAAATAAGGAATAATTTGTTAAATCTTTCACATTTGTATCTAAGGAAGGTCAACCGCAATCTTCTCAAAAATTTAAATGACAAAATCTATTCAAATCCGTCACAATCTCTTCAAAATTAAAATAACAACTGTTTAAATCAAAATTTAACCTATCATAATTTCTTCTAGAATTTTAAATAATCAACATCCAAATTTAATTCAAATCTATATGACATCTTGAAGATTTAAATAACCAATATCAAATTTTACATCATGATTCTTAACTATCATAATCTCCTATAGATTTTAAACAATTCTAATCAAATCTTATTCCTATATTTTAACTTAAGAATTTTGTACTCTTCAAATTTTAAATTCAATTTATATTATCAACATTTCAAATAGGTAATCCAACAATCAAAATTTAAATTTTAATTCAAATCATCAAATTATAAAATTTTGAATTCAATCCATCAATGTTCATGTTTAGAGTTCTATATTTTTTTTTCAAAATTTAAATCGTTAATTCAATCTCCAATATTCAAAATTTAAATCATCTGCTCAAATTATAAATATTTGGTTTACAATATCAAAGTTTTAAAATTTATTCTATAAGGCATTTTTATCTTTAAAGTTAAATCATCATAATCTAAATCATTCTTCTAAAAATTCTCAAAATTAAAATAACTTAAATCTCTCAATCTAATCTCACTTGATCACAATCTAATTTTTTTTTTACCTCAAGTTGACAATGCAATTTCTAACCAACTTAGAATTTACCGATCTATCATATAGGCTATACATTTAAGAAAAATGTCCTCAAATTATTTAATCGTATTATTCAATATATCCTCAAAAATTTTAACATCAAATATATCACATATTTTATGCCCTTAATTACAAAAGATAGTCACAAAGTAATATGATTGGCCTATGGGGTATATCTAGTACTCTCCGTGTATCAAACTTATACTAAGCATGAGCGTTCGTCTTTCCGAAATAGGGGAAGACGAAAAATAATAATAAAGAATTCAAGGAAGAGGTGATAGAATACAAGTACGGGGTTCAAGGCGATTAAAGAATTTAAAAAGAGAGTTGTCAGGGCAGTTGTGGATTAAAATCTTATTTTAGTAAATTTCTATTCATATGCTCATATCAGTACAGTTATGTAACCGATACGATATGCTCGAACATGTCTAGAGGGCAAGTATATTCTTCTAACATGCTGAGTCAACTATATCTCAATCCACGTAAAGTAGTCATGCGAAGAGCGAACCAAATGCATTAAGGTTGATTAGACCGTAATACACTGATTCTGATTTAAACAATATATTAGTAGGCGTCCCTAATAATACATATGTCATAAACAAGCTCGATAAAAGAATAAGCTTGCAAAACTAGGCTATAATAGCAGCATAAGTCGAGGTAGTCCAGAAAATATAAGTACGCTGGATTATGATGAAGGAAGATACAAAATAATTCAAGTTCACAAAGAAGATAAGACTCGTCCGGTATTGTGCCTCTACAGTTGCCATACTAACTTCTTGTCTAAGTCTCTAGTCGACCAAATGGGGGTATGGGCCTCTAAGTTCTACAGTCTGGATAAACACTATCTTCTTATGCAAGCCTATAGTTGGTGTTATTCAATTACACTTCATTAATGGGTTAAAAAGACTATGTGATACTAGGTTATGAGGCATACTTACAAGAATTTAACTAATATTGTTATTGAACAATAGAGTGTATATACTAGGAAAAGTCATCTTCCTAACCCCTATCAAGCACGAAAGAAAAGATAAGATTAACATTGAGAAAGGATCAAGCAAGATGCAATGCAAGCAATCAAATAAGAATGCGAAATAAAATTAAGGGAGGTGATTAAATAAGTGGATGAGATCCTATATTCTAATCCTATGCGTAGGCTTGCTCGATACAGTAACGTAACCGAGACAATATGCTCTCGACCTGCATGGGCCAACACAAAAATATGTCACATCCCAGTCCCAAAATACGTAGGACCAGGAATACGTAAGCATGCCAGCCGTATGTATATGGCAACTCCAATATATGGAAACCATAACACATATGTACGCTGTCTTATGAATAACAATTCACAAGTGGTATATATTTATGTCATAAGTCACAGGACATAACTAGATCTCATCCATATAATCAAATAACCAATCAACTATATAACTGAATCAAGTATAAAATGCTTGATAAGAATAAGTAGTTGGACGGAGATAAATCCACTACCAACTAGAATATAAGAGAAATAAAATAAGTACATCTAATGAACAATGAGGCTCGAAGAGAATACCTCCTCAAAAGATAACGAAGTAGCAAGTCCTGATCCGTGCTCTTGCGAATAGTCAAGATCGTCTATACCTGGAAAGGGACCAGGTCCTCAGAGGGACGTAACAAGATACATAGAAGCATGCCAATTGAATATAGTAAAATATGCATAATAGACAAAAAATATATAAGTACGCTGTACTAGACAATCTATATGAAATGCATAGTGAGGACAACCTTTTCGTCGTATGGGTAGGTGTAGGATACTCTACCTATCTCACAACTCACACACACATCCATGAACATCATCAGCCGTCATACCGCGAGGGTAGCGACCATCGTGACACCAGAAGCCGACATACCGCGAGGGGTAGAGACCATCGCGACACAACTCCCGTAGTGCGTGTTAGTTACTATAGTTTACCAAAGTGGGTAGCCCATACGCCTACTGATTGTCCTCCCCTCCCATGATACTATGTGTCAAGTGTGTGTCAACATATATAGTATATAATTATGACTGAAAGAAATCACATATATAATGATTATATAAAAATATAATAAGCATGCAAAGTATTGTAAGCAATTTGACAAGGTATACTTGCCTACTCTGAAAAAGAATAAAGTCCCAACTCAAGGCGTCGTCCGATCTACCCGTCACATAAATTAAACAAGTTAGGTTACAAAAGTAGATGAATAGGTTTCTCTATTTTAATTCTGAATAAAATAACCTAAAATAGTATTTTAATCTTATTATAATCTGATTTTACTGTTAAACCCTAATTTTGGTCCAAAGAAAGTCAACTTTACGGATTTATGATCCGTGGCACGCAAATCGAGGTAATCCGTTAACCAAAAAGTCAACCGACTCAAATCCTTGATTTGTGTGTAGAATTCTATAGATTTCAGTGCTACATGAACACCAGAATCGATAGTTTCATAAAATCATAAGTCAGTAAAGACTTATGTCCACAAGGGCGCACAGATGACAGTTTTCGGTGGTTTCCTATTTACGTCTATGTTGCACAAATTTTACAGTAGAATAAACTTATATGTTAAATTCTAAAAATAACTTTATGTAAATTCATCATGTCAACTTTCTGAAACTTCAAACGGTTCATAATTCCGAGTTCGGGATCTCCCGTAATCTCAAAAACACCAAAATGCATCTGATTTTGGACAACTGGCACTTTTAGAATTTCTAAAAAAATAGGTTCATAAATTATTAAAATAATTTATATATTCTGAAAAATAACCTTGATATGGTTCTAACAAAAAAAAACTGGAGTGCGTTTGGAGTCCGGAGCTAGGAGATATCGTCTTTTTAAGTCGTCAGAAAATGAGGCTTAATTTATGACAAATTTTGACTGTTTTTGGACGAAAAAGAGAGGAGTTTGGGGAAGAAAAATATAAAATATGAGTTTATTCCATAAGTCTTATAGGTATTTATAATAGTGAAGACTACTTAATTGAATACGACTAGGATTGGCTAATTGGATATGATTAGGATCAGTTTAAATAAGGATAGGATATGCATGAAGTTGCTTTCCTAGTAGGCTCATGATTTGAATTAATTTAAAATAGAGTTTGAATTTATCTCAATAATTTATAATCTTAAATAAAATTAAAGATAATACAAATAATTTATATATAATCTTATTAATATCTATTAACACTAAATTAGCATATATCTAATATTAAGACTATATATATCCAAATAAATCCTAAATAATTTCAAAAACCTAAATAAATTTCTTAAAATTCTAAATAAATTACAGAAAATATAATTAAATATTTTAACCTAAAATAAATATTTGGTAGGAACAATATGCAAGTATGGCCTCATAGTAAATCATGGAAGTCCTAAAAATTTATATTTTCTATGTTTTAATTACCCAAAAATTCTAGAAAAATCTCCAAAAATCTAAAATAGCCTAAAAATAATTTTAAATAAATATTTATATAAGTAAATATATCAAGAAATTTATTTTCTAATTAACTAAGAGAATACTCTAAAGAAATTCAATATTTAAAATAATCTATAATAAATATAATAATATACATAAAATACCTATTTTGGGTGAGGGGGTTTACAACTAGCATGATGCGTACTCAACCATTCCATCCCGAGTACTATATCGTAACTCAGGAGTGGCATTACGAGTAGACACGCGTTCAACTCTCGGCCTCCCAAGGAAACTCTCCGATCCTTGCAAATATCACTAACAAGGATTATGCCACCCCCGGTCGTGATCTTGTAAGTCCTCGCCAACGGTGCAAGTCCTCGCCAATGGTTCAGACTCCAAATGATGTTTCAAAGCAAAAGATACAGAAACGAAACTGTATGAAGCACCAGAATCAAATAAAGCATGTGCTGAAAAGGAATCAAGATAGACTGAACCTGAGATAACATCACCAACTAGCTCCTCCTCCTCGACGGTCAGGGCAAAAGCTCGCCCATGTCACTGAGAACCTCTCTACTACTGCTGGTGCTGAGCGAACTACTGCTGTTGTGGTGGTAGGGGAGGTCCTCGCTGCTGTTCCGTCGGGTATCTTGGTGGAATCCTCTGAATAGGTGCTACACCCTGGCCTGCTCGAGCGGGAGCTATAATGCAATATCGTAACTGATGTCCTGCCTGGCCGTAATAGAGGCATACTCCAAGCCTCTTCCTGTAGACCTTCCGTATATGTCCAACCTTCCCACTGTGAGTACACTACGGGGCCTGTCGTGCGGGTCTCGGGACCTGATGTGTCTGCTGCATTGTTGGCCTGAATTATGCCTGATATTGCTCTCTCGACTGCTACTGATGGAAATGCCTCTGCTGCTGCTGGAAATGAGGCCACTTCGCTGGGCCAGCACTAGTACTGACTCCTCCTGTGTCTCTCGGCCTCTTGAAACTGAGCTCCAGATCATCCTCCGCCCGTTGTGCCTGTCTCAGAATCTTCTCATAAGTAGCGGTGCGCTCTACATTGGTGTGAGACTTAATCTCACTGTTCATGCCCTTCCTAAATTTTATAGCCTTTGTCCTGGGGTTCTGCCCCTTAACAAACTGCCTCAATCTATAATACTCGGCAGCATACTCATCCACCGTCGTATTCCCCTGGACGAGGTGCTCGAACTGACTCTCCAGTGATGTCAGAGCCACATCAAGGAAAAACTTTTCCTTGAAGAGTTCCTTAAAGGCCTTCCAGCAAAGTCCCGACACTCTGACTCTCGGATCGGTCCTAAACCAGGTCAAGTCTATTTCATGCATCATACTGCCTGCTACCTCTCTCTGTAATGCCTCAAGAATCTATTCTAGCAACAGGTTCCTTTCGATATCCTCTATCCAACTGTCCACGTAGATAATCCCCTTAGTACCTCTGAACTCCTTAGACCCCATCCTCTTGAAGTCTACTATGGTACCTGGCCTCGGTTGTTACGGGATCTGCGAAGGTAGGACTGCCTGCGACTGGACCGCTGCAACTCTCTCAACAACTGCTAGAGCTAGTTGATGGGCATTCTCAATGCCCTGTCTCATCACCTCCGACTATCGCTGTTGGGCTTCCACTTGATCCCTCTACGCCTCTATCATCTATTCAAAGAGAGCGAACATCTGTGCTGGATCTATGGCTGGTGGTAGACGTGGTAGCTCCCCCGATGCTAAAGGTACTGTCCCCTAGGAAGCTGTAGGTATGACCCTCTGGACTGGGGGTGGAACACCCCCGAATCATGCTGTAGATACTCCCGTCTGGATCGATAAAACGGCCCTCTGAACTGGAGCTGCTGGCACAGTGTCTTCTGGTGCTGCCCTTAGGGATGACGAAGTGACCGAACTTGCCGACACTGCACTTGAGCGCTGAAAATGCATCTTTGGTGGCATCCTGAAGATAGATTGAATCAAAGGAATCAATATTGATTAAGATATGATATCATCAAAGAAGGACATATTTAATCAAAGTAAAGCAATCATTCAATAGATAAGGTTTTGCAATAAAAAGAACATCAATTGAATCAAATTGAAAGTGTCCTTAGCTGTGCTTGAGTATACTCTCATCTTATATCCTATTCCTAAAACAGGCTCATAATAGTACAACTAAGTGGTCGTACTACTACGAAATTGCTCTACATGCAACTCTTGACCTGCATATGCCACCACTAAAAATGTGTCACGACCCGCACCCGGAATAAGGGCACGAGTGATGAACCACGCCCAGCTTATATCGTAAGAAAGACGTAGAACACTGTTCTAGGTTAACTATATAATCTAACATTTTACACAAGATATAAGGTACCTGTCATGCCATCTCAACTCCCAATAGTAAAATAATACAATGGCATGCTAAATATAATCAATACTCAATCACAAATTCAAACTAGAGGAAGAATGACACGATAATGGAAGATGAGCAGAAATAATACAAGAGCCAAACAATGCTAAACTCAACATAAGTCTCAGAAATAAAATACATGCCATAGAGGTCTACTAGTCAAATAGAACTCATGGAAAGTCTAAGCATCTACTATTGTTGGTACTACAATAAGGGGCTCTACTGCCTCAACTGGCTCAATTAGATCAACATTCTGTGGTCTGTAATGTGTAGGACACCAGCCCTCAAATGAATCATCTAAAAAATATATCCACTCAGAAAAGGAACGAATACAACCCGATAATAATTTTATTAATTGACAGAAGCTATGAAACAACAATAGTAAAGACAATAAATGATAAAAAATTATAACTAAGCACGGTAAAGAGATATTAGGGGAAAATAATGGAGATACACTAAGAGAAACTGAGCAAGAAATTATCAAGTAATGAACTGAAATAAGGAAATAAAATACTAAACTTGTGCCTTCAAACATTAGCCAGATATGTGATCGGTTTGGGCCTAGCACGATAAATGAAAACTAGCATAACCACACATGTGTTGCATGGTCTACTAGCTATCATGGACTATCACATAAATATAACACGGTTTGAAAGGTATGATCACATATCCACTAATATTTCCTCCAACTCCTGACTAGTACACGGATCTAAATTATGACATGTTCTGACACGGTATCACTATGCCTGGTCTATAATATCATGTATACCGATCACGGTCTAATCGTCATATAATCACGAAGTAGGTGATCACGAATGAGAATATCCCATGACGAGAAACCAAGGTATACCAATCCGTGTATACCATCATGTCAGGAATCAATTAAAGTAATACTAAAAGCAAATATCATAGAGACGATCAAATAAGGAAACCACTGGAGATGTAATCCCTTTGCCTGGAGCGCTTGCTGTCATTCGGAATCTGAGCTGGTGTCGCATACACCTAGATGTGATGGACAGGTCAAATTAGTGATAAAAAAATTGAGGAATGAGATAATATGCACTAAGGATGCTTTCTAGAGCAATACTAGGTCATATGGGTCTATAATGGTCACAATCTAGCATATACTAGTTTGCAATAGCTATATAGGATCATAACCCTAGCTAAGAACAATAGTTAATTATCAAATAGAATTTAATTTACTAAATACTAAATTATATAGACACTATAGATATCCTGACTGAAAACTTACTTTACTAATCAATGGCTTAACTTTGGTATCAGATACCCATGTACTTAGCTAACCCATACCCAAAATACTAACTAGTATTAGTATCATTTAACTGATAACTATAGCTAAGATATTAACAACTTAGTATAACTCCCAACTAACTATTATAATTTCTAATTTACTGATACACTAACTGACACCAAGAACTAATACTATTGCTATTCACTCACCACCTTTAGCTCTATGTATTGACACAATCTTAAGTCACTTACCAATGCAGTCATGTCTGGTGTCTACCCTCAGTGGGTACAACTCACTTATGTTGGTATCAACAGCTTATACCCAAGAGTTGCTGTTACTAACTGCTATCCTACCCGACCGGCCAAGTATTGCTATTCACTCAGACCACAATGTGCCATAGTGCTATGTGGATACTTGACAGTCCCTCATGACTGAAACCAAGGCAAATCCCGATACCCAACTGTTGGTATCCCACATATACTTCACTAATGTCACTGCTGTATCCTACTGTTATTAACTAGATGCCAGTTATTTCAGGTAGGATGAAAACTTCCCCAAATAATACATAACA